>CM062236.1:10195493-10343160 GCA_031216185.1 Syzygium aqueum
CGAGGACATAATGACAGACAACTACATGAACTATCTGCATGATTTACAGACAATCATGTATTGATGAGGCGTCTTCTGAGAGAAACGACTCTGAATTGTATTAGCAAAAACTGAGTATCATGGTACTTTGGCGACCACGAAGCAGCTTCCAAGGCATTGGGATCACGAGCTTCTGATGATGGCTCCGATATATCAATGCTCCGCAGCTGATCCTCCCCATTTCCTTACACGATTCTCTGCTTCCTCAGCCTGAAATCCCATGAAGCATTGATCTCCGATGCAATATAATCATGGATTTGTAAAGCTTGTAGAAGAAACTCGTGGTACAAACAGCAGAGATCGAAGGCAACATACGGATGAATTAATGATGCTTAATGCTTTTGTCGAAAGGGAAGGAAACTTACTTCTCGGTTCCAGTTGGTTATGGAAGTGATAATCACTAGGATGATGGTTTGCAGACAGGTGCCTCCAATCATTCCGGACCAAATCCCCTGCAATCGCGAAGGTGAATGTGGGTTTTGCAGGAAACAATCAAGATGGGATGAGTTGAAATGAGAGTAAGATTTCATTCGACTCTCTTCTTGCTATCCTTGAGGAGCTGTCGTGTTACTAGCCACAGACCAAAGCCCGAACATTTTCGTCTTCTTGAATTAAAATCACAAAACAGAAACTTCGTAACTCAGATCTCGGACACTGGCTGCCCTGTAAAAATGTGGTAATTGTCTCTGGTCACCGAAAAAGTGGTTCTTAGGTGTCTTGCTTTATAATATCTCAGATGACATGAAAGCTGATTTTGTTCCATCACATCCTAATAGTCCAATTTAATTGATCAATCACTCACCATCGCCCCAAAACCGAATGTGAAGCCGAGGAGGATGCCAGCTGGCAATCCAATGATATAATAGCATCCAATATTGATGTATGCAACGAGGGATTGCCATCCGGCGCCAATAGCAACACCTTAGCAGCCCAAAGAAGTACAAGAAATTTAAAAAATGTCATTCAGAATAAATATGAAGCATGTGGATTATCCACATTTGATCTGGATGGACATTTTCTTTTAAAAATGACAATTTTGAGCCTCTAATTTTCCCTCAATCCGATGATTGAATGTTCACACTTGCTTTGCCCCGTTATTGTAAAAAAGGTTGAAAATCAATGTATGATGTTCTCATGTGCTTGTGCTTACCTGATAAGACTGGTTGGAGACTGTTTAGGAGTACTGTGAATCCCAGTAAGAAGGCGAGCTTTGTCGTTTCAGCGGCGACAGCCTCGCTGCTTGTGAAGAGATAAGGAAAGTAATCTCTAGTGGCAAGCACAACGGCCATGGCAATAACTCCTATAGTCACTGATGTGACTGAAACAACCATCACTGCAAATTTTGCAGCTTGAGCATTGCCGGCTCCAAGCTCATTCGATACTCTCACACTGGCGAAGAAAATCATGGAATTCTAATGAAATATGTTTTCCAGTAACGATGAACTATTACATTGCATGCACAAGTACTTGGTATTCAATGATCAAGAAAACAAATTAGCTGAAATCTTGTTCAGGGGACAGAGAGAAGGAAGTATGAACCTCACCTTATCGCAGCATTGAACCCAACTGCGATCATGAAGTCCCATCCGTTTATGTTCATGCTGTTCACATCGAATTCTACTTATATCCCAATTCGTCCAGATAGAATGTACTGCTGAAAGTATTACCAAAAAGGAGAAAATGTTGACCTACCATATAGAGAGGGCATCAACAGGTATCACAGGGTCCAGCAGACGTCCCGCGATCACCAACAACACCATGAAGTACCACACCTCCAGGCTGCAATCCAATATTGAACACCATCAATTCCACACTTTTGACACAATTGGACATCCATTGACGAGCATATGTAGGAATCCGCGTACCATAGCATCACAGCAGAAGCCAAAGAAAGCTTCACGAATCCCCACAAGTCCTCAAACGTGAGCCAGGAGAACCCGCTCCAAGCGCCATCCGACTTGGTGATGAAAATGTACAGCAGCTGGGCGACGATGATGAGCCACCACGATGTGTTGAGAGTGATTGCCGCTCCGACCAGGCCGCCACCAAGTTTCAAAATCACCAGCCAGCTATATATCACGTGTAGCACCAGGACAATCGCCGAGATCCAAGCCATCACCAAAACCTTTCTTTGTGCTTGCAGAAACTTTTGTATTGGGAAATTGAGAGCATAAGCGAACAGTTGCGGGAGCATCAACAACGCGAACCAACCTGCACCGTGGCAAGGACATCCGATTAATAAAGTAGGACGAATTTTAAAAAAAAATATTAAGTAGTGTAATGCTGAACTCCAACTGCAACTTCTTGATGCACATACAAGAGAGCGCTCAGTACAGCCATAGTTTAACTAAGGTCCAACAGGCCTGTCGCCCGTTTTAGTGAAGATTATCTACATACTATATATGATTCAACGCCACGAATTGCAAAATCTCATGACTCGTGATGACTCTTCTCTAGTTCCTAGGGTCAAAAGGAGTTTCTATGGATATCTCTTTGTCGTGGGATTCAGGACGAGAAAGAAAATTATTCGAGGAGGGAAACAGATGAATGTTGACGAAGAGACTAACCGGCAGCTTCAGAGATCTCGGCAGTTTCGCCCATGAACTCCAGAATGGGAGGAGCAAAGACGTAGACGGGGACCAGAATACAAGCTGTGGTTAGCAAAATGACCCATGATCTCTGCATATAGACCCCCAACATCCTGATCCGTCCCGCTCCAAATGCTTTCCCGCACAGCGTCTCCGAAGCACTCCCCATCCCCAACTACATTCAACCATATTCAAAACATTAAAAAAGAAGAGTCAAACAAGTCATTATTCTCACACAATGATGCTGAGTAATCAAAACATGTACACACATATTGAACACTGTACAACTTGAAAAGAAATGTTGTTGCACTTTTCGAGTGTAAACCTCGTGTCAACAGTAAAGAATAAAGACAGGGATATCAACCATGACGCCAAACGCGAAGCCACCAACGACGGACATCCCAACGGAGACAGCAGCGAGGTCGATCTCGCTGACCTGTCCAACGAAGGTTTGAGTAAGCGCGTTGAGTGAGAACTGCGTTATAGAGGTGAAGATGGCGGGGCCGGCGATCTTCCATAGCTTCCCGGACTCGCTCCCAAACTGTCTGAAGATGCTCACTCTATTCTCCCCTCGGACGCCATTGTCAAACCTGTTGCTGTCCTCTCCGAGAAGTGGCGTGTCTGTGGCCATCGCCTCTCTCCACCCGCGGGTTTGACTCGTTCTTTAGAGACGAGTGTCGGTGGAAGTTGTCTCTACCCTTTGAGTTTATATCAGCCACAAGAGCGCGGAACAACCGCTAGATACGAAAAGTGAAACGTTTGAAAGAATGATTATACCCTTTGGATTGGGATCCTCAAGAGGGAGATCATATCTTTGAAAAATGTTGCGAAGACAAATGAGTTTTTTTGTTCCAAGTATGGTAGGTTTTGCATTGGAGTGTGATACGGTGATTGGCATTGCCGCATTGGGCAGTCATACGTTTGAGAGTAGGTTTGTGTCCGCCTCGTTCTGGTGTAAAACGTGTATGAAACATGAGGTCTTGAATCTTAGAAAATGTGCGACGCATGGAAGAAGAACACGTGAAGTTATGCTTTTAAAATGAATCTGAGAAAATGTGCACTATATGCCATAGTGCACTTGTCGGTAGGAATGAATTACCGCATATGCTGAACTTTAGAACTTTTGAATTCGTGGCACCTTGAAGGAAGGCAGGCGGTCACCGGGGTCGCACGACCCCTCAGGCGGCACGGTTGCCGGCCTCCATCCAGCTCCCAAACAACCTCTAGATCTGTCTCGGGAGGCCTTTGGAAATGTAAAAATTCTCCAAAAAATTTACCAAACACTATTTGTATTTGCCGAAGGGATTTTAAGGCCTTCAAAACCCATTTGGAATATTGAACCAAACGCATCCATATTATTAGATGACGTTAACGCTTATGTTGTATAAGACCATCATGCAGCTTTAAATGTTGAAAGTTTGATATTGTGATTTCAGGCAACAAAAAGAGAAAGTGAGATGATAAAACATTAATCGATTTGAAGCGCTAATCATAAAAGAAAGAAGATAACTATGCTCAATCAGGTGGCTAGTTGCCGTTCCAAAGATCTTATGTTATGGGGGGTTTTGCATTGATATCCAAGTCATCTCCAACTTGAAGAGAAATCAATTTAAATATAACAGCTGCTTCAGATAATGGAGATCTTGTTAGGTATACTGTGCTCGTAGGAATTGGTTTGCATGGGCCCCTTGTGTTATAGTCTCGTGTCACGCAATTAGTAGCATGGTTAAGCAAAATTTGTACTCACAACTGTCTTTCGGTATAATATAAGTTTTTTTGGGAAAAGTGTTAGAAAAGTCCTAAATCTATTCAATTTGTACTAATTTAGTCCTAAACTAATTTTTCGTGTCAATTTAGTTTTAAACATTTTAACATAATACCAATTCAGTCATTCCCACTAATTTTGGTGGGATATTGTCGACGTGGATGTCAACTGGCCTATGTGGCACCGTAGACACTAACGCGAATAATTTTTAACAATATTTTAATATTTTTTTATTTTTTATGATTTTTTTTATGTTATATTTCTTCCTCCTTTTGTCGGTAACCAGGCACCGGTCATGGTTGAACAGGCTAGCCTCGCCTAGGGGAGGGTCGCCGTCTACTGGCCAGGTAAGGGCTTCCCTCGGCAGATCTGATGAGGCCGCCGTGGCTTAGGTGAGAGCCAACCTCGCCAAATTTGGCGATGAGTGCCTTCGTTGGGGCTCATCGTTGCCCAAGTGAGGCTTAGTGATAGTCGGCCTCCTTTATATGGGGAATTTGCCTTCTTTTTCTTTGAATGCATTTTTTCAGTTTTTTATGATTCAATATATGATCTAGAGACTTTGATATTGTCTAGCTCAATCAGTCGAATTCGTAAAAGTGGGATATTCAATTATTATTTTTGGTCAGATATTCAATTATTCGGTAACTTTATATATAATTTTTCCTCCTCTTGTTATGCTCGGAAATTGGACTATATTTAGTATCGACCATTTAAAACCTCTCACAAAAACAATAAAACTAGAGTGCTTAGTTAGCGTTCTAAACTTTTTTTTTAAGGGTGAAAATTACAACCTATCAAATATACAACCTGTTAAAAGTGTCTCAACAGAAAATTACGACCTCTCGCATGGTGGGGATGGACGGTCGGGGTTGAGTGGGCTGGGCTTAAAGGGATTTTTTGGCCCAGCCCAATAGACCGGGCCTGACTTCTTATATGGGCCCGTCTGTAGGCCTGGTCAAAAAAGAGATAGAAAAAAGCCTGAACTAAAATTCCTCAGTTCGATCCGGGCCAATTCGAGCTTTAGCCCAAATTTATCTTTTTTTTTTTTACTTCTTTTCAAAAGATTAGCCATAAGAGAATTTCAAAACATCAATGCATAATTATCTAATAGCTAACATGGATTTACTTGAAATTCATAAAATTCATCAGGAGAAACGGAAATCTCGCATCTTAATGTAGCACAACTTTTGATGGCTCATTTGAACTTTGATGTTTAATTGTAATTTTATGACTTTATCGAGGAGGGTAAATATTGAATCCTTTACCTTTAAACTTTCAATTTGATTGTACTTTTTTTTTTTGCAATTTATGCATGTAAATCTTAAGACCCGGCCAAAGACTAGTTTTTGAGCTTTCTAGGCAAGCGGCTACAACAACGGCATAGCCGGTTGTTGATCGCTTAAACTGAAAAAAGTTACCTCTGGCAACCATAATAGGTGGAGGGCACAAGTTGTTAGTTCGAATGAAGTGACGGACACATGTATGACATTTTCACTCCCCGCAATCATGTCCCAGCTATTTTCTGCTCCATGTTTGCTGCCATTGCCCACGCCTTCATCGCGGCCACCATTGCAAACTCCGCTTCACCTTCGCCATCACTCATGGGAAGATAAAAGAGGAACAAAGTTATTATCATTTTGCCTCTCTTCCCTCTAATGAAATTTGAAAATTTTCTTTTCCAATTTTCTACCTACTTCCCATTTTCCCCTCCCCCTTTCCAAACAAATCCTTCCAAAGGAATTTGGCCAAAAAAATAAAAGGGTTAATACAACAAAAAAAAATTCCAAATTGACCGGTACAACATTTAACCCAAAATTAAATAAAGTCTCCTAACAAATGGTCGGAAGTGAAGAGACTAGCAGTTGCCCTAGGATTATTTGCGAGCTGTTCAATAGCAGTTGCATCGGTACTTGCTGTACTTAGGAAGTGGAGCAATGTTCGGAACAAGGCATCACGACATCAACGTTTGGACGGTTTGTCGGAGCACCGGATCGACTCTTTGCTTGACGAAATGAGAGCAAGAGGACAAAAAATTCTCAGAAGCGGATTGGCCCCAAACGAGACAAATTGAAGGAGCCCAAAATTCATGAATCGAGCAACTGCCGAAACTTGCCTAAAATCGGAATCAATCGTGGGTACGCTAGTTGAGATGAATTTGGTCAAATTCAATAAGAAAAACGACATTCATTTAAATCTTGGAATCCTAAATAAATCCATAAGAAAAAAGTCAATCGATCGTATCAAGAAAACCCAAGAAATTACTTGGAAAGATCTCTCTGATGGGATGACCCTCTTTCTCTTGGCCATGCCAAGAGAACGGATTACGAAATGGAACTTGCTTTTCAAGCGCTTTTCCCTACCAATCCCGCGGCTTCTCCGCTACTTCTCCCACCGGCCACCACAGAACTTCAGCTACTTGAAAATGGTTAACCCGTCCTGCATCCACCCACCTGACAAGGCAGCTTTAAAAAATTCAAGAAAGGAAGACTTGCGGATGCTGCTACTGCGCTCTCTGTGAAGAGTCTTTTGACTCCTCTTGCTCTGGTCTGCCTTGCTTTTTCTTGCGGGACCCCACAGAGAGGCCATTTTGTCAGTGTAGTTTTTCTTTTCTTTTTTCGAACCGCATTAGCTATTTGTTTGGCACCTTTGCAGACTTTGGTGGAAATGATTTGAAAATACTCAACCGGGTGTTTGGTTTTTTTGATGCGTAATACGTTGTCAGATCTTTCTGGGTCGGGACAAAAACCTGCAAAAGAACTCGCGGTTTCTCCGAAATTTGACTTTTCGGCATTTTGGGTAATGCTTCAATTTTCGTTTCCGTTTTCTTGCGGTTACGCGCATGATCTGAAGATGTTGCCGTTCCGCCTATTATTCAGGACTGCTTTCTCTGCTCTAATTTGTGATTGTTGAAAAATCGCAAGTAGCGCATTGCGTGTCTTCTCCATTTCTTTCTTGTAAAGGTTGTTGTTTGGGCGGAGAGACGGAAAGGGAAGAAAAGAGAAGTAGAAAGGGTGTTGTCTGTGCGAGAATCGCCGGTGCTTTTTCATACAATTGTGATGTTTTCTGATCTGGGTCTCGACCGCTTTGGCCATTTTTTGATGCAGGCTCTGCGATTTGTTTGAGTTGAGTCCCTCCTCCACTGCGTGTATTTTTTTTTTTTAAATGTTGTTACTTTTATCAGAAGTTGAACGTTGTACTGTCATGATTTTAATTGACATGTTGAGCTGGAAGAATCTTAGTTCCTGATCCATGTTTACATATATTTGACTTTGATGTGTCAACTTTTCAAGCACTTTCATTATCACTCTGGTTTTCAGCTCATAAGCTCACAAATATGACGGGTGGGCTGATCACTTGCTTATCTTTTGTTTTTCTCCACGCTCTTCCTTTTCTTGTTCAATTCGAGCATGTTTACGAGAAATTGGTGAATAGTCGACAGGTTGTGTATACATATTGCTTCTTGAACAGGGTTTTGATCAATATTTTGCTTTCCACTTGTTGTACCTCCATTAGATTATTGAGCTCGGAGTTAGTTGCGAAACATATGTCGGCTGTTTGCTAAGGTATGGATTGCATTCATGGAACGATGGAGGAGAACTACATCAACATTGATTGCATCTGTCTAGAACTGTTAAGCATGAGATTCTATGAGTACATTGAAAGCGATGGAATTAGACAAGACGGATGATGAGAGTATCTGGAGCATAGTTATGCTGTAGACCTCACCTAAAAGAAAGTCACTGATGTCTTTGCAGGTAGATGCTTTCCTGACTATGAGCAGATAACATTTAGCCTTATGGGTTGGTTCAGCAAAATCTTTAAAGGCTCAAGTCACAAAATTTCGGAAGGGCACTACGAAGAAAATTACGGGAAAGATCCTTCTTATGATGCTTCGTCCACTTCTGGGGTAATCTCATCTACACCTTTTGCTTTGTCTCTGGAGACTGAATTACATTAATTGTACGTTAGTGGTGGGAAGTTCCACAAGTAGTATAGATGATGTCTCTGCTCTGAAACGCATGCTTATGGTGCCTGATGAATCTGCCTTGATCAAAGCTTTCTGGGTTATATGACCAAGTTCACTCACTTATCCTTCTGACAGATTTTCTTGTTGAATCAAATGTAGGATATCTTGTCGGACTGTGAGGATGAAGATATAGATCATGCCATTGCTCTATCGCTTTTTGAACAAAATCAGAACAGAGCAAATTTTATTGGTGAGTGATAGCTAGCTACTTCAATCACAATAATGCTTGTAATAGATGCTTTCGAGTAGTAGAATGGGCTAAAAATCGATGCCCTGATTATATTGAGTTAAAAGTACAGAATGAGCATGATGAATTAATGTCAATCATATGAATGATGAGATTGTTTACTTCCCCATGGCTAACTGTTACAGATGGCAGAACTATATTAATTTATTGTGGAAGTTTACTAAAGGAAAAATGGACAGGTCGACATGATATGTTTTATCTAATGCTTTGGTTATGAAATGTTGCATTGAAGCAGTAAAACCTGCCTTAGGTTTAGGAGCAGGTATTGGGTGCTCACGGTGCATATGAGCCTAACTTACATTGCACAGTTAGATCATATGACATCCAACAGTAGTTGTGGGCTGGGGGCTCATATGCAGCTTAAGCACTGAAGTTTGTTTACCTTAGGACTGAGAGACCACATTGTAGACATCATTTTGAGAGTTGTAGTCTGGGAGTTTCTGAATGATGAATTTCAGCTCAATTTTTATGGTGGAGGATTAAGAATCTGCAAGTTGTCTAATGGGGCACCAAATAGCTAATATATATAATATCCACTACAAAATATGGCAAACATACGTACATCTTATGCTCTGTTAACACACATAAAGTTCCTTATGTCATATGTGAGCTTGACGATATGGCATGCTCTTCCATGAAAGTTTTTAAATTTCTCAGCTAAATACCTTGGAAGTGTCCTATTTGATGTGTGCATTCTCAATTGTACCATGCTAGAATTCGACATAGTTTCTCAAATTGTTGGATAGATAATGAATCTCTGTTGAAAGAAGATGAACAACTTGCCAGAGCTATACAAGAAAGCTTGAACTTTGAAAGTTCACCTCAGCATGAAGACGAAAGTGCTCCTTCCCCATATGAAAATGGACATTCTTCTCCCTCATACGGAAATGGATATTCTCCTCCGCAGTATGGCAGCGGACATGCATATCACCCTATGCCAATGTACTATCCTACAGGCTACAGGTATGTGGGAGACAATAAAACGTGGTGCGTCTGTTTATACTTTCTGTGGTTAGTGTAAGTACCGGATTCACTTCTTAAGAGCCTTTCTCGTTGGCTTACCGTAGTCCCATATTGTCATATTTGCATTTGACTGCATTTGTTGGATGTGAAGCTAATAGAGCATTTTAAAGCAAACTAGCTCCTATTAGGAAATCATTTTGAAAATACTTTATGTTTAACTTGTTTAGTGATTTGTTAGAGGCAAATTCAAAAAATGACTCAAGCTTAGACGACATGCTCATTTCTTTGTTAACAAAGCGAGACAGGATAAGTCCACAGACTGATTTTATCAAAGTATACTTTCTATTCAAATTGGTTTAGTGCGACCACTAGAAATGTGAACAATTGAGTGAAATTTCACCAGAAAGTGGACATCTATGTTGGTGAACTTACAGGGCTCTCCAGAACTTTGATTTGGCTTCAGAAGAAAAATTCGTCGAGTACAATCCTGCTTATTTGATTGACCAGCGCACTTAATTTGTCATGAAACTTCCAGCATTTTCAGCTGAAAGCAATGGTCTCAATCGCTCCAGGTTACAAAGTTTGTTTCTGTAATAAGCCAATATGATCCAATTAGTCTGCTCCAGTTTACCTGTATCTGCCTCCAGCCTAGAAGCTTATTATAACTTTAGCAATCGGATCTGGTGTGCATTCTTTTGATAATTGTTATGTAATCCCTTTGCCTCGCAACATTGCTCAGATGTTACAAATTTCCATCTCTTCAGCAGTGAAACTTCACCTCTCTCCAGAGTCGGTTACATGCTATAGCTTTGAAAGTTTTTTTTATTGATTAGCAATGGCATAAAGTGAGAATTGAGGATGTAATACCTTCTCCAATCTCTAAGTTGTACTCTAAAAACAGAAGAAACTTGGATTTTGTTGTGATTTCAGAACATATCCTTAGAAGCACTAAAACAGTTGTCATGTTCTAACTCAATAAAATCTTATAAACGCCTTGCATACTTGTGAACCCATCGGTGTCAGATCTGCTGGTTAATCTCTGTATGGGGTCCTTAGCTTTCTCTTTCTGATGGTTGTCTCCCTTCAAGCACCATGCATTCGTCATAAGTGTGATAGATATTTAGTTTCTCTTCTACAGGATCTGTGCTGGATGCAATACAGAGATTGGTCATGGACGGTTTTTGAGTTGTATGAATGCTGTTTGGCATCCTGAATGTTTCCGCTGCCATGCTTGCACCCTACCAATTTCCGAATATGAGGTACTACGCGTTTAAATTACTGCAGGAAATTGTTTGATAATTTCTAGCCTAGGAATCCATTCTGCTTTATTGGCAGTGTTACTTGAGTTGTAGACTGGCTAATTTAGCATTTTTATGCAGTTCTCTTTGTCGGGCAATTATCCTTACCATAAATCTTGCTACAAGGAGCACTACCACCCAAAGTGTGATGTCTGCAGCCATTTTGTAAGTCATGGGAGTTACTAAAACTAAAGCTCTTGATTGTTTACTCCATTTGCTTTAGTGATGCAAGCTCAAGTGTGTTTTGCGGCAGTTACTCCATTGGGCTATTTTAGTTGTCTCCGTTTCCGAGGAAACTGCTTCAGAAATTCAGTTTGAACTGCTAACCTAGGATGTTGATGCCCAACATTTTCTGAGTACGAAATGTACGACAAATTATTAAGAATCTAGTCCATGTTGATATATGTATGGATCGTCCTAGCATGTAGTATAGTAAGTAATGAGATGTTCTCATGGAGTCTTGTGTTTTATAATTTGAATGTAAGATGATCAGTATCTGTTTTGCATTTGTCATTTATCTCGTTTTTGCACTTTCAATAGATAGAAAATGGAAATATCTGCTCTTCGAATTTTTGTACCAGCCCGTCATGTTGTATTCATGAGAAATGTTGGTTACTAAATTCTTTTGCCCCCATATTATTTATTTGTCAATACTTTCGCCCTTAAGTCTTTCATATGTTAATATAAATACTTAACAATGGGCTATGATTGAGTGGATTCATTGTGGTCCTCCAATCCTCAAGCTCTAGTTTAACTCTTCATGGTGCTTTGATATCTAACTTTTATTCATCAAAGAAAAGAAACGAAGAGAAAAGAAATACTTATCAGATGATGCTTAGTAGAATTTTGTATTTTAACATTTGTAAGTGCCATTGATTGATCGTTGGGGGATGAAGTGCCCAGTTTTCAGTATGGAGAAGCAGAAAGCTATTAGCACTCCATCTGTTTCTTTGGTTTTTTTAGAAACTCCACTTTTTCACCGTGCTCATTTTGGAATCCTCTTGACAGATCCCTACAAACCTTGCCAGTCTTATTGAGTACAGGGCGCATCCCTTTTGGAGTCAGAAATACTGCCCATCTCATGAACATGATGGGACTCCACGATGCTGCAGTTGTGAGCGAATGGAGGTCAATATGATTAAACTACTTTTGTATGCTTAAACCAGTGATGATTTTGTTATAAACCAATTTCATGAGGATTAACCATTTGCTCCTCATTCATGTGCAGCCACGAGAGACCAGATATGTTGCTCTTAAAGATGGTCGAAAGCTCTGTTTCGAGTGTTTCGACTCAGCAGTGATGGACACAAATGAATGTCAGCCACTTTATGTTGGTATCCAAGAATTTTACGAAGGTCTAAACATGAAAGTGGAGCAGGAAGTTCCGTTACTTTTGGTCGAGAGACAAGCACTAAATGAAGCGAGGGAGGGAGAGAAACACGTAAGTCAAACAGCTCTAATTAGAGCTGCTCTACTGGTGGAAAAATGTAGATAACTGTGACCTGCACTGCTGACAATCTTTCAAAATTTATGACCTTCACATATTTGTTGGAATTTTCATGCAACTCTCAATAATTAATTTGATTCATTATAGTGTTGATGTCAACAATTGAAGTAAATTAGTTTGACTTCTGAGTTTTTGCTAGAATCATGAATGTAGCATGGTTCTGAGAATTTGTCCTAGAATAATCTGTGCTCGACAGTTTTGTAGGAGATTTAATTTTACATTGCTTGTTTGCATATCATCATTTATAAAAGTCATGTCTTCTAAAGCTTAATAATATACTGGTTGCGATATTGCTCATTCTGGCTGACTCCGTCTGTGATCCATCCCCCATTGTCTACTCTGAACTATATTGTCAGTAGAGCTATCGATTAGCAAGTTAATCATTATTTATCTTGCTGCGAAAAAAGATGACCTTAGATTATCATAAACTGAGTCATATTGATCATGTTATAGCTTTTTGAAATGAAATTTTTTTCTTAATTCAGGGCCATCATCATATGCCTGAGACAAGAGGACTGTGCCTCTCTGAAGAACAAACAATCGACACGGTAAAGACTTTTAGACTCTCTCTCTCTCTCTCTCTCTCTCTCTCTCTCTCTCTCTCTCTCTGTGCGCGCGCGCGCGTGCGCGGGTGGGTAGGTTTGGGCGCCATGCGTACGTGAGTGGTGCTTGTGCACCAGACACAGAGGCACAAGGCATCCCACATGCAAATGCGCATGCCCATCATAGTTTAAGATTGATTGTGAGTTGAAGTCTACATTAGCCCTTCATGAACCAGATTTCAAGACAGCGAGGAGCCAGGGGACGTCGAAGAGCGGGCACAACAA
This sequence comes from Syzygium aqueum, assembly GCA_031216185.1. NCBI lineage: Eukaryota > Viridiplantae > Streptophyta > Magnoliopsida > Myrtales > Myrtaceae > Syzygium > Syzygium aqueum. The sequence continues at coordinate 10,208,755 of CM062236.1, forward strand.
CAGAGCCTTATAAATTGACACGTCGATGTGAAGTGACTGCAGTCCTAGTCTTGTATGGCCTTCCAAGGTATGCCATCCATTGATCTGATTCTATGATGAATTGAAATCTGCCAAAAAGCTCTAAAAGAAGAGAAGACGGAATAAGTAGCACTAATGATACAAATGAGATCTTAGATATTTCTTATGCAAATTATGAAAAGAGGGTTTTATCCAAAAAACGATCCTTGTGAGTTGGACTAAAATTTGGACTTCTCTTTCGGCTTGTACTACTTTCGCAGACTTTGATAGTGGTTAGCTTATGTGCTATTGAAATGTTGATTGGAACATTATGTGCAGGTTGCTGACTGGATCCATCCTGGCTCACGAAATGATGCATGCTTGGTTGCGACTAAAAGGTTCTTTTCGAAGATATTTCTTTAGTTGAGTCTTTGGAAAATTAGATGGGAGTTTCATCATTTTGCTTTCTATATTCCTCAATTACTAAGAGTATGCTGTTCTTTTGGATTTTTTTTCCCTAAAACTTTTGATGTCAAGAAGTGGCATCATGAATTCGGAGAGGTTTCTCAATTCTCCTCGAGTTTGTCGATTCATTAGTGTTCCATCTGTGGTTGGGTGTTCCTCTTCAAGCTGCTGATATACCTGGATGGTTTTGAAGGTTACCCCACTCTTCGTCAAGATGTCGAAGAAGGGATTTGTCAAGTGCTAGCTCACATGTGGTTGCATACGCAACTGATGTCCGGATCAAGCCACGACTTCGCATCAACCTCGTCGATTTCATCTGCTTCCAGAGCAGCTAAGAAAGGTGCAAGATCTCAGATCGAGAGAAAGCTGGGGGAGTTCTTTAAACACCAGATAGAGTCGGACACTTCCCCTGTGTACGGTGATGGACTTAGGGCTGGTCTACAGGCTGTGCATAAGTACGGTCTCCAAAGGACACTTGACCACATCCGAATGACAGGCAACTTCCCATACTGATCAACCAAAAATTGCTCACATTCTTTTTCTGATTTCCTTCTTAAATGAAAAGGCCTGGCAGCCTTTCATGCTGATAATAAAATTGAAATCACGTAACAATCAGCTTTCTATGAGATCTGTAAATTTCCATTTGATTATTGGTGTTGTATGGCATAATGACATCTCGAATCGTAAGCGATATGATTTAATAAACACAGATACTTTCTTACGGTCGCAGTCTTGATCTGAAATGAGCTTCCTTGTTTTTGGTCTTTCCCTGTCTTTCCTAAGACAATGTTGAGCCATTTGCTTTGATAATGTTTCTCGATAGTTCGAGTAACGTGATTCAATCCAGTATTCTATCAAGAGGGTTAAACATTTTCTCTTCAATATCTCGCATTCACTCTTATGGTAATAGAATGCGGCATTAACTGGATACAAGAAGATCTATAGAAATGATCAAGAGGTTCTACTCTAGAGAGCTAACTTCTCTGTGCTGTGAATTACTTCTTTTTACCAAGCTTCGAGCGCGACGGTTGAATTTCCTGGCACTTCAGATCTGCCTGGATTTTCAATAGAGTCACTGCTATCTCCGCCATGCCCGGTCTCCTCGTTGGCTCATGTGCCAAGCAGGTTAGACTTAATCTAACCATCCGCATAGCTAAAACTCTTCCGCTATGTTCAAGTCTAGGATCGATGAAGCTTCGAAGAATCTCGGTTTCTGCATTCTCTCTTTCCATCGTGGCAGCAATTGTGGCTGAAAGCATAACTTCCCTTCCATCCTGCAAAATGACCGCATCCTTCCCTGTGATTAGTTCCAAGAGCATCACTCCGAAACTATAGACATCGGTCTTTGAAGTGACCAGACCTCCCTCAATGCACTCCGGTGGCATATAACCTCGGGTCCCACCTGGGTGTGTAGTAAGGGAAGCGCTCGACATTTCCCTTCTAGCAACGCACGCAAGACCGAAATTGGCGATCTTGGCCCTGAGATCGCCATTTAGCAGTATGTTGCTGCAGTTGATGTCCTTGTGCACGTAGGCGGGTTTGGTGAAGCTATGGAGATAGTGAAGTCCATTGGCAACATCGAGGGCGATATTGATCCTGTGGCTCCAGTTCCGAGTTTTCCTGGAGCTTTTACTGGAGGAAAGCCACTCCCTCAGAGACCCGTTACTCATGTACTCGAAAACCAGGTAAAAGCAGCCGTCGAATTCGCAGAACCCCCGAATCTGGATCAGATTGAAATGGTTGATCTTCTTCAATATGTTCACTTCGTTGGACACATCTCGACTCACCCTCTTGACTGCTAGGGTTTCCTGGCCGAAGGCACCGCGGAAAACAGAACCTCGGATTCTGTTCCGAGAGCTGAAGTTCTGCGTGGCTTTCTTTATTTCCTCAAACACGAAGACTTTCAGTATTTCCTCCAAGCTGGCGATTTCAAACCGGAGATCAACTGGTGAGGCCAATTTCGTACTTGCCTGCCCTCGAAACTGGGGAACCGCCGCCTTTCTCTTCTTATGCCACAGAAAACATGCGAATGCGGTAAAAACGATCACAAGAAGACCACCTGCCGCGACTCCGACCCCCAAATACAGTTCTTTGTCAGGTTCCCTTCTCGAAGAGACATAAGTGGGTGGAGGCAAAGATGGCAGTTTCTGGTATATTACCGTGGTTTGCGAGCTCGAAGGCACGCTTATGTAATGAACTAGAATCGTCGTGAAGGGGAAGATAGTGGGGTTCGCTTCTGAAAATCCGTTTTCCTTGAGTATGGCCTCAGCGCTAGCGTTGAACCTCTCACCAATACCCGTAAGAGTATCATTCCAGTTGATGGAGTAGGTCAGCAAGTACCTGACACCGTTTACAGTTTGATTCCTGGTAGGACAAGCACACCGAAGCGGCACTCGCAACTCGCTCGCCCCCTCCAATTCGAACTCGCCGTGCGGATTTGCTCGCTTGAGAGAATTGCATGTGGAAAGCCCCTGGTAAGTATCGTTGGCAACGGCGAAGTAGGTGTCCTTGCCGCCAGCTATGGGAAACACGGAGATAGCCCGGTAGTACTGCCCCAAGCAGGAGCAGTTCACAGGGACGATCACCTCCTTGTCCGTGGGGAACACAGTGAGCCTCGTGACATTGTTGATCCTCGCGACATCCTCCTGGTCCGATGACAGGAGGGTCGAGATGGTCGGGACGGAATCATAGGGAGGCCGAGATTTGAATATGAGGAATGCCCGGCAAGCCCGTCGCTTGCCGTTGCAGGTGTAGAGGAAGGCCGGGGACGGTCCGTCCCGGTCGTCCTGGTCGCAGTCAAGGACCGAATTCCCCGAGTACTTCTGCTGGCCATTGACAGAAGTGAAGAGACCGAGCATGAAGAAACTCAGGACAATCTGGTGATCCATGGTTGCCTGTTTGCACCAAAAAGATCGACTCAGGGTCACTGACAAGAGCTTCAAGATTCTGCAGAATGCTTTCGTGAAGCTTTGATGTTGCTCACTTGCTAACATTTGCACATAACCGCGTGAAGTTATATTAAAAACTTCAGTATATAAAAATTGATTCTTAAATTGGGCATTGCTATCGGTTGGATTTGATCCACAAACGAATAAAAATCAGTGTGGCCCATATTTTTTCATTTAATATAATCATGCAAATAAATCTCCGTTTGAATGGGTAGATTACAGAAAAGTTAGTACAGTAATCTTGACTGAGTTCGTGCATTAAACGGATTCTTTTAGCCATTTAGAAGATTCTTAAGACCCCACGTAAATATGATATCTTAATTTAACGCAGACCCGTAATTTGCTGGTCCGTGAAACAAACTTGTTCCATACCACGGCACCGCCCCTACCTACACAAATTTTGATGACCTAAAGTAGAGCATCAAATTACTCAACATTAATAATAACTGTAATAAAAACCAGAGACTAAACTGATCAAAATTTCAAGAAAAATGGATCGAAGAACGAATAGGTAAAGAACTTAAATCGACCCATAAAGATCTATTTGGATTGGCAGGGATCAGCGCGGTTGCAAGATTCCAATGCTTTGGACTCAGAATCCGATGATTATGGGTTCCGTTTGTCCCCTCGGAAAAAATGAAATTTCATGTAGGGGGCCGTGGTTATCCATCAATTAACCTGCTCTTTATGGTCGTGCCCCCAAATTATAAAGAAAATAGGAAATTTTAAAGTTAATTGAAGCACGAAATATGTGATAATTTGCCGGCTATAATTTGAAGAATTGCGGTCAAAGATGGGGACGGTACAGTAATATCAAGTGGACGTTTTGAATTATCATGAAAGATTGATTTTTGTCTCGTCTGGCATCGAGCACTCCACAAAACCTGGAATTGGTGTCTCCCGGGCTTCGCAGGACAGACGAGAACAAAATCTGTTACTCTTGGAAACCAATGGAGCAAAACGTACGACAACCACAGACCTGGTCAAACAATTCTAGCAGACCGATGAGTCAAGTGTCGTCCAGCCAGCAAGAAAAATCATAAATTTTTTAAGGTAAACGAGCGTGCACGTCTGAACGAGGTCGAGCTGACGATTTCGTTTCCTAACCCCTATTTTTCTTCCGAGGCACTCACGATGATTAACACCGACACTGCAGTTCGTGTCGTGTTGTAGCATGGAACGTACCGGGAACAGAATAGAGGACGCGCGATATGCCGAGGAACATAGCCACAAGCGCAAGAAGACAGGACACTTTGTATACGCAAAGGGCTGTCTTTTGTGCTGTTTTTCAGATGGTTTCGGGGCTGAAGATGAGCAATATGACCGTGCCCCGGTCGCTGCATCTCCTTCGGAGACCCCGGTCAAGCCGCCCAACAAAAGAAAAGGCCATATGCGGGGTCGGGGAGAGGAAAGTTCAGTTCGGCATGAGAGGGTTAAAACTCGGCCTTAGAACAGTAAGAACACACAATTTGATGGTAATTAACTTTCCTAATTTCCGAGTTTACTCTTGACTCTCTCCATTTATTCGTAAACAGATGCAATCCATGTCTTCTCAAACCTTCTTAACATGTTGAAGTTGGTGCGAGGTCACGATCCGATCGGCTGGATCTGAAAGATAAGTCATACAATCTGTTGTTTATAGATTGTTTATAGATTGAGCTGGATGTTTAAGCTTGTTCACTGTACCAGCTCCATGAAAAGAACATATTTATAGTCAAAATCCTACTCTTGGTAAATGCTCATTCATCTCCTAAATTTAGAGGATGTATAATACATACCAATATTAATTATTGTAATCTTATTGAGCTCCGAGAGTGAAGCCCCGAAGATATAAATGTTCACACAAAGGTAATGTAGACTCAAGAAACTACGAAGTTAAAGAGATTGAATTCGGTCACCGTTTCTAGCATCAAGCGGCGAAATACCAAACCAAGCGCGAGCAATCATTGTGGCCACAGGCAAGGCCACCAAGCCCTAGCCTAGATCCACATGAGGGCCATGACCATCACCTGCCGGTTGATGCAACCCTCCCCTGCTGGCCGACGAGGGCTGCAACGTCCTCGCCTAAACCAAGCAAGGGTTGGCCAACGTTGACTAGATTGCTACGTCGGCGATTTCTAATCAAAATTGACCGGAATGACTAAATTAACAAATCATCAAGAGGTTTATGACTAAATTAACACAATTGAAATGTTCAAGACTGAAGTGCAATAAATTTAGAACTTGTTTAGTAATTTCTCCCCTAATTATGAGTCAGGCGGCCTAGTATAGGTTCGCAAGGTTGGAAACACAATTTCGACGTGCGGGGTAAAACACTCTTCTTCTTGGACGATTTTAAGCCCAATATAGACATGATTAGCTCATTGGTCAGGTCTGGCATGAGCGGAGCAATTTACGTGTATACGTGAAAATTTAAGTCGAGTCAAAAGATTTCACATATTCGTTTTATCCAAATAACATAGAAAAACATGGACTCGATCGATCCATTGACTTGTTCGTGAAGCTATTTTCACAAGAAAACTCTCCGTCCCTACATCGCATCAAACATCAGTTCGAAGTCATCATGCGTTGGAATTCCTGGAAATCAACCACTCCATTCCCATCGAGATCGAAAGCACGTATCATGCTCACACACTCTTCGTACGAATGTTCTCTCTCCCCGATCCTGGACAGCGCATGTTGCAGTCCTCGAGCCGTGATGCCCCCACAACCTTTGTCGGCTTCAAACATCTCGAACACCCTCTTGAGATCGTCGTCCGCCTCGCTGCCATCCTGTTCCATCATGCTGACAAAGTCCTCGAACTTGAGCAAGCCGTCGCCGTCCGAGTCGAACTCGGTGATCACCTTCTGAGCTTCGCGGTGTGGCAAGGACTCGCCGATGGACTCGAAGAAAGCGCTGAGCTCCTCGCCCGACATCTTCCCATCTCCATTGCTGTCGAATCGTTTGAAGGCTTGCAAGTACTTGTTTTCAGTATCGCGAGACGTGTTCATGGACGGCGGCGGCAAAGACGGAGCGCTTGGCGATTTGGGTCTGGAGTGAAAGTTACGCAGGAGCTTCATAAGCTTGAGGCTCCTGCAGACGACCCACTTCGACGGCTTGAGTACCAAAGCGGCGGCCATGTGGCATGTATACAATGTTTGAGCTTGGCGAATTGGAGCGGCATTGATCGAGCATTTTTATACATGAAGAGCGAAGAGTGATGCGGTCGCGCGGATGTTTCGAGCGGATGACGATCGGAGACAGAGAGACTCTTGCGCAGAAATTGCGCGCTGAAGAGCAGTCGTTGTGCGTGAAGTTGCCGCGCATGTTCGTGGTGCCAGACTTTGTAGAAAGACTTGATTTTTCAATGAAAAAAAGCCGGTGGACGCACTGTGCTCGGTATTTACCATGAAAGTGACAGGAAAATTCATCCTCTCGATTTGTTCGCCTTTATCCTCTAACTTCGCAAAGGAAAGTTGGCGGGTCCCGACGCCCGCGGCATTCCCATGATCAAATTTCAATCGCAACACGTCGGGCTCGCAGGCCCCCGCCGTGTGCATAACAGTAGCTCGTGGAGCCATCGATCGCATTTCAAAAGGTGAAGTCGTTCGCGATAGATCCACATAAAAGTCCCTGTGCCACACGGGCCTTTCGGAGCATATCCCGCTCCGTATGTATGCACATACTCATTTCATCTGATAATTAACTTAATCTATTAAGCGAGTCGGATTCAAAATTATTTTGCCCGAACGTAATCTTACAGGCGATGCAAATTTAAATTACATATACGACCGAGAATGTCGAAGAAACGGGCCCGTGCACCGCACGGGTGCGAAAGCTAGTTTTGGGTAAATTTGAGAGCTGGCCAGTGGCCACCGCCATCTTCTTCCGCTCTACCTCCTTTAAGCATTGCCGGAAATCAGCTATAAAGCATCATAGCACTACAAATTAAAAAAAGGATTAATATCACGAAAAACCCCAAACTGGTATACCTGTGACAAATTTACTATCCGTTAGTTTCCGTTAAATTTTATTGTCAAATTGTTAAGTTTAATGACAAGTGATAATTGACATATGTATCAGTTTTGAGTTTTACCCCTCTGTTTGTCACAAGTTTATCAATTTGTGATTTTTTGTGATATTGATATAATTAACAGACACTAACAGAGGGTAAATTTGTCATAAACGTACGAATTTGAGGCTTTTAGTGGTCAAAAAATTAGTTCGAGGGTAAAATTATTACAGGTGTACCAGTGTGGGGTTTTTTATGATCAAAGAAATAGTTCGGAACAAAATTATCGCAAATGTACTAGTTTGGAGTTTTTTGTGATCAAAAAAATAGGTTGGGGTAAATTTATCACAGGTGTACCAGTTTGAAGTTTTTTGTGATCAAAAAAATAATTTGAAATAAAATTATCTTAGATATATCAATTTAGGATTTTTCGTGGTATTAACCCTTAAAAAAGTAGTGTAAAGCAAATCGACAATGTCGGTGTTGAACTTGATAAAAAAAGCAGTTTGCTTCGAAGAGAAGGTAAAGCTGACTAATGGAGAAAGTGATCCACCCAAAAATCTCGAACGAGAACCAATTGAAAAACCAAAAGATTATAGTCATGGTAGCATTGCTAAGCTTTTAATTTATAAGCCCCCCTGCTTCCGGGCATGAAGCACGAGGATTCTACCCATCGAGTCGATCATCGTATGCGAGATGTTATCCTTGGAAGAAATTTCGCGACACCAACACGAGGCGATCGATTTAGGCGGGCGACAACACCAAGCATGATCTAAAAGCAACCGAAGTTTCTCCATAATTTTAACATGATCATGCTGCAATTATTGGTTTGCGACATTGTCATGTGCCTTGACCATCACGGTGCAGTCTCTCTTATCCTAAATTTTAACATACTTCACCCTCGGGTAAAATTGGATAACGGCAGCAATCCAATGGCCAATTTAATCGTAAATTCTAGCTGGTTCTACGTAAAAAGCTTGCCGTACACTCCGTTAATCAATTTTTAACCTGCCCGTACATCTCTGGGATCACTCAATCAATCCTAAATCGAGTTAATTCTAAACATTATATTTTGTATTTGAAGAAACGAAATGGAATGAAATGAAGGGATGGAACGGGAGTAAGCACATCTGATCGATTGAATGCGAATTTCACTTCTAATGTTCGGCTGACGCGGGTATGGAAACGGAGTATGGAAGAGAAAAGGAAGTTTTTTAAGCCCATGTATCTTTGGTCTCCAAGTGCTGGCGAGAGACCCATTTCCAAAAGAGCCCACGACATTCATCCTGTGCCAACCGCGCACGATGGACCATTCGTTCAAAAGAAGACTATTTTACGAGGAATTGCTCTCCCAACTTTCATGTGTTTGGATGGCCAAAAAGTTAATCAATCTTCGGAAAATGTTTTTAATGGACCGAAAATAACAAATTTATATCTTTCCCCCTCTGCAAAAAGGAAATTAATTTTCTTAAAATACCAAACAAATGAAAACTAACATTTTTTTCCCGAAAATAATTTTCATGTGTAATATTTTCCTTTATCGTGAAATTTTCAATGAAATAAATGCACCCTAAAGTTCCATTTGTTTCTTAGAAAATGAATAATTTAGATAATATTTTCCTAAAAATGATCTTTTTGCATATAATATTCTCTTCAAATTTGAAAATAATACGTTATTTAATTTAAAATATATATAAAAGGGTTAATACCACGAAAAACCCTAAACTGGTACATTTGTAATAATTTTACCCCGAGTTATTTTTTTTACTACAAAAAACCCCCCAAACTGGTACACATATAATAAATTTACCCTAAACTATTTTTTTGACCACCAAAAACCCCAAACCGGTATACTTGTGACAATTTTACCCCGAATTATTTTTTTAATCATCAAAAACCCTATACTAGTACACATGTGACAATTTTACCCCCGAACTAATTTTTTGACCACTAAAAATCCTAAACTGGTACATTTGTGACAAATTTATCCTATGTTAGTGTCCGTTAAATTATATTAATATCACAAAAAATCACAAATTGGTAAACTTATGACAAATAAAGGGGTAAAACCAAAAATCGGTACACATGTCAATTACCACGTGTTATTAAACTTCGCAATTTGACAGTAAAATTTAACGGAAACTAACAAAGGGTAAATTTATCACAAGTGTACCAGTTTGAGGTTTTTGGTAGCCAAAAAATTAGTTCAGGGGTAAAATTATCACATATATACCAATATGGGATTTTTTATGGTCAAAAAAATAATTCGGGTTAAAATTGTCATAGGTGTACTAATTTAGAATTTTTTGTGTTCAAAAAAATAATTTGGGGTAAATTTATTATAAGTGTACCGATTTAAGATTTTTCGTGGTATTAATCCTATATAAAAACGCAACAACATTCATTTTTTACTTTTTACTCTATACAAATGTTTTACGGACGTAGTCCGTCTTTGTACGATGCCATGCGCCGCGGAGTCATCACCACGCCTGTAGATGTTTGCTTGGCACCAGTTTATCCTTTTCCCAAGTGGAATTTGATCAACCAAGTATTTATTTTTCTTTTGCATTAGTTTCCATGCCTACAAATACACATTATTTAAATTTTAAAAACCATAAGGACGTTGCAGGATTGATTTTTACTTTTTAATCTTTGCTTAATATGAATCTTCAGCTGACACGGTGGACCTTTTTCAGGAAAAAGCACTTGAAACTTTCACGACATGCAAATACCGACGCATAGATTTGCACATCATTTTTATTATGCTTTTTTGAAATTGGCATATTGCTTTATACTATTTACGACAAAGTGAAAAAAAAACGCGTTTTATTTTCGAAAAGGAAAAAGCAATCACGACCTATAATAATTATAGTCTCAAGTCTCTGTCACATGTCATATATTGAAAAGTTTCATGTCTTTCGTATCAAACGAAAGTGGAAATTTAAGTTTACAATTTAAAAAACAAAAAATAAATAAACAAAAGTATAATCACCCCCATCAAGCCCTTATTTCATTTTTCGGTTGACAAATAACTATCGCTGCACTTTTTTTTAAAGTTTATTCGAATCACACATTTCCTTTTAATGTTATAAAATCAAATACACCTGCAAATAAAAAAAAAAGAGTCAATTAAATTTGAGAGGATGACACAAATGGTTCCTAAACTTTAGTTCAATGTGCAATGTAATTTTTAAACTATCAACTTGTTTAATGTGGTCTTTGAACTTTCATATAATCAAGGGACTAATTTGTAGGGGTGTCAAAACCGAACCGAAAAACCGAACCGAGACACGAACCGAACCGAACCGAACCGAAAATTTCGTCCATTTCGGTTCGGTTTCGGTTTCGGTTCGGATCATCAAAATAAACCAAATTTTCTTTTCGGTTCGGTTTATTTCGGTTCGGTTCGGATCGGTTCGGATCGAAACGAACTAAAATAAACACTTTGGTTTAAGATTATTTTTCCTTCTCTCTCCCCTTCTCTCTCTCCTCTCTCATCTCTCTCTTTGCTTAATGAACTTGAAACCGAAAACCGATCCGAACCGAACCGAACCAAACCGAACCAAATCGAGTTTTCGGTTCGGTTCAAATTCGGTTCGGATCAAATTCGGTTCGGTTCAAGGGGGCACCCTTAATGGTTCGGTTCGGTTCGGTTTTTCGAAAAAACCGAACCGAACCGAACCATTTACACCCCTACTAATTTGCACATGTACCAAAAGTTCGTAAACTACATTGAACAAATCGAAAATTTAGGAACCACATGCGCAGTTTAGGAATAACATTGAACATTTTCATATAATTCGGGAATTAGTTTGAATTTGTACCAAAAATTCAGGGTTCACATTGAACAAATTAAAAATTCATGGACCATATTACGCAGTTGACTAAAATTCACGGATCACATCGAACAAATTAGTAATTCAAATGCCTCATTATAAGTTAAAGTTCATGGACCACTCGTGTCGTTGCCCCGTTAATTTCGCATTCGAAATTGAAGCCAGCGGCTCCCCTTTCAGATCTCTTGCCAGCGCAATCTAGCAAAAGTTGCATATACCGGAGCGAAACAGAGCAGTATTTGAAGTTGGAAAAAGACGGGGAGGGGGGGTCCACGTGTGGAAGGCCACGTCCCATTTTATTAAACCAAATCAAATCCCGACCATGTGCGCCCCCAGCCTGCGATCGAGCGCCACGTGTCCCGAACCGGAATCAAATCAATCAATGGGAGTAACATGGCTGCCTTTGCCTTCTCTCCTGCTTTGCCCTCTCCTCACTCTTTCCACCGACACTCGAATTTCGAAAGCCCCCCCCCCCCCCCCCCCCGGGGACAGGCTGGCAATGTTGACCTGTCTCTGTTGACCCAGTTAATTGGATCTTTTCCCTCCTTATTGTCAACAGTCGGAAACCACGACGACAACATGCTCCATACACACTCGTGTCTTCATACGTGTATGGCCATCCAATTACAACTATGAAATTAATTGAAAGGGATGTTTAGGTGATCGATTTCGGGCAAGTATCGGATCTCGAGAGTCACGTGCCGTGGAGTTTTGTGAGAAATTTTCGAGGGCAAAATCAAGTAGACTCTATTAAAACGGGATCCCAACTGATGGACGAGCATGAGAGCTGGGAATAATGAAGGAGGGGGACACGATTGTAACTAATTCGAGGATGATTGTGAATGATGAAGGCAACATGATCGTGATCATCCAATTAAGGCTTTGCCAGCTTGGAAAATATGTAGGGAACATAATTATGGTTAATTCGAGGACGGCTTTTTAGGAGAAACATCGCCGATGGGAATTTCTCTTTACGAGTGCATCCTCGAGATGGCATCATATATATGTGCGGACTCGAAACGGTTTATTATATTGGCGATGTATGCGTATCGTGATCACATTGACAACCGAAAGAAAGGAATGTTGGATACCAATCTTTATACTAAAGTTTTTCCTTGATTAAGTCGTTCAGACACGACTAGACCTGTCAAATAGGTGGATCGGATCAGATTTGGATCGGGTCATAAATGGTCCGACCCAAATTGAAATGAGAGTGCGGAATGAGTGAGTGCAAGATTGAGTAAGCGCAAGATAGACACGTTGAGTTTAAATCAGTTGTAAATTCATTTATGACCCATTTACGACCCATTGAACACTAATATAAGATTTCTACCCATTTACTAAATATAACTAATCCATTTATGATCCATTTACTAATATATGGGTTAAAAAAATGGATTTATGATCCATTTTGATAGGTTTAAACACGACACGGTAAAGGCCACGTCACTAATCGGTGAGCTAAGCAGTCTCCTCTCTTTTGATTGATCCGGACTCTTCGTCTGTTTTTTGATCGGGGGCCGATCTAAACAGCCTGACGACGACACCCTCCTTGAGGTTAAAAATGAATTTTGAAAAGTTAGAAAATAGTCAGACAGCTCGATGTGGGTTTTTGTTTTTGGGTCAAGACAGCACGATGTGGTTTGAAAGGTAAATTTGTTGGACACAAGATGTCTTTTCAAGAAAAGGGAAACTACAAGCTACTGATTATATGATAATAATTATGCAATTATACCTGCATGTCTTTTTCTCTGCCTGGAGCATCAACGAGGACAACCACCAGCACACGGAGATAATGTCACCTAATGAATAACGAACATGAAATGGACTCTCTATTCCTAATTTTTTGGCATCTTGTAAAATTCGAAATGAATACCCATCTCACCGAATTTCCACGTGTTAATCACCATGCGATTGACAGAAAACCCTACTTGAAAAGGAAGCAACATTCAATGGACCGACAAAGAACTTTGCATTAACCGATAGAAAAATCGAAGAGTGCTCATGAATCCACCTCAAAATAGCCCTACAATTTTTTCTATACAGATAACATGTACATGATGATAATCTCTGCAAAAATTTTCCAAAAAAATATATATATCAAAAAGATCCCAGAAATTTTCCTGGACCTCCCTCTTATTGTCACAAGTGAAATTTCATATTGTTCCAACATATTTAATCTCTAATCAAACTATAGGATGCCGATTAAGTGACACCGCCGTCGGTCCATCGGCCGGAAGTGTCCCAAAAGTTATGGAATTGCACACCCACCTGCATCTCCGAAGAGAGTGAGCATGCGTTATCTACACAAACTCTGATGACCTCAGCGTCGACCGGGGCCCGAGCTCGCGGCGCTTCGGCGTCGGCCGGAAGTGGAGGTTTTCCTGCTTTGGATCAGCAGTCCAGCGAGAAGGGAGTGCGCAAGAGATCGTAAGGAGCCCACAAGGCGTCCAACGGGCACGGCCGGTTGGCGTCGAGCCGCGCCCACGGCTTCCCTTTGCCGCTCCAATGCAGGAGGCTGACCGGGCCGGGGTGCAGGTCCCGGCACAGGCCCCGGAAGTTGTCGCCACCGAGGCCGTGCTGGTTCCACCGGTGGTCCACCGGCGCGATCACCCCGGCGAACACCAGCAGGAAGGGCGGGAGCGACCCGAGCTCGTAGATCCGCATCCGCTTCTGGAGCTCCATCCACTCCTCGATCTTGGCCGTGTACCCGCCGGCGCGCCACCGGTCGAGGTCGATGACCATGACGCCGGTGTTGAAGTAGCAGGGCGGGCCGCGGCGGCCCGCGAAGGTGAGGGGGAGGGAGGGGCTGGACCAGAAGGTGGGGGTGAAGTAGGAGGTGAAGTTGGCGTTGCAGTACTCCGGGGCGGCGAGGACCGCGGAGCCGGGGTCGAGCGGGGTGGCGGCGAGGGAGGCGATGTCGTCGACGAGGACGAGGTCGGAATCGAGGTAGACGACCCGGCGGACGCAGAGGGGGAGGAGGTTGGCGAGGTAGGAGCGGGCGTAGTTGAGGGGGCAGTCGAGGGCGGAGCGGATGGAGGTGGAGATGAGCCCGGAGACGGCGGAGGCGTCGAAGGGGTGGAGCTGGAAGCGGAGGTAAGGGAAGGAGGAGGAGACGGTGGCGCGGAGGAGGGACGCGTCGGAGGTGGTGGCCGAGTAGACGAAGTGGAAGATCACGTTCTGGGGGCACGTGGAGTGCTGGAGGACGGAGAGGATGGCCGCCATGGAGCCCCGGATGTAGGCGGCGTCCAGGGTCATCGCCACGTGGACCGCCGTCTCCGAGCAGATCAAATCGTCGTCGGCGCCGCCGCCGCCACGACCGCCGCCGTCACCATCATCATCGCTGTAGCTGTCGCTGGAGTTGTTGAGGAGGGAAGGGCAGGCTGGGGAGTTGTAGAATTCCGGGGCCTCCTTGAATTGTCCCGGGTCGACTGCGGCCGTGGCGGCGCCGCCATTGGCGAAGGCGGCGGAGGAGACGGAGAAGAGGAGGGAGAGGGGGAGGAGGAGGAGAGCTTTGTTACTAGGCAGAGACATAAGAGGAGTGGTGAGACGGGTGGTGGGATTTGGGCAAAGGTGAGGCTTGCGGGGGAGTCTTTGGTTTCTTGAACTCCTTTTTGTATTGAGTAAAAAGGAGAGAGAGATAGGCGATTTGAATAATGTCTGAAGATTGAAACGCGGTTTTGGCGTACCTTTTCTTTATTCATTTATTTCGATTTCTTTATATTTCTTTTAGAGAAAAAGAAGGGGAATTTAAAATAAAGAAAGAAGTCAAAGAAGAGAATGGGGAATGGGAATTGGGCTTAAGCTTAGCTGGATGGCTGGCCAGAGATCTGGGTCAAGAACTTTTCCAAAAAGTGACGTTTGTTGAGCTCAGATCTGTTGTTTTAACTCAATTTTTTATAAAAAAAAATCAATTTTCAATTGTAATTAATTATTAAAAGTAAAAATAGCATATGGGTATTTGATCTTCTTTATAAAAAAATATTTATAATTTCTTTTCGTGTGGGGTCCTTCCGTGGGGGGTGGCGGAAAGGGCAGAATGACTTAGCTTTTAATCATTCGGAAACTTTTCAAAAAGCGTTTTCTTTTTGCAAGCAAACTTTAATGATCTAAGTAAAATTGCTTCTACCGAATCCAATTTGAGAATTCAAGGGACGTTGATGTCTCGTCTCATCTCTTTTCTCTCTCTACGCATCATCTCCTCATATGAGTTGAACCGTCTCCTTCGGGTCGGATAGGTTGGAGTTCACCGATCGATCGAAGGCATCTGTCGAACCGAGCTGACTTTCCTGTTTTATAAACACCAGGGAGCTCAACCCCCCCTTGTGAAAACTGGCATGCCACCTTCCAGGGAAAACGACACTTGAGCATCAGGTGTTTTTTAAGGCAGATGGTGCGAATCGCCCTTGAACTTTGGCCAGACATGCAATGCTATTCATAAACTTTAAATTTGTTCGATGTAGTCCCTGAAGTTTGATCCAGTATGCAGTGCCGTTTCGTAGCGGTGGATGAAACGTCAGATTTGCAAAGCTAGGTAGAGGAATAAAATGCGTGTCTCAATAATGACATTCTCGCTAATAGTCTTCATTGGACCACGAAGACTGTTGGGGAAAAAAAGTTGAAAAGTAAAAACAAAAAGAGAAATTTGCAAAGAAGAATGGCAATCAAAGTGAATTGTTTCAACATTTTATAAATGCAATAGCCATGCGGCCCTGCTAGTAAAAGAATTGGAAGGCTGGGGACGCTAGTAACACGGGAGCGATATTCGACTCTCGCATTCTACAAGAGGTACAAAAATTAGAGAGTGAGAAGAGTTAGACATTAGATAGACAAAAAAAAAAATCTATAAAAATTTAATTTAAAAAAAGAAAACTATTGAATGTTAAAAAGTTCATTTTGAATGGCCGCCACTTAAAAAAGTTCAACACCCATGCTCAAGCTATCTACGAATAACACGTCGGTGAAATTTTGTGAGTGGGTTGGTCCAATAATCCGATTGTACCAAACTCAAAACGTTTACAACTTGATTGAACTTCTTTTAATGTTTAAGATTCGATTGCACAATGAACAAAACATTTAGCACCATCGGTGCAATTTTTCCAAGATTTATATGATGACTAGTAATATACAATTCTGGGTGACATACTTAAAGGCAAAGACGAGAAGAGATCTTATTATGACATCTTAGTATAAATACTGCATAACCCATATGAAGAATGATACAGATGGGAGTTGCATGCGTCACCCCTTACAACATGGCCTCTGTTAAAAAACCCTAACTTTTACGCGAGTGAACCTCCAAAAAGGAGAAGAGTCTTAGGTCAATATATCAACCCAACGCTTTGTCGGTACTCCTCCTCGGCGCCATTGCTTCCTCTCACATGCTTGCCTTTCCATAAATGTCGTCTGGCTTGCAAAGGTACGACATCCGTCCGGAATCAAACTGCTTCGCAAAATTAATCCCCATCACCTAACTTCTCTGCTTAATCATTCACCAAACAATCCAGACAGAGAACGATAGCCAAAGACTCTGTAAACTACCATTGACTCTCGTAGCTCCTGACTTTTCCCTCAGCAAGGAAGGTCATTTCACCGAAGCTTCTACTGTAATTGAATGCTCCTGATTAAAGAAAACCGTCAAAGTAAACCGAACTCGAAAGGTGTCGAGATATACATGTGAACTGTGTTGGAAAAATCAAAATCCCACTTTGGCCCATATTTCATTGACTTAAAACTTTTGAGCGAAGGTAGGTCCAACTGAATATGTTGATGGGTTTAGATTTGAGCTCCCTCTTGGTAATCTCCCCGGATGAAAGTATCGGACTTTCGCAGTACGCTCCCAACAAATGGTATTAAAGCTGATAGTAGATTGGTGAACCTCTCAATCTATTTCGGTGTTTGGTGAATATATCAAAGAATGGTGATCAAAGCAACCTTTATGGTTCGGTCTAGAGAAAAAGATCAAGGATGAAGAATGAAGGTGAGCGTTGGAGATTCGAATTGAGATAAGGTGAGCCCGTTCACAACAAAAGGTTCTTTTCAATCTTGCGACAGATGCTCTCATGCTGTCAATGTTAATGGTATGCCCTAAGAATCAATCAAGGTTGATACTCTAATATTAGTTGTGGATTAGGTTGTGTCAAAAATCGACCTTCACTATACTTAGGTAGTCATAATGTCTTGCTAGAGACCACTTATGACTTGTGAGCCAAAAAGAGTTTTGAGCACACTGCTAATGTTTAGTGAACCTACAGGGTCGCACACAATAGCGAACGGACTTATTATTTTCTATGCGTCGTGATCTACTTATGAAGTAGATTTTAATTTATTCTCTTATTTAAATTATCTATGCGATCGTGCGCGTTATAAGATAACGATTAAACGTACGATTAAATGCGGATGGTTTGGCGGGCCCAAATCGCCTGGCCCACTTCTTTTAATTTCGCTGGATAATAAGGGTGTATAAATAGATAGAGAATCGTTCTCTGTCTAGGGTTTTTTTTCGATAGAGTATCGAAAATAAAACGGCGTTCAAGAAAAGGAACTTCAAGATCTTTCGCTAGCACGTGGATCGTTGGAGAATTCCGTTCGTGTGTGTGGATACCGGTAGAGGCACAACACTTGGGGCGCTAATCCAGACACAATCAGCTGCTAATTTATCTTCGATTTGCAAAAGGTACGCTTCGAAATTCCCTTTCGATTTCAATATACACATGGATTCTGTCAAGGGTTCTACATTCCGCTGCGTTATTTTTCGTTGATGAACCCAACAGTCAAGCCATATACTGACTTGCACGATCGGGCCTCGCTTTCGAAAGCAGCTCGATGTAAAGACGAGCTCCACATGAGGGCTGGTCCCCCGGAATGGGTCGCCGTTCGAGTGGGTCAAGAAAAGAACAGTTGCGCCAATCTCGGTTCCTTCATGAGACATAGGGCGTGCATGAAAGGAATCAAAATAGTGCTGCCTTTCGATTCAAAATAATGCTGCGTTTGTCTTGTGGTACACAGACATGTAAGGAAGGACTGAAGAACGAGGCTCGGAATCTTCTGTCAAACGGACAAACGCATGGTCGATGTTGATGTGGAAACTACACCATCAAAAGAGGGGAAAGAAGCAGAGTCGTCGCGAAAAATTATTATAAATGTGAAAAGCTGGAGTCCTGAGTATCATATAGTTGTTGATCACGCACGTGAAACTTCATTTACAATACAAGTCTTAGACACCCAAAATTACCCGAAATATAATTCGGAGATGGTACATGGTGCGTTGTCGACAAATCGACTGCGGATTATTAATCGATGACAAAGGCAGGGCGACTACTATTGATCGCAATTTACTAGTTCTTTATCCACATTCTTCATTCATTATTGTTTATTTTTAGTTAGTAGGATTAACCATACCAATTGTTTATTGTCCGAATCGCCATAGAACCAGATTCAAACAAAAAGGCAAAGATCCAACATTCGGTGAAAGATATTTCGTCAATGACCATTTCCGACGAAACAATAAGAAAGAAAATATATTTCAAATAAGTTCGTGTCATAAGTCCATCTAATCAATGACGGAGTTTAAAATGTTATGCATTTCATTATCATTCACGTAAACAATGTCATCCAACTAGCATTTTATAATCCTGCAATTAGTTCGATTGGATAGAAGATGACACGGTTCTTGGGAGTATCTACTTAGAGTTGTCTGGATCTTGGGCAAGGTTATTGTACATGCAACAAGGATTCTATGTATCTAACAAGTTCATGTAGGTATTTACTTTTCCTTTTGTACTAAGCTACTTGCCGAAGACGAGGATGGCAAACTCAAGACTAGCGGCCAACTCAAGGGGAGAGAGATAGAGATTCAATCAATTTACTTTGGAAATACTCGATCGGTCACTTTCCTAATTTAATTAATTGACATTTGAGATGCCAGATTAGACGTATATGATAGAAGTGAAAATACACTCGCGCATTTCATTATTGCATTGAGATTTGATAGCTCTTCTAGGCCTTTGCATGTCTCAAAAGTCCATTCTAATTTCTTTTATCATAACATGTCACGTCAAGTGCATCTTATCGAATTTCTGCATTCAAACCTGTCGGTAGAACCACAAAAAAAAAACATGCAAAACATTATCTACTAACAATCGCAATTTTTAGGCCTATAATTTCTCGAGAACCACAGCTGAACCGCTTGATAGCTACATCCCTTTTGTTAAACTTATCTACATATCTAAGCTAAATCGATCTACAGGATGAACTAATAAATATCGAAATCGATGGGAGATTTGACAGATCCCAAGGGTCACCGACATCTGACCCACACGAACCCTAATGCGTGGGGGACATGAAGGTGCCACTAAAGTCGAGCTTCCAAATGAACTGCACGTTGTCCTACTTTCGTGTCTCGGCGAGCAAGACAACAATGGCCATGTCTTCCTTCCCATTGGGGTTTAGCCGCAGAGGCTAAAACGAAAGTACATGCCTAGGGAATTTGGTACCATACGGAAAACTCAGGAGAAGGGTCAAAGTTTCAACGCTGAGAAATAGATTTAAGAAAATTATTTTAAAGCATTGATTCGAGTCTCGAGGGTGGCTTTCCATTGGCTGTTCATAATTTATTGAAGTTGGTCCTCCGAATTTATTTCTTTTTTTCTCTTTTTATTAGCCTGATTGTGTAGAAAGATGACTTTGAAGATCGCTCTCCACGTTGTCGCCAAGAGACTCATAAATTGCATTCTTATACTTAAATTCCATTCTCTTTTTTTATTCATGTACATCCGTTTGTTCGTGCTCATAAAGTGCATTTTTTTTTATTACAACTTGGCTATCCGAGCATTTTAGAGGACTGGGCTAATATCATCTAAATCCTATCGCAACGGAAAATTATTGTGACGAAACCCTCTAGATTTGTCTTCAGAAATGTTCTTTTTAATGGGGATTTAGATTGAGCATGACTACTCTTTATGAAGCACGATTCGATATCAGTCTTAATCAACTCGACTAGGATGAATGAAGTGATGGTTATTAGGAGAGACTATTTTGAAGTGAGACGGAGAATCAGAAATAAGAAATTGGAAATTGTTGTCATCAACCTAAGGTAATTCACTCTCATTTTGCATGTTAGAGTTAGAGGTGGCAAATGGGTGGATTGAATCGGGTTTGAGTAGGTCATAATTGGCTCATTTATTTGCTGAACAATTTAGATGGAACATACCCAACCCAACTGAGATCTAACCCAAACCTATCCACATAACTCACATTGCATTTGACAAGTTTAAAGTAAGTAAGGGTAATCAATTCCCAGGTGATCTGATTCCCAGTTTCTGAAACTGAGAACCAAACCATCTGGTTTTGGAACCGATCGAATCCAGTTCTTAGGTGGGCTAATGAAATTGGTATTTTTCATTTTTTTTCCTCTGCATTGAATTTGGGAGCTCACTCTTTCAACTTGCGACAATGAAACGTTTTCTTCACAAGTATGAAATCCCTTGTTTGTGTTGGATGACTCTTCGAAGGAAGTCTTATTCACCTTCATGTTCTAGCGATTCCATTACCGGAGTCACTGAATCGTAAGATTTATCAACTTCCATGAACATGTAATTAGATCGCCTAAATCAAGTAAAAGATAGATTGGAGCCAATACCAAAAATCAAAATGAGTGGAACATATGACAACAATCAATCCAAACAATAAGCATTTCATTCAGGCATTTTAATGAACACAAACAATGACCAGTTCGAAGACGATGAGATGCTAAAATTACAAAAGTTTGAGTCCTCGATGGATTACTTTCCTAATTTATTTAATCAACATGTGAGATGTCGAATCAGAAGTATGCAATGAAAGTAAAAATATGCCAATGCATTCCGATTCCGTGTTGAGATTTGACAACTCTTCTAATCGAAAGCCTTTTAACGCCAGGCCTCCTATGTCTCCAAAGACAATTCTAATTTCTTTTATCGTAACAAGTACAATCAAATGCATCTCATCGAATTTTTGGATTAAACTCTGTCGGTTAAAAAAAACATGACGAAACATTATCAACAGAATCACAATTCATGTGCCTATGGACTAACGACAACGTAACCACAATTTCCCGAAAGATGATTTCTCGCTAATCCTAGCTACCCGTTTGACCCCTACATACCTTTTGTTAAATATATCTACATATCTTAGCTAAATCGATCTACAGGATGAACTGAAATATCAAAATCGGTGGGAGATTTGACAGATTCCAAGGGCGCCACCGACATCTGACCCGCGAACCCTAATGCGTGTGAGTCATGAAG
Source organism: Syzygium aqueum (assembly GCA_031216185.1). Classification (NCBI taxonomy): domain Eukaryota; kingdom Viridiplantae; phylum Streptophyta; class Magnoliopsida; order Myrtales; family Myrtaceae; genus Syzygium; species Syzygium aqueum. The sequence continues at coordinate 10,230,279 of CM062236.1, forward strand.
GTGCCATTAAAGTCAGCTTACATGAAGTGCACGTTGTCCTTCTTTTATGTCTCGGTGAACAAGATGACAATGGCCATCTCGTCCTACCCATTTGGGGCTAGCAGAGGCTGCAATGAAGGTACATGCCAGCGGAGTTTGGTACCATACGGAAAACTAAGGAGAAGGGTCAAAGTTTCAACGCTAAGAAATAGATTAAACATTTTGACCAAAACAAAAGAAATAGATTAAAGAATTATTTAAAGCATTAATTCGAGTCTCGAGGGTGACTTTCCTATTTGAGGAACGCTCTCCACGTAGTTGCCAAGAAACTCCCAAATTGCATTGGATACTTCAAATTTTCACTTTAGTGTTTTTTGCATTTGTCTTTTTTTTATGCATGTACGTTCGTTTGTTCTTGCACATGAAGTCCATTTTTTTTACAACTTAGCTGTCCTAGCATTTTAGAGGACTCGGCTAATGTCCTCTACATCCTATAGCCACGGAAAAATTATGGTGCGGAAACCCTCTAGATTTATCTCAAGAAATGTTTTTTCGATGGGGATTTAGAGTGATCATGACTACTCTTTGTAAAGCACAATTAGATACCGGTCTTAATAAGCTCGACTGTGATGCATGAAGTACTAGTTAGTAGGAGAGACTATTTTGAAGTGAGACGGGAGGAATTGGAAATCAAAAAATTGGAAATTGTGATCATCAATCTAAGGTGTAATTCACTCTTGTTTTGCATATTAGAGGTGGTAAATGGGTGAATCAGGTCGATTTGGGTGGGTCATAAATGGATTCGATCCAAATTCACCCATTTAACCCATATTGGCTCGTTTTTTTTTTTGAACAATTTAGATGGCTTAGGGCCCGTTTGGTTCAGCTTTTCAAATGTCATTTGAAGAAATGCAAATACTTTTAGGTGAAAGTCACTTGAGAAAATGTAAGTGGTGTTTGGTAAAAAAAAATTTGGAAAGTTACTTTGGCCTAAGTAGTGTTTGGTAAATTTTTGTTTGCAAAGGTTTTAGCAACTTTTATTTTTCATATTCCGATTTTGCCCCTACTGTTCATTTTCTTCACTGGAGAGGATGGCCGGCAACAGGGCGGCGAAGGGCCGACGAGGGCCGCAGAGGTCAAATTTAGGCAGCAGGGGGGCCGGCGAGGTTGCCCGACCTAGGCGACCCAGGTGGCCGTCGCCTGAGGACACACGACCCAGGCGACAGCGCCTGGGCGGTCGCCCGACCCCAGGCGGTCATCGCCTAGGTCGAGCGACCTCACTGGCCCCTCGCCGCCCCCCCCCCCCCCCCCCCGCCTCCCAGATCCGGCCTCACCGGCCCCCAGCCGCCCCTTCATCGGCTACCCTTTCCGGTGAAGAAGATAAACAGTATTGAGGCAAAATCGGAATATTAAAGTTTGAGTGAGAGTAATTTGGGAAGGAAAAAATAAGCTTCAACATTCCAAATGCTAACTTTCAGCTTTTCGGATTCGAAAAGCTAAACCAAATGGGCCCTTATACCCAATCCAACCCAACCCTAATTTAACACAAACCTACTCACATAACTCATTTTTTAACTTTACCAATTAAGCAATTAGAAAATTTAAAATATATTAAAATAAAGAAAAAAACATCTTGCTAGACAGATTTTCATTGCGTCAAGTACAAAGTGAACATTGGCTTTGCCTCTTCCTCCGCCGCCGGCACCACCCTAAACCGCCGTAGCACCCCAAGGCATCACCCTCTTCATTTGTAGAAATGTCAATTCCTTCCCCAGACAAACCCTCAACCCTGCCTAAAACACCGGGCATATGAAGGTGTCCCTCCCAACGAACCTCACTCCTCACATCTGTCCTTCGCAGCCCTTAGCCAACGCTCTGGCCTGGACTTCAGCTGGTCATTTTAGTACTCATTTATTTGGGCTTTTCATTTTTAGAACTTATTATGACTAGTCCCTTAAAATTTGAAGTGGCCCACGCGTGACCCATTCCAATGAATTTAGGTTAATAAATGGGTTTAAGACTCATTTTGACAAATCTGGTGAGAGTGTCTCAATCAATCACAGGAAAGAATTGTGAAGTTATTGGTCCAATAGTAGAAATTATGTATCATTGGATGCTATACATTATTCTTATTTTGGAATGGTTTCGGGTTTTCAAATCGATGGATATATATGCTGAATACAAGGAGGCGCTCTTTTCTTGTTTCATAGGAAATAAAGAATGACGATGAATTATGAAAATAAAACCTTCGTTGAGTGAACTTCCGGGGCACAGAGTATCTGGTTGGCCGAGGATTTAGAATAAGGTCGTAGGACAATTCAAGGCACCTTTTAAGAGTATGCTTCGAAGCCCACCAGACCGTTTAATAAGTAAAGGCAGATCACATCTACATCATTGTAGGCATATGAAATTTGTAGTAAAATCGACGGAAAAAATGCTCAACAGATAGATAGTTAATCGGTACACCTCAATCGCAATATCGAGTCAACAAGTCGCTCATTGAAAGGGGCATTGGCAAATGACAACCGCAACCACAGCAGCATCGCACTTGACACAGCGTCTGAGTAAAAAATACGGTTTTCAATTCGACAGTCATCTTCCTGAAACAGACACGAACTACGAATCGTCAAAGAGGGAAAGGGACGTGGCTCAGAAAAGGGGCAAAGAAGCGAGTCTGTGATGAGAAAGATCTTGGGCTCTTACGTTACAGTTAGAAGCAAACTCCATGTGCTGGTGGAGGGGTATGGAATTCAGGGACCACTCAGGCCTATTACCATCTCCAAGAACGACTGTTTCCAGTGGAGAAAGCTAGGATTTGGACGGAGGATACCGAATGCCATGCCCCGCCGCTCAAGCAAAGACAGAAGAATTGCCGATCTGACAGAGAATACAAGGTTGGCCACTACAAAAACATAAGACGATCACCCATTTTGGAGCAAAACCATCACCACATGCTCTCAGGACCAAGAAGACACGAACACCAATTTGTCTGAACGTGAAACCTCGATCGCCAAGGTGGCGTCCATGGCTACCCGTGCGTGCGCGGATCCAGATAGGTAAACTAGGCTGTTCGAAAAAATCGTTAAGTTTAACCTAGAATTCACTGATAGTAAACCAAAGGTTGACCAGCGGGATAAGAGGCCTGAAACAAATTTTAAACCTCACAAATTGGTTCCACTCGTCAAAATGAGTCTTTGTATACCAATATTGTCATTTTAATCTAAACAGCCGATATTTGACATCTTAGGACTGGACGCTCATTTTTCGCAGTGTTGTAAAGTTTGTGATTTCCCGATAACGATTGCACATCCCTGAAAATAGGAATCGTAACCATTCAAACCCAATAAAAATTTGGTTAAATAGCTGTCGGATGAGAAAGTAATCGCCCGTCAAACTTCCTTTACACATTTCGATACCCGAAAAAGAACTTGTTTAGCTCATCTTAGAAATTGGATTACTCAAGAAACGGATTTTACAGCCAAAATTATTATGTCGGATAAAAAAAACTTATCTTGAAATTGGATTTGTCCGACAGGAAAATTCTAGTGAAAGGATTCTCAATTTCTCGAAAACCCATCACAGAGCATGTAGATATTAAACATTTGCATCGATCCAAAGTCATCATGATAAGAGAAACATAGCATTCGAAAGGAAAAAAGACAGTCATCTTAGGGTAAGGAAGTGGACAAGTAGATGTAATTACGTGACCAATGTGGCAAGTATGTCCTCGGGCTTTGTCGATGCTTGTAACGATTTCAATTCCAGAAAGGAAAATTCTAAAACCTTTTGTTGATGATTCCGGTGTCTTACTTCAATTTGTCCAACATTTCGAGATCAGCCACGCTTACCGAATTTTGGGCCATCAGCCCAAAAGGTTAAGAATGGGCTTAGCCAATTGGGCCGAAAGAAATTTCAGAAACAAATGGCCTGTTGCAGCGCATAGCTGGCCCGGCCTGTCGAAACCGCTATGCGCCGGCGGCTCCGCCGCAGCACCATTGCCTCTATCTACCTTCTTCGGCGGTCCAGCTGAAGTTATTTTCAATTTTTTCCAGAACTTTCTTTCTGTACAATGCTTTCCGTTTATTGAACTTTTGAGTTTTTTATTTGCAAGCACCCACTTGAACAAAGTAAAATATAAATGTAAGGTTTTGAAAAGGTTTAAAGACCATCGGCGTAAAATTATTTTTAATAAAATCCTACCCAAGCTCATGAGACGAACCTTAGTTGTGTACCTGTCTATGTCTATCCCTAATTTTATGTAGCCACCAAATGCCAAATATTAAATCGGGTATTCAATACAAGTAAATCTGTTAAAGCCTAGAATCCTGGAGACGAAAATATATCGCACTGTCCATTGGATTGATGGTTCAGTAATTCCCCCTAGACTATAACTTATGAAAACGAATGATTTTGGAAACGTTTTCCTGAAAAATATATGAAAATATATAAGCAAATCCGTCGAAGATTATGAGTGTATTAAAAGCAGCAAATTGCTTTTGAACCTTGTTAGCTATATCTTGGTTATGAGGTTGGAGATAATATGCGGACTCTTGAATATGAGGAACACTATTTGGAACACCGTATTTGTCAAACCTAAGCGTGCCTTGCACGACAAGACAAACCTAAGAATAAGCGTTGTGAGGTCTGAGGGACTTGTAGCGAAACAGATTATATTCGTTTCTAGAACAAATAAACCGTAGGAAAAAGCGAATGAGCTCTCCCCTGTTAGGGTTTCAAGAACCACGTGGGCTGAAAAATTATCCAAGACGCGAATAAATTTACCCTCCACAATTCATTATGGAATCTAAACGAATAGTGTTTAGGGATTGAAACCACTTATGAGCAATATGTGAACTTAAAAGAATTGAAGGATGCTAGATATATATTAGTATCGATTTACCCAATAACTTTATTGAATGGTGTGGCAGAACTGTGAGTGTTTCTTTCGCTGAAATAAACACACCCTAAGGAAAAAGTTCTCTAGAAAAGTGGCTTTTCCTATTCATATTAGGGAATTCGTTTTCCTAATTTTAAGCACGCATATCTTCTTTTACCATAATTATCCATTGACTGATCACTTTCAGTAATTCAAACGAGTGAAAGTCTCAAAAAACCATTTCACGGAAAATTATTTCACTCAAACAAACACACTATATAGAAAAACAAAAGTAGGGACAATTTCTTGATTCCGTGGAGGAGAACCTCATCTCTAATTATTCAATTTATACTATGCATGACATTGACAAAGAGTCTAGAATCCCTATGCTTTCCTATTTCCTCGTCAAGCAAGTCTACTCTATTTGCGGCTCCTTAAAATAAGTTGAAGCTCCACAAAATGAAAAGACACCGGCATATTCTCTAGAAGTATTCCCCACCGAAACATTATCGTCAAACACACACGGCCTAAAGAATCTATGAAGAGTTCTTCGGAAACAACCTCGGTGGTTCCCAAAAACACTTCCTTTCTCCAACCAATAGGACGATTTGGTTCATGGTGTGACTTGAACTTTGTGATGCTGTGAGGTATATGATTAAGGAAAAGGTGCTAGACCCCAAGTGACATCCTCGGCTTTGATGTTAATCCATGATCTCAATATGCCTTCTAGAAAATCGACTCTAAGAAGAAGCATGCCTACTTGATAGAACCTTAGAAAGTGTGAATGCAAGCATTATATCGCTTCCCTGTAAGAGTAACGCTATGCATATTAAACTAGGTTCACAAGTTCACATGTTATATGTGATGTGAGGATCCATGATCCCCAAGTGACATCCTTGGCTTTGATGTAGATCCATGATCACCATCTGCTTTCTAGAGAATCAAATCTAAGGAAAAACTTGCCTAAGTGAGTCTCGCCCTGGCCAGGTAAGGGCCACCCTCGTCGATCTTTCGAGGGTAGCCCTCATCGGGCCTCGCCCTCGCCCATGCGACACCCGGCGAGGCTACCTTAGCCTGGGTGAGGGTTGGCCTCGCCAGATTTGGTGGGGTGGGCCGTCGCCCTTGCCGGCCATTGCCAAAAGCAAAAGGAAAAGAAAAAAAATTAAAAATTTATTTTAAAAAAATATCCACGTCAACGCCAATCATGCCACGTAAGATCATTGTACCACGTAGGATCACCGGCATCCATGTCAGCAATTTTTGGACTGAATTGGCTAGATGGACTTAATCGGTATCAATGTAAAAATGTTTTGGACTAAATTTAATATAATTGAAAGGTTTATAATTGAATCGATATCAATGTAATATGTTTATGAATTGTTTGATACTCTTCCCTTTACATGAGTGGAATATCTTCAATACTAAATAGCAATCCGCCACCCATCGCATCTCACGCACCAATTTTGTGAACCTGCTTTAATATACGTAGCATTTTTCTTATAGAATTAGTTTAGAGGGGAGCAATATATCGCTTTCATTCACACTTCCTAAGGTTCTATCACGCAGGCAAGCTTCTTCTTGGAGTCGATTCTCTAGAAGGTAGATCGAGATCATGAATCCACATCGAAGCCAAGGATGTCACTTGGGGTCTTGCACCCAGTTTAATAGATCGAGATTGAGATCATGAATCCACACATCACATATCGCATGTCAATTTTGTGAACCTAGTTTAATATGCGTAGCATTTCTCTTAGAGGGGAGCGATATATCGCCTTCACATACGGTTCCCAAGGTTCTATCACGTAGGCAAGTTTCTTCTTAGAGTGGATTTTCTAGAAGGCAGATTGTGATCATGGATCAACATCAAAGCCAAGGGTGCCACTTGGGATCCAGCCCCTTTTCCTTAATGATATGCCTAACCACATTTTTGACCGCCGAAGGACAAACTTCGAGTCACATCATGAGCCAAATCGTCGTTTATTGGTTGGAGAGAGGATGTGTTTATGGGAACCACCGAAGCTGTTTCCCAAGAACTCTTCAAAGATTCTTTGGGCCGCGTGTAGTTTGCCGTTTATGTTTCGGTCGGGGGAATACTTCTAGAAAATATGCCCGTCTATAAGGAGCCGCAATTATAGGAGACCTGCTTGATGAGGAAGTAGGAAAGCATAGGGATTCTAGACACTTTGTCAATGTCATGCAATTATAAGCAGAAAAATTAGAGAAGAGGTTCTCCTCTTGCGGAATCTAGAAATTATCCCTACTTATATTTTTCTATAATTAAATTAAAAGTATATTTGTTTGAGCGAAAGAATTTTTCGTAAAATAGTTTTAGAGACTTTCGAGCGTTTAATTTCTTAAAAATAATCAGTCGACGCAAAATCATTTATGATCAAAGAAAGTAGGCTTTTTTAAAGTTTGAAAAATGAATTCCCTAATCTGAAAAGGGAAAAACACTTTCTTGGAAAATGATTTACTAGACAACTTTTTCCTTAAGGCTTGTTTGTTTGGGCGGAAGGGTTTTCTGCAAATTAGTTTTTTGGACTTTTTTGAATTTTCTGCAAATTAGTTTTTTGGACTTTTTTCATATATTTGGTTTGTTGAAAATGATCAGTCAACGGAAATTCATTTACTGTCAAAGAAAATATGAATGCATAAAGTTAGGAAAATAAATTTCCTAACCCAAAAAGGGAAAAAAAACTTCTTGGAAAGTAATTTTCCGAAAACTATTTTTCTTTATCATAAAGTTTTTCCGAAACAAACACATCCATCATGGTGGTACAAGTACAAAAAAAGGGAGATCCATAAGCACTTGTAGAAAAAAAACACCCAATTTTCAAAAGATTAATCACACACGCATATTGCCAGAGAAGTAATTGCATCAACGATTGTCGTATTAGCTTATGTCTATTACCTAACCAGTGCCGTTAATAGCCTTCTATGCCAAAACCCATCGAAGATAACATCAAACTCGGACTCGAAAATCATAGGCGATAGCGACAAATTTAAGGTGTACGGCGAGCTTACAACGGAACGTCGACACCTCATTTGATCGCATGCCTTAACTGCATCACAACAGCCCACGGTCCTAATGCATTAATAGCTTTGTTTCGAACATATCGTATGGATTATCAATTATCATGTAATGTTAAAGTCACTGTTGCCTTTTTAAAGCAACAAACCGAGATGCTAAATTTACAACAAACCCTAGCCGAGTTGGTGTACATGAATATCGCATTCAGATGTCCGTGATCCTTTTCGCGATTCCCTGTTTTTTCCCCTTTGATTAAAGTATAACATTGACAGATGCTTGGCTCAAATTTGGATGGGCCGCCACCTAGTTTAACTGGTCCATCACCTCATACGAACATATCATATGTTTTTTTTTTTTTGGCTCTTGACGATCATATTATATGTTAAGCTACCAAATAATTTTATGCTGCACGAGTCTCTATGCTCTTTCGGGACATTTCTGTTATGCTCTGTTCGTGTCCCTTTCCAGATGCTTATCCTATTCGCCCAACCCTCCATTAAAATAATTTCTGAATGGTTGTTGATTTTTCTCCAATACGATATAAAATAATTTTAATTCATACTCTTGCAAATTTTCGCGGTCCAAAAGATGTCGTCGGCCTCTCTTTTTATCTTTTTTCCTCCTCTTAAATCAGTGTATTTTCTAAAAAATCATCAGTGTATTTTCTCGGCCTCGCCTTTATGTACCAAGTCAAGTTCATCCTTCTTCGACCAGAAAAAAAAAAAAAAAAGTTCGTCCTTGGGGTCCGGTTAAGAAACGTGAGTTATGAATGAATAAAAAAATATCTACAATGAGGGAAAAAGTGATGCTAAGGACATGGATACTCGATTTGCAATAGCACTTTATAAAAGAGATGCAAATCATAAATAGATATATAAACAGGTTAATTATGTTAAAGAAGGACAAAATCATTCCAACCATTTTACTAACCGGTTTTTCGAGTTTAGATCATGCAATATCATGCAGAATTTCTAGAGTGTCTATGTTCATGTAATGTATTTTGTTTGGAGCTTATTTATGAGTTCTGAAAGCATTAGCCAGTAGGGGTGATCGGTTCCCGGTCCGGTCCGGTCCCATCCAAGAACCGGGAATCGGACCAAGAGGACCGGTTCCCAATTTTTGGGACCGTGGACCGGACCGTATAGTCTTGGAATCAGGGACGGGACCGGACCGACCGGTCCGATTCAAATGAATCAAATACTTGTAAAAAATATATATATCCCATGTGGGTTTTCAAAAATATACATCCTTAATTTAAACACGTGTTATTAGAAAGGCAAAAAATAAAAAAGTCAACCCATTCGCAGCAGCTTGATGGTTCACAAAATTGGCAAGTCAGTAATAACAAATAAATTCCTTGAAAAGATAGAAAATAACTAGCTAATTTTTAAAAAATATGCATAAATGATCGGTCCGGTCCTATCGGTCCGGTCGGTCCGGTTCTCACCATGGAACTGGGAACCGGACCGACCGTCCACCGGTTCCAAAAATGGAAACCGGGGACCGGACCAACACTCCCTAGGCCCGCCCAGAACCGACCGGTCCGGTCCGGTCCGGTTCGGTCCCGGTCCGGGTGGTTCCCGTTGCACACCCCTATTAGCCAGTGAGTACTTCAAAAATGGAGAGAAAAATCTTTTGAGATAAACAGCTAAAATTGGAATATGGTATATTGTAACATTTTGATCTAGTATAATTGCGAATACAAAGGATAGGTTTAGCAACATGATTGGTAACATCATAATTGCCATTAAATATCTTTCCATCCAATTGCTCAATTAATTTTTCAACTGATCAAATCCTTTTTGAGTCATCCTAATATTTTTTGCAAGAAATTCCGATGGAGTTATAAGACGAGCCCCTCTTATTATCGAACTTAAATTTCCGTATTAAGATCCTCGATAGACCAAAACAATTGCACAACATATCGTCCGACCGAGCGATCCAGAACCGATTCATCACGTATCGCGACGTTTTTTATACTTAATCACGATGATGTAGTATGCCCGAGAACCCGTGGAAGCGCCCTATTCCCCAATTCTTTTGTCGGTCCTAATCCCCCCCCCCCCTTTTTTTTACAAAATTAGGAAAAATACATCTGATTCCTTGCCCATCACATATTCAACTGGGCCAATAAGGATTTCTCGAGAATTTTTAAGTCCGTGCAATCAAAAAAGAAAACCAAAAAAAAAAAGAAGAAAAAACCCAAAAAAATAATTTAAAAAAATAAAAAGAAGTGGGGAAATGGTGTGCTGGAATGGAATGTGCATAGGAAAGGAAGACCAGTGGAGCTGAATCTTCAGTCTTTGACTCTCTCTCCATCTCCACCGCGTTATAAAGAAGAAGACGAAGTTTCTCTTCCTCTATAAACTCCGCTGACCTTCCTCTGTTTCCATCCATCCCCACCTCAAAAGTTTACAGCGATTTCTCAACTGCATTTCCATATCCAACACGCACCCATCTCTCTTCTCTCCTCTCTCTCCCTAGCTTCTCTGCCATTCCAATTCGATCTCTCGCTCGCGCGCGCGCGCTCTGTGGAATCTCAGATCCTTGGCAGATGAGAGAATGGGGGTACAGCTGCCAGTGTCGCGGGCCCTGAGGTACTACCTGTCCGAGCACCCGTCCATCGTCAACTTCCGGTGGAGCCCCCACCTCTGGGGCTCCACCTGGTCCTTCCTCCTCGCCGCCGTCGCCGCCTACGTCGCCGCAGCCTCCGCCCTCCACCTCCTCCTCCTCGTCCTCCTCCCCCGCCGCCGCCCCGTCCCCCTCGGCCCCCTCCCCGCCCTCCACAGCCTCGCCGTCGCCGCCGCCTCCGCCGCCGTATTCGCCGGCATGCTCCTCTCCGCCTCCGCCGAGATCCGGGACACCCGGTGGCTGTGGCGGCGGTCCCGCACCAACCCCATCCAGTGGCTCCTCTGCTTCCCACTCGGCACCCGACCCTCGGGGCGCGTCTTCTTCTGGTCCTACGCCTTCTACCTCTCCCGCTTCCTCCACCTCCTCCGCACCTTCCTCACCGTCCTCCGCCGCCGCCGGCTCACCTTCTTCCGGCTCTTCAACCAGTCCATCCTGCTCTGCATGTCCTTCCTCTGGCTCGAGTTCTCGCAGTCCTTCCAGGTCCTCGCCATCCTCTCCACCACCCTCCTCTACGCCGTCGTCTACGGCTACCGGTTCTGGACCGCGATCGGCCTCCCCGGCGCCAGGTTCCCCTTCGTCGCGAACTGCCAGGTGGTGCTGCTGGCCTGCAACCTGATTTGCCATTTCGGGGTCCTCTTCTTGCACTTCTTGAAAGGCGGGTGCAACGGGATCGGAGCCTGGGTGTTAAACTCGGTGTTCAATGGCGCGATCTTGTTCTTGGTGCTGAAGTTCTACGTCAAGGTGCAGCTCAAGTACCGGAAGGTCGGTGCGGTGGCGGAGCAGGAGGACGACGGGTCGACGGCGTCGGCGCCGGCGCAAGCGGGTTCTTCTGGCACGGAGACGAAGATCGCGAGAGAGAAACATCATTGATCGGTTCATGGTCTCTCTCTCTCTCTCTCTCTTGTTGGGATTGTGATTTCATCTTTCCGGCAAATCTGGTAACTGCGTTCGCCTTCTGGGTGTCCTGATTCTTGGTTTTTCGATCAGTTTTGGGTCAGTTCTCGTAGGAATTTGTTTTGCTTCTCCAATTGTTATTTTGTGCAGAACAAACGGGGATTGTCCCCATTTTTTTCCTCCTTTTTTTCTGTATCTTCTTTTGTTCAGAGCGAGGAAGCTGTAAATTAACCACGATTTCACGAGGAATAATGCAAATTTCTTAGCGTTCTCTTCTTTTGTCCCATTCTCATTCTTTGAATGTAGTTTAACAAATTGTAATGAGAAAATTCATAGTCTATTTTAGTCGGTTTGATTTGTGGGGGAGTTTACGTGTCCAAAGGGGAGATTGGACAATAGGTATGGTCAACAACAGTATAACGTGAAAGAGTCGTTGGACAGTCCTCTGAATTCTAGGCCCCTCTTTTTGAATCTCTCTTTTGGCAACTAATGTTCAAAAATTCCTCGGTCGTCGTTTCGAAATGATAAGATATGGATAGGTATTCATTAATTAGGAATGAAAGCTTGTAATGTTGTACGTTAATTTCACCGGCCACTCAAACCATGGATTTATTTTTGGAAGCACGCCCCCTAAAGCGTCGATTGACACATGTATCCTAAAAAATCTGATCTATTATGGAAAGAAATCACCAACACGGAGAAAAAGGAAAAGAATATGGACAATGACACAAATAATCTCTAAATTTTGATTCGATGTGTAATGTAGTCTATAAACTTTTAATTTATTCAATGTGGTTCATAAACTTTTTATACATATTCAATGTAGTCCATAAACTATATGATAATGTTCAATGTTATTATTCCAATAAATTCAAGTTCGTGATCAACATTGAACATTTTTCATATGAACATGTACTAAAAGTTTAGGGATCTCATTGAACAAATTAAAAATTCATGAACCATATTGAACAAATTAAAAGTTGAATGATCCCATTACACTTTAGGCCAAAATTCAAGAACTATTTGTGTCATTTTCCCAAAAGAATATGCAAAGCAACAATCGAAAACCTAGTGAATATGCGAGCGCCATTCTTCTTCAATCTAGCATTATCTCTTGAGCGTGGACGTCGACACAGGGCTACATGTTCTTGAGTAAGGGTGAGCATGGTTCCAAGATAGAACCTGAAACTTGAGAACCTATAAGTTCTAGGTTCCAAGGTATGCAGAATAGGTTCCAATTTCTAAATATTGAGGAACTTGTTTCGACGGGTATATTCTAGATTTTAGGTAGGTGGTATCTAGAATCTGAAACCTTAAACAAGTTTTTTATTGTATTTTTTTTGTCTATATCTTCACGTGATCCCGTGGTATTTCATAACGTTAGATGATGAGTGTATAATCTAAAACTGCTAGTCTAAACTTTCATTTTATGACTCGTTAATGCTTCATATTCTTTGTATCTCTAGATATAATTTGTGATTGGTGGATTGTAACAGCAAGTAGTGATTATTAAAGGTAATAATTCATTTCAATCGTTCAATTAATAATACAAGTGAAACATATGTAGACCCTGGAATCAATCGTAGAACCTGTAACAGGGTAGATTCCGGATTTCAAGATATGTAAGATAGGTTTCACGTTTCAAAAATGAGGAATTCGTTATCATGAGTAGGTTACAGGTGGAACATGTACAAAACTTGGAACCGCCCATCCCTATTCTTGAGCATGGTCGTACCTACGATGGAACATCTGACGTGCCTAGTCATGGAGTTACTCGAGAATGGTTCGAGCTTCAATCGACTAAACACGTTGAACCTGATAAAGGATATTGTAAGGCCAATAATTCCAGCACCTCTCTTGGCCTCAGCGCAAGAGCAAGCGAAGGGCCTAGTAACCGAGCCTCATGGGGTCGCAAATGGAGGTGAAATTTTTTTAGGCCAGCCCGAGGGTAAGCGAAATGAGATTTATGGAGCAACTAGCATGACCCCAACAAATAAGATCTGGCCAAATCGCGCAATTGGTGCAAACGAACCTAGCCCCAACCCACCCACTCACCCCCCGGCGCGTGCGGTGGTCGCCATGGGCCTTTCACCCACTAGGACCACTAGCCTCGTCGCAACCTTTGCCTTCCCTCTTTATTTTTCTCGAAATGTCAAAGCGCATTTATCCACCTTGTTCTGCTGAAGATTGGGTCTTTTTGTTGGCTAAAGATCAATTGAAGATACGGATTGCCATAGACCAAGCTTAATTATGGCGTGGAGACGTAGACTAGCTGTTAAAAGATGTTTTTCACCGAATGCGTGCTTCCGATTGTTTTGGCTTCACCTCTTTGCCAGGTTCTAAAAATGCAACGTGATTTTCCAATGAAAGCCGAGGAGGGTTTATGGTAATTTCCCTTTTTGTTTTTTTCTCAATGGCATTTGTTTACAAAAACTACTACTATTTCTTTTGCTAAATCGACATATAAACTAGACCCGTCAAATGGGTCAGGTCGAGTCGAAAATGATCCGACCCAAATTAGCCCATTTAAACTGTTTTTCCATGTTTATACAATACAAATCTAGTAAGTTATATCCAACCTTATGTCCGACCCTACTCATATTGTTAAAAACTCACATATATAACATAATTAAGGAAAACTCATATCCAAATTGAGGTAAGAGCTTAGGGTGAGCGAGTGTAAAATCGAGTGAAGACAAGAGAAAATCAAGAGGTAAGTTGGGTATGGGTAAGTTGTAAACCCAGTTTGGGCTTTACCCTTCTAAAACCATTGATAACCCATTTACTTGATATAAGTAATCCTTATAACAATTTAACCCATCAAATATGAGTTAATAAATGAATTTATGATTCATTTTGATAGATCTAACACCGGGGAGGGAAAGGAAACAGAGAGAGCACAGCTGCATAAGGAGATGCAACTGGGTTGTTCCAAAATCTGCTGCATTTCCCAAAGAATGTGCTACTACACACTGTTCTGTCTGTCTACATCCTCAGCTTAATCAACGGGAAGAAATAGGCCCCTTGTACGCCCTAAGAAAGGAAGCACTTGTTAATAGAACAGTAGCCTAGCTCGGCCCAACTAAGTAACGTTGGATTCGTGTTGGACCGGGATGAACTATATCAGAGGCCCACGTAGCGACCATGTTGAACTCACCTTTGTAAACTTGATTCGATCTGTCTTTTTCCTCGGGCTACAACAAGTTGTTTCTTGTTTATGTTCTCCCGCAATAAGCACATATTCTGACTACCCTTTTCTTTTTATCTAGTGCCAAATGCGCGTGGACTTTGGCATGGTTGAATTTGGACATATTTTCAAAACCCACTTGCTCTCAAATGTGATTCATTGAGGAGAATGTTGATAAGTTGGTTCCACCAACTCTCTTCTGTTTCTATTGGAGCAAAAAGAAGAACGTTTCTCCGTCATTAGTTTGTTAGATTTTCTTTGATGCCGGCCAGCTAGTTCAGTTGAACGGCGGGTCAAAAGACGGAAGGCTATAATGATTCATATAATTGTCAAGATCCGGTGAATCACCCGCGAGAACACAGGAGTTGCTACTGAGCAAGCGATGCCGCTTTACCTCGGTACCAAAGAGTCTCCAAAGCATCGATTTGGTGAACATAGAAAGATGATGGACCATTGCCTCGACTTCCATAGAAAGAATTGAAATTCTTTGAAAGTAGCTAAAAGTTAGGCTGATACAATTAAGTAAAGATTACGAGAGTCATCCCCATCATAAAGGGGCAAATGCTACCTTTAGTTATGAACTCGCTCGTCTTCTTATTGTTATTCACGTTTTTTACATAAAGCTCTCTTTAGATGTATCTACCCCATCTAATGATCTGAGCATTTGGTTGTTTATGCTACAGAAAAGTTCACTGGTTTAGAGGTTAGAATAATAACATGATAAGCTCAGACGATGTTGCACGTACAAGAAACTTCAATGGAGATTGATCGCTAGAAAAAAGGAAAGTGAGCCGAAAACAACAGGAGGAGCTTTCTTGCCATATCTGTTCGAACAGTCTCTTTATGTACAAAAGTGAAGAGAGACATTTCTACGATGCAAGAGATCCTGCAGTAGAGTAATGTTCTTCTTCTAAGTGGACCCAATTGTTTGCTCTCTCAAACGCACTGCTATCGAATTCCCCAGGAAAAATTACTCAGGTTGCACTCGAAAAGTCGTGAAAACTGACGTAAACTCCGTCGATCATTGGTAATGTTCCCCCTCAAACCTTCAATTAGATGAACTCCAAGAAAAATGGATGAGTTCCTATGCACGACGGCGGCCGAAAAAACTAGTTACTCACGTCTTAACTCTCTCTCCCTTAACAATCATGGCGACCTTATTATTTAGCCACAAATGGTTAGTTCCCTTTTGTCTTTTGTCCCCTCTCACGGTCTTTCCCGCAAGGACCAGGACTCGTCCGGGTAAAAAGCGCAGCGGAGCTCGCGATACCGGCCGGCGTCGAAGTTGTGGACCCTCATGAGCTTCTGCTGCTTGGTCTTGAAGCGGCGCTGGAAGTACCCTTCGTAGGACGGCTCCGTGGAGGTCCGGAGGAAGAAGCCGTAGGCGAGGGCGACGTGGAGGTTGGTGAGGAAGAAGCAGATGGGCTCCATGACGTCCCAGGTTAGCTCCCAGAACGTGAGCCGCATGAGCACGAGCGTCTGGGCCACCAGGAAGCCCAGCCCGCAGTACAGCTCGCCCTTCACCTGGGCCCTGGCCTTCTCGTCGATCAGGGCCTTGTGCTTCTCCATCTGCTCCAGCTCCCTCCTCCTCGGGTCGTTGGGCCCGGCCATGGATTGGTAGAGCTGCGACTCCACTGACTTAGCCACCTGCAAATTGGTGAATCGATTGCAACTCATTAGATTAGGTGCAAGAATGGAGATAATCTCAATCTCGGCTTCTTCTCGTCTTGTTAATGAATGTACCAATTAAGGACGAACTCCGGTCAACTAAGGCGATAGGACTTCGCCATGTCCCGGGTCTTACTTCCTCAAATGCATGGGCAAGGATCCAAATTCAAACAAGTAAACTTAGTAAAGGTCATAACTTTGCTGCCCAAATTGGCGCTAATGTATCTCATTGCATAAGCCCAAGATGGCAAAACGATAATCCTACTTGCATTAATCTCTTAATCCCTTTTGGCCATTGATGGTAATCGTCTTCATCAAAGTAGATCTTAACTAAAAATTTGACATTTAGGGGCATTGATCGTTGAGGACTCTATCATGGTTGCCTGAACAGGAACACTCCTCTGTTTTCTTCGTTGTTTCACGAAGTTTCGAGTCAATCCATGGAAATGAAAAAAAGGGAATGATGTATATACCTGCTCAGGCCTGAGAAACACGACATTGCCGAGAACGATGACGTTGCCGGACTCGTCCAACGCCTTCGCGAACTCGGAACCTTCTTTCTCGCACCCACCGCACGCCTGGTCGCAGATCCCCACGAACTCCTCGTACGAGATCGAGCTCGCGCCGATCCCCCTCAGCTTTGCCTTGATCGTCTCCGCCCGCCACAGCCTCAGCAGCCTCCTTGCGTCCCCCACCGACACCCCGGCGAGCGGGTCCCCTGCCACCGGCGGCGAGAGCCCGCCGAGCCGGAGGCTCTGCCCCCCACCACCACCGGCGGGGCCGTTGAGGCTCCGGAGCCTCTCGCGGAGGTTGTCCCCGACCGGGAGGGAGAGGAACTCCGGCAGCCTCGCCCCGGCGGCCTGGTTGATCGCGCGCCGCTGGAGGAAGCGACGGAGGAGGCCCTTCTCGGCGGCCGCCGGCGACGCGACGTACTCGCGGTGGAAGGAGGCGGTGGCGGCGGCCGCCGGAGGGGGAGGCACGGCTTGGAGCGAGGGCAGGGCGGCCGCCGCCGGCGACGTTGATCTGGGAGAGTCGAAGAGTCGCTTGGCTAGAGCTTTTCGGAGCGCCATTGGAGCGACCGAGACAGGGGAAGAGAGAGAAAGGTGCCCGGCGACAGAGGAATGTTTAGCGGGGTTTGGACCTTGCGCAAAGGTTGGGGAAGTAAGGCTTGGCATTTATAGGAGTCCAAAGACAGAGGAGAAAATTCATAATTATAAAAAGTAAAAAAAAAGAAAGAAATAAATGTATTGAAAACCCTAAAACTTTTTTAAAAAATACAATTGAATCCTAAAATTTCCAAAAAGTACAATCAAGTCTTAAAATTTGTAACGAAAATGCAATCGAGTTCTAAAATTTTCAAAAACTGCAATTAAGTCATAAAACTTATCAAGAGAGTACAATTGAGCCTTGAAACTTTTAAAAAGTGCAATCAGCGGAAAGACTTGATTCAATCAATTTGCCAAGTTTTAAAACCCGTTGATTGCTTTTTTTTAAAGTTTTAGGACTCGAGTGCACTTTCGCGACAAGTTTTATGACTTAATTGCACTTTTAGAAGATTATAGGATTAAATTGCACTTTCATGATAAGTTTTTGGACTTCTAATATACTTATCCCTAAAAAGGAAAAAGAAAATAATTTGGCAATTCGGAGTTTGTATGGAATCTTCAAAATTTGAGGAAGGGAATCTCTACGAGAATCTCAGGTCCGAAATTGGGAGATTCTTTGGGTTAATTGCGGCAATGAACGAGAGATTCTTAGGAAACAAGAGCTGAGGTAAATACAACCCTCCTTCGATTTCCTTTATTGCGGTTAGCATCTCACTTTATTTTTGGTCACTCTTCATTAGAATCTGCTTTTGTCACGTGTTCAGAAGAGAAACGTCAAAGATCTAAGAGGTAACGAAATTCAAGCTCATTTGTAGTTCATATTGAGAAAGGGTGGCTTCACATTAATAGTCGGGGCGACGGGAGAAAGGTTGCTCATATAGCAAAAGAGCAAGTGGCTCATCGACGGGCCGGTGTGGTGATTGGAGGATCGTAGGGTTTTAGCCGGAATGCTGGACATGCTGCCGGTGTTGATCGAGACCGAGGTCGCGGGAGTTGCGAGATTACTTATAATTTGCCAAGTAGAAGGACAATGTACGTGTGTAGTATAGCTTCTCCGTAGCGGTTACGGTTGTAAAAAAGGGCGTTGCCACTTTTGCAGTGTATTTATTCATTCTCACAATTGAAGCACTTTATAGCAGTTTTTAGGAATTATAGAACGAATCCTACGTTTACCACTAAATTATACTCGCTACAAATGCTATTATTGTATATAAATGAAACTTTTGTCGAACAAAAAAAGGTAATCGGACGTAATTAAGATAGGATCCAAAAAAAAAATAATGATGAAAATTATAGCAATGGTGTGTTTGTTTTGATTTTGTCTTGGCCACATCTAAAGAGGTTCTACTAGGGGTGAGCAAAAAGGACCAACGACCCGAAAGTCCAAATCGGCTCAAACAGATTTTTAAAAACCTTAATTGAAGTATGAAAATATAAACTATAGAAAATACATTACTTATGCTCGAAACACTTTAGTAAATTCATAAATAAGTTAAAAAGCATAGACATAAAAGAAAAAAGTGATTTTTGAGGTCGAAAAATACAATAACCAATCTATTCTTAATTTCTTTTAGAAGAATTAGGGTCAAGTCGGGACTGGCTAGTTCGATCGAGCACAAAAACTGCTCTGAGAAGCAGCCCGCCCGACCCATGCTCTCCTCTAGGTTCTACAGCTTTAAAAGTCGCGATTCATAACTTCATAACACAAAGTCGCATTGCAGCACGGTCACGTTATATCCGAAGCTATTCCAAATAGACACGTTTAAGTCCGATGCCGAAGCGGTCACCATAACCCGTAAACTGGAATCAAGAATGTTCGTATTACACGAGAAAGATACCTACCTAAGAAATTTTGGCAGTTCTCTCGATAGGCAACGATTGAAGGGAGATATTTTGAACCGGTTCGTTTCATTACAGACAAAGTGCACGACAAACATTTCCTTTGAAAGAGCATTTCTAGATGGAAAAGGGTGAGCGTATGCAATGATGTTTTCTTGCACGGTCGCGGAATGGCAAGCAGGCGAGGCAAGGTCTCTTCTTTCCTTTCAGTCCCGATTTCTTGCGTTGCCCGTCTCGCTTTGCCTTGCTAAACTTGGGAACGAGCCAGTTCACAGTCGTTGCAAGAACAGAGCATCCTTCTTTTTCTCAGCATTATTAGAAAATCATCGGATTTACGAAAAATGAATAATTTGAAAATATTTTTTTAAATGATTGCTTGTATCGTTTACAAAAATGAATGGACGATAATTTTTTTAATCGTTCATAAAAATGTTTAAACATAAATTGATGTCGATAACAAAAACATTGCTAATTGACCAATCATCTCAAGCGATATAAGGGATCATTTTTAACATGATATTTCTTAAATCAAGTATTTTTCGCGAAACAATCAAAACCTCAATGGCATGAAGTGAGGCTCTTTCCAAGACATTAAATGATTGATCGACAAAAAAAAATCATTTGGTGTTTTAAATGTATAAAATTGGCTGATGTGTTAGTCCTATGTATTTCGAAAAACATCCCAAAAAGGAAAAGGAAAAAGAAATTCTGTGCATTTATGCGTTTTATGGGCCTATCATCAGAGTAACTCAATGTTCTCTATACACCAAAGTTAGGGGCATGCTCTCTATTTTGCTTTTCTCAAGTGATAAATTAACTCCAGTGAAGATTAAATCACTGCTTACATCGCACTTCATACAAATTTAGGGCTGAAAACCAAACAAAAAGAAAATAATGGGATGAAATTAAAGCATTCGGCACTTAATACCATTAACCCTCCTTCGGTAGTGCCATTTGCTTTCGCTTAAAAAGATTCATTTAGTAAAAAAATCACTCAAATGGTTTTGTAAGAAGGGATTAATTTCTTTCTCGCCGTAATCTAGGGGACTGGCCTGGATACCGACCATGTGAAGGTCCAAGAAACACCTTGCAAGAACCATGAATATGTTAAGTCCACACCTTGGGCGATGCACGTGGACCTGACTCAAAGTAGTTTGCACTAGAGATGTGCAAAAAAATCGGGAACCACCCAGACCGCCTAGAACCGATGGTTCCTAAGGAAATCGATCCAGTTCTCGATTCCAATTTTTTGAAACCTCTGGGCATTCTAGTTGTGGAATCGCCTATTCGCCCATCTGAATCGGACCGGTAATATAATAATAATTTATTTAATTAATTTTTAAATTAAAAAATTTTAAATCCCTAAACTAAGCCTAACTCACTTGACGCTCATAGCCTCACACTAAACTGAGAAAGAACTTATTTCGCTTTCTCCTCACGCTCACTTTCACTCTCTCACTCTTATTGGTCGATGCTCACCTCACCGTCTCCAACTCTTTGTCTTCGTCTCCGTCCTTAGCTGGTGGGACCAATTTCATAGACCCACCCCAGGAACCGGACTGGACCGGCAATTCAATTCCCAGGTGGATCCATGAAACCAACGGGCAGTTCTCGATTTTAATTTTTCGGAACCGGTCCTTAGTGATCGGTTTCTGGTTCTAGGATGAGAATCGCATACCCAGACCGTACTCACCCCTAGTTTGCACTTAGTTTGTGGGGTTCAATCCGGTGACCTTTAATTTCCGAACTGAAAATCTCTCAACGCCCTTAATCAACAGCACCGACTGTGAAGGTTGGGTTACTTAAATCCCCCGATGGAAAACCTACCAATTGTCATCCATAATCATATTACTTGTAAACACACAAATTATATTCCGTTCTTAAAAAAAATTTCAGCTATTATCAAGTGGTCATTTCTTTCTATTTTCGGCACTTAAGATTAGCAGCACTTGTCTTCACAGTTCGAAGTACTTTTAAGTTTTCAGTTTTCGTCAATCAAGTCTACCTGCATTCCACAAATTGATCCAACTTTTAAAAAACCAGTTTATATATCAAAGGAAGAGGTATTCATTTGCTCAATAAAAAAAATGTTTAATGGATAGAATCTTACCGTTGTGTTGTTCAAAAACCTACCGAACGTATTATGATATTTGGTAAGAAAAACTAGTGATATTTTTATTGGGATAATGGCATAAATAATCCATGAACTTTGGCCTAATGTGCAATATAATCATTGACCTTTTAATTTGTGGTTCTGGAACTTTAGCTTAATGTGCAGTGTGGTTCCTGAACTTTTAGTTTATTCAATGTAATCCGTAGACTTTTGGTAGATGTTCAACTTAGTCCTTGAACTAGATGAAAATGTTCAATATTGTTCTTCCATTAATTCAAGTTCCAAGACAACAATGAATACATTCACATAGTTTAGCGACTAAACTGAATATGTAGCAAAAATCAGGCACCACATTGAAAAAACTAAAAATTCAAAGATCGCATTGCACATTAGATTACAATTCATGAACCATATTAAACAAATTGAAAATTTATGGACCACATTGCGCATTGGACCAAAATTGAAAAACCATGTGTCAATTTTTTCCATTTTTATCTGATTTTCAACTAAAACCCTTTTTTTCGTGCCCAAAGTTTACACAATGACTTTTTTGTTTTTTTTTTTCGATTTCTAAGCTTACACAATTACTTATCCCAAGGTACACGCAAGCCAAAAGACCCGTCCAAAAACGTTGCCGACGTCTTCCACTCCCACACTATACGCAAGCAAAGGCCATGCCAAAGCCGTGGCCCAACAAAGTGCCTAAGCTCACCGTCTCCTTTTTGAAAAAAATCATGCGCATAATGCCATGAATGGAGATGACCAATCAGGCTGATCCAATTTATCAATTTAATCATAAATCTTTTGACGATTTACCAATGCAGTCCTTTCGACCAAATATCCAAATAATAGGTTTGAGATCGAATTGACCGTCGTACAATAGATTTATGATTTTTTAGACAGTTATCCTCCCGAAAAGGTTATGAAATTCATGAACGCCTAAACCACTACACCACAAATTGTTCACATTATATGCTTTCCTAAAATAATCGTCATATTACTTAAGGTTAGGCCCGATTACCTGGTCAATTCTAGAACCAGGCAATTCCCTATTCCAAGAATCGGAAATCGACCCCAACAGAATAGGTTCTACGTTTTTGGTCCGGAACCAATCACCCCTAGCCAGGAATTCCGTATATCTGCTCGGATCATGGAAAAATATCCACATGTCGTGTCAACATCTCAGAATACGTGCAATCGGGGGCTGTAGGCCGTGGGCTGACGAACAACGTGGTGATTCTTTCGATCGACTAAACTAAGATTTTAATGGAATTGTATGCGTACGAATCAGCCTCCACCAGCATCACCATCAGCCGATGTCACCCAGAATTGACGGATGCATCGGAGCTGGAAAGAAATTAAAGCGGATTGCACCCAAAAAAGAAGAAGAAGAAGCTAATCGATGCGTGTCGCGTAAATTGCGAGTGGGGAGAGGAGGGATCGGGTGAATCTCCGACCACGACACGAAGCCAATCCAGTGCCGACGACCGTCTCGTTTTGTTTGGCAGGGACGCTCCTGATTTTGTTGTTTTCCAAGTTGGACATGTCTGATTGCACCAATGAGGAGGAAGGAAAGATGGGTAAGACCCTATGCGGGATCTTTTTTTTTTTTTTTTTTTTTATGACCCGGGAACCTCCCTTTCGCCCGACAGGCTATTCGGTACTAAACCCGGGGTGACGCTAGCGCAGGACCCACCACCACGACGCCACACTTAAGACTCCCTAATGACTATGCTGGGGTTTGAACTCTGGTCCCTTCGTGGGGGGACCAGAGCGCAAGCCAACGCAGCCGCTGCGGGCGGTGGTCCCTATGCGGGATCGTTTTGGTTCGGTTATTACAAGTAATATTTGATAAATTACAATTTAAAAATGTATTGGGAAGCAATTTTGATTTAAATGATGTTTGGAAAAATCACAATTTGTAAATAACTTTTGATTTTTTTTTTAAAAAAGCAACTTCAAAATAGGCGACAGGCCTCGTTGCTGACGAGGCCAAATATGACTGCCGACAACCTCGCATGAGGTCGAGCAACCTAGGCGAGGCAACCGAAGATCCCGTGACCTCAGGCGTTGCTAAGGGTCGCGCGAACCCATGCGGCCGTCGTCGCGTGAGTTGCTCGAAACTAGGCAACCATTGCCTGGGTTCGTGTGACCCAGGTGACCGTCGCGGAAGCTTAGGCCGCCTCGCCCGGGTCATACGACCTCAAGCGAGGTTGCCAACAGTCAGATCTGGCCTCGTGGGCCATGTCGCATGACGTGAGGACATTTTTGCAATCATGAAAGATTAGCCAAAACAAAGTTGGAAGAAAAAAACGTATTTGCATTCCGGAAATGCTTAAAGTTCAAAGCACCTTTGAACTTATATTGGATGAAATACAATTGTTTCTTTCCAAAACTCTCCAAAAAATTTGCCAAGTGGTAGTTGCATTTGGCCAAGGGGCGTTGGCAAAGTAGTACATTTGCGATAAATCTACCATCCGTTAGTCTCCATTAAATTGAATTAATACCACAAAAAATCACAAAATGCTACATATGTAACAAATAGAAGATAAAACCCAAAACTGGTACACCTGACAAGTGTCACACATGTCATCCAACTCAGCAATTTGACGATAAAATTTAATCAAAACTAATAAAGGGTAAATTTATCATAAGTGTACCAATTTGAGGCTTTTTGTAGTCAAAAATTTAGTTTAGGATAAATTTATCACTGCACCAGTTTGGGGATTTTTTATTGTATTAACCCTTTTAAAATTGTCATACCACAAGTATACCGTAGCATAAACAAATATCATCCGGGAATATCACCATAGGTCATGCATCATGTCGTTTATTTTGAAGTTTTATTCCGAGCATAAATGTAGTGGCCATAAGAAAAATGCGCAAGATCTTCCACAATGGAACCCGATAAGCGAGACTTCAAGTAAGTGTTTTAACCAAAAAATACTTCTTGTGTCACTACAAATTCGACGAACCCATATATATATATATATTATTGAATTTAAATTGGGCAGTGTAAGTTTTGAATCCTACAATGGAGCTCCTCATGAAATTTGTTCTTTAGTCTATCTTCTCATTCTTGGTGCAAGTGCAGACAGGGTGCTCCACCTAGGTGAGCTATGGTCTTGTTTTTTGAGATACATATTTTATCATGTCATGCAAATATTTTCTTGTTAAGATGATATATTACATGATTCCACACACATCTCTCTTTTTCTTAAAAACTAAGTAAAGATTTTGTTTCTTCTCATTTTCTTGGCTGGGGCTTTAAGCAGAAGTTTCATTCCCGGGTTTAAATCTCTACACTTGCTCGAGACCTAGGCTCATATCACCATTGAAGTTGGATTCAGTCGATTAACACCTAACATGCAACGTCGTCTCATAAACAAGTGGAAGAAAAAGTAAAAAGCAAGCAAGAAAATTCAATATGATAATTGAAACTAAAATTTAACTGCTAAAGATGAAAGCGAGGACCGCATTGGACACTTGAACAAGTTGTTTTTCTCTGATGTTCGAACGGTGGGCCAATCATTCGCGTGCACCCTGCTTGATTTTCAAGGAAAATATTTTAAACCTAACCTGGATATCTCCTTCCAGCCATAAAGTGAAAAAATGAATGATCATCATAGTGTCGGATTTGGGATTCTTAAATCAAAGTGGGGTTCTGATTCCTAGCTAGCTGCCTCTACGAGAAAGGAAGGGACTTCGACGTAAGCAAAGCCAAGCCCCACCATTTTCTTTCATTATTATCAGAAATTGGACTGTCGCGTAGCTTGAATAAAAGATTTAACATTTTCAATCCGAATTTGCCTTAGCAATAATGTAGCCCCGTCACATACAAATTTTTCGTAATTGGCCCGAACTATTCGATATTCGAGCCACCACCCCATTTTTTAATCCGATCTCGTCGAATTTATGTGGAATTTTGAGGTGACCAAAAGCAACTTCCCGATTCAAACAAGACCGATCAATTCTGGATAGTTATCGGGAAAAACTGGTCCAGTTTCGTGTTTCATAAAATTGAAATTGGTGAATTTCGATCCTGCCCACCTATACCGATTTTTTTAAAACAAAATTTATTTCTTAAAATTTGTATTAAAAAAAATCCTAATTTATCTTTCATTTTACAAAGAAAGGCCGTTCAAGGCTTGAGCGACTATGTTTACTTATGCACATGAGCAAGGTGACAAGAACAAATCAAAACACTGTAGTAGTTGCTCATTCCAACCAAATTTTGCCACAAATTAAAAAAAATCTCCATGAAGCCTACATAACTCATCTATTGTAGAAATGTCTTGATTATCAAGAAAATCTTCAATTTCGTCTTGAACATTAAAGACAAATCAAAACAAGAAAAAAACTGGACATGCCACCGGTTTCATTGGCCCACTCAGGAACCGAATCGCCCGGGAACTGATCACCCCCAGCGAAATTTACTTATCTCAAACCCAAATAATACAGGCCATCGGACAATAGAAGCTTCTTGACAATAATCCAACCCAAAAAAGGATCGTGAATCAACCTGCGATTGCTGAGAATCGATCCGAGAATGAGAATGTTTCGCCAGAGGTTCCTGCTCGCGAGTCACAACATCGGACTTCTAGAGCAGGAATCGCCTCCCCGCCCCAAACAATTTGGGGAGGGGATGATGTGGGGGAATCAATTTGGATTGGTGGGTGCAATCCATTGGGGATTGTAACTCAAGAATCTCTCTTTGGTGGGTGGGGGTGGTGGGAAGTCTACTACCCCCATTTTCTCACGTGCGAGCGTACGTGTGCAAGAACCTCCCCGCTCATAAAAATTTTACAAATAATAAATAAAAAAGAAGGAAAAAAAAGATCAAAATCAGCAACATATATATATTTGGTGGAGGTCCACATTGGAATCACCACGGCATCGAGCGGTTGCGTTCGTGCCTTGCAGATTTTGGACCAGACAGGATTCCATGAATGGATTGTAGGCTCTAGTGGCGTGCAGGCCCCGGCCAAGCTTAGTCGCGTGAATAGATTAGTGTCGTAAGTTTCCATTGAGCTTTTTGAATAAGCAAGTCTCATGCATTTCGATGGCTAGTCATTTTAACCCCCTTCGATCGATAAGGGGTCTAATCATGAGATTAATATCACTTGTGAAAGTAGTAGATAGTCTTAGTAAATCTGATCATGAATATGGCGGCGCATGGACTCGTCCAAGCTTAACGCAAGTCAAGTGCCCAGAGGCATCTTTGTACATACCTGGGCTCGAGCTGGACCGACATAGCATGCAAAACAAACTTATTCATTTTTTTTTCGTTCGTGGGCGAGGCAAGAGTATATAAGTTTGGGTCAATACAATGACGTTCCATGCATGATCACCTATAGTGCGCATGTCTAGCTTTGAGTGGGATCGATTCTAGACCTCTAAGAGTCCGATGGAACAATGGTACAAGAGCGCTGACTTCATCGTCAACTTCAGATCTTCGAGTAACGAGTGGTGTTAAGTAGTTATACATAAAGCAAACCAATGCATGAGACCTTTGTGGCGATGTCAAGAAAAGATGGCTATGCTTGTATTCCCCCCAAACATTTGTATTTCTTCCAAGAAATAATTGTTTGAGCACCAAAGGCAGTCTTAGAACAATGCTACATTTTTGTTAGTCTACTAAATGGGCTTGCCAAGTGATATGGTACTCCGTAAGTGATTATTTAAGCTAGCGATCACGTTTAAGTACCCAACAGAAAGACGACCGCACCACATAGTAAATAAATCCAAACGGGCGAATATTAGCGTGTCGAGCATTACTCATAGTCTTATAATACTTTAGTAATCTAGTTAATCACACAACCGATGAAAAGGTACCATTTATCCACTCAGATATCTTAGGTTATCGAGATTATTAAAATTTTATGCTGTTAGAGTACGATATTGGCCGGAAGGAAGCGACAAAAACACAAATTGAAAGTCCATCATGGCTCACGTTAACTTCCCATGGTTGGGGGTCTCTGTCAGTGGAAATTCGCCATGGCATGCACCATTTCACAGTTTCACTATCGAACGGACGTTATGACGACAGAAAATCAACGAAAATTTGTTTTTTTTTTATCCAAATGGGTCTACCATCTAATAATGATTCATTAAAAAAGCATCTCCAATTCCATATTTTTTTGCTTCAAAATCCTCTTTATCCAATGTATAGGTATATGGTTGGCCAAAACAAGAACTATCGACGTACGGAAGTTCCGGAGAAACGGCCAAATCGGTAAGGCTTTTTTTTTTTTTTTAAAGATCAGTCGGGAAGCAACAAGTTGTAGATCATGCAATATCAAGTAGGGGCATACACCGGTTCTGATTCAACCCAGAAACCGGATTGAACTGGCCTGGACCGACCGATTCAAAGTCGATTTGATTTCCGATTTCACAAACCTAGAACCGGTCAGTTTCTCGAGATTGGAACCATCGATTCCACTCTGGAACTGATTTCAAATCAATTCAACCAGTCCGATTCTCGAGTTAAATCGATTTGAATTCGTTTGAAGCCTCTTTTAGAAAATTAAAAGAAAAAATACTTTTGCATTCATCAAGAATCAAATAATGGTATTTAGCATGGATAAATAATAACATGACCACTTGACCAACATTTGTTTAAATAGTTTTATATTTTATTTTGATAGTTTGATTTTTTGCACAAAATAAAAGGTGGGCCAATTCCCAAACCAAAACCGATCAGTTTGGTTCTCGAGAGCCTCAGGTGGGTTCCTAATTTCAAGCTGAAAACTGATCACCCCAAATGTCGAACTAGACAATTTGCTGAGAGGGGTTCAACATATTTGAGGACAAAAGGTAATTCCAATGTGTATATTAGCTATGTATATTCAAGGAAAAAAAAAGACAAGATCATATGCAAAGTTTTTAAGACATGAAAGCACACGTCACACGTAGGCTCCATTTGTTTTGCAAAAAATGAATGATTCAAAACATTTTCCTAAAAATGATCTCCTGTATCACTTACGAAAATATATGAATGGAAAAATATTTTCATCTTATACGAAAATTTTTAGACATAAATTGTTGTTAGTAATGAAAATATCTTCCATTGATTAATTATTTCAAACAATACAGGCGATCAATATAGAAAAAATATTTTTCAAATCATTCATTTTTAGCGAAACAAACGAAGCCTTAATTGTAGATCGCCCATAGTTATTTGCCACTTCATTCCCTTTTATACCTACAAAATTTACGGTTGTTGCCATTAATGGCCTGTGCTTTTTGTAGGTTTGGTTTCTGCGTCATTACTATAGTTGTAACACAGCCCCATGTGATAATTGGCAGGGACGAACTACATAAAGGGGTGGGGAACGCCTAAATAATCTTTTTTTCACCTGTCATTTTAGTTGCCATTCATAATGTTCAAAACTCTTATGATTAAGTGAAATTGACCTCATTATGAATGTTCTTAGTAGATTTATCTCATGAAAGAAGAAAGTTCTTGACGGAACAGTGTAATAAAGATCTTGCTTTGTCGAATATGAATCTACGTAAGCCCACTGAATTATAATTTAAGAATTTTATATATATTAGCCACGTTATCCACTAAGTCTTTGAAAAAGGTAGCACTTTGGCACAATAAAAGATTGACTTAATATCACGAAAATCCCAAACTGGTACATCTGCAATAAATTTACTCCAAATTAATTTTTTACCATAAAAAACCCCAAATCTATATATTTGTGATAAATATATCATCCGTTAATCTCTGCTAAATTAGATTAATATTACAAAAAATTACAAACCGGTACACTTATGACAAACGGAAGGTAAAACCTTAAACTAGTACACTCGTCAACTATCACATATTATCCAACTTGGCAATTTGATAGTAAAATTTAACGGAAACTAACGGAGGGTAAATTTATCACCGATGTACCGATTTAGGGTTTTTCGTGGTAAAAAAATTAGTTAAAGATAAATTTATCACGGATGTACCAGTTTGGAGTTTTTCGTGATCTTAACATTTTTGTATATGGTTTCCCATTTCTATTTCTCAAGATGCCAACATCATCTTAGGTCCACATTCGGATTTACTTTGGGTTGATCCATCTTCCCAAGTTTTTAGTACAGAGTAAAGCATGTTAATTAGGGTTTGTATGAAAATGTTTTTCTAATATGAAACGGAAACCCAAGAGAGAATGTCTATGGGTGTGCTTGTTTGCGTGTGAGAATTTCCCGTGAATTAATTTTCTGGACTTTCACATGTTTGATTTGCTGAAAATGACCAATCAACGGAAAACCATTTACCGATCAAAGAAATTAGACATTCTTAAAGTTAAGAAAACGAATTCCCTAAGATGAAATAGCAAAGGCATTTTAAATGGCACCATTATTTGTACCATCAGTTGTGATTAGAATAATGCGCGGTGAAAGACGTGATGATGGTGATTTTACATTTGAGTTAAAAAGGGACTACTAAAACATTGTTAATTGAGCAACTGGGTTATTGGCGAACGAATGTGGGTTGACGTAATCATCCATTGAGAGTAAAGCAAGTAATCCTCATAATCAAGGATTAATTAACATTAATCTTCCAAAACTTCTTTATTGGCCCGTTGATTAGAATGCACAACCAGGTTATTTCCAGGCTTACCTCGGAAAACTTCGCCATTATGTTACAAGCTCTTCACCTATAATTAAATGTCGTCGTGGAGATAGCCCAATAAATTTATTAACAAGTGAAAGCTAAAAAATCCACTAATGCTCACTTATTATATATAGAGCATCTCATTAATGCTATGTTGGGTAACACTGAAGCGAAAAAGGCAGGCAATTGGGCATAGAATATCAGTTGTATTGCCATCAATCTTGATATGTATAGTCACTTTCTTTATAAATTATTTTTTTGGATTTTTTTTAAAATATAATTAAAGTTGACAGATGTCCCAAGTTGATGTGGGTTAATCGGGCATTCCTTGGTTTTTAATAAATAAAATGAACAACCTACTTAACATGACAAAAGAGAAATTTGCAAGAATGGATGGCAGCAAATAATGCGTTATCTTAGTATACATTGACTGCGTGATTTTGTAAGACAATTACCTTAAACTATCGGATGAAGGGGTGATTTAATATCTAAATATTTTATTACTTCCCATCGCGCATAATCTGATTTTTTTGCTTAGTACTAAGCGTAGATATATTTAATTAGAGAGGTTAATGAGGTTCGAAAATATTTGAATTCACAATCATGTACCATGTGAAATTTTGTAAAATCACTGCTAACTGTTCTAAAAACTTAAATTATTAGATAAATTGGTGATTTAATACTTAAACATTTTATCATTAATGAGCAATTTGTCCATTAATCTTTGTGGATCTCATCTTTTTGGTTTATCTCCGATATGAAAAACCCATCATACTTATGTAGGGAAAATTCCAATAAGGCCCTGAAGTGCCTTTGTTTTCTCAAATAAGGACTCGAAGTGGATATTGTCTCAAATAAGAACATGAAGTGCTATCTTTTTTTTTTCAAATAAAGGTCTGAAGTAAACATTATCTCAAATAATAGCATGAAGCGGCTTATTAGTCTCAAATAAAGGCCTCACCTTGCTGACTGAAGGGCATTTTTGTCATTACCATTTTTTTTGAATTTTTTGCCTTTTTTCCTTTCTTTTTTCCTTTTTCTGTTTTTTCTTTTCCTTTTCTTTTTCTTTTCTTTTTCTCGCCGGACTCAAGCGAGAACCACCTGACTCTAGCAAGGACCACCTGACTCCGGCGAGAGCGACCCTTGCCCAACGTCGACGAGGGCAGCCTTCGCCTAGGCACTCTTGCTCAATGCCGGTAAAAGTCGCCCTCGCCTGACGCCTAGCTCGCCAACCCAAGTGAGGGTGACGGTTGCCCAAGGAACGCCCTCGCCGAATTTGGCAAGGCCGAGGGTAGCCGTCACCTAACACCGATGAGGGCGGCTGTCGCCTAAGGCCAGCAGAGGCCGCCAACGATAGCCACGAGAGGGAAGAGAGAAAAAGAAAAAAGAAAGAAAACGAAAAGGCAAAGAAAAAGAAAAAGAAAGTAAGAAAATATATTTAAATTCTTTTTGACTAAAATACCCATTCTCCGATGCTGAAATAGTCACTGGCCGGCCAAAAGTCCTTATTTGAGATGATTTGATCACTTCATATCTTTATTTAAGACTAATAAGTCACTTTAGATCATTATTTAAGATAAGATTCACTTTAAACTCTTATTTGAAAAAATAAAAATACCTCATGTCTTATTTGAAATTTTACCTACGTAGGTACTTATGTTTGAAATGACTTATACTTTGTTTTTTTTTTTTAATCTCGGGCTCACAAACTTTGACTTTTCATGAAAACAAAATCTCCACGTGTACCAACGTAAAAAATCGCCCACTCGCATGGAATTTCATGGGACCAAGCAGCTAGTAAATAGTTCTTTTCAAGTCTCCTGGTTTCATTCTACATGGCTTTCCTTCAATCAAATGAAAAAAATTTCGTTTTCCTATTGACAAAACGCAATATTCGAATATTTTAACTTGGCTAATCCTTACAATCGCATTCAAATTGCACGGGAAAAAATTACCAAAAAAAGTCTTAAACCTATTGTAATTATGCCGATTCAATCTTAAACCATTTTTACTAGGCGAGACCATAGCCACCTTCGCCCGCGGCCGGCTCGGGGGAAAAAAAGAAAGGAATGACAAAAAGGAAAAGGAAAAAGGAAATTTAAAATAAAAAGGAAAGAAAAAATAAAAATTCAAAAAAAATCGAAAAAAAATATTTAAATATTTAAAAAATTGTCATATTTAGCATTGGCCAGACGGCCGGCATCCACGTCATCGTCGGCAGACCAAAAATGACCAAATGGATTGAGTTGGCACAAATAGAAAAAGTTTAATACTGAATTGACACAAAAAAATTCAAAATTAAATTGGCATAATTGTAATAGTTATAAGATTTTTTTGGAAATTTTCTCATGCTCGGGAGAGAGGTGGAAACCGACTGTGTCGGGCCCGCCATGGATGTATAGCTTCCTTATTACCTCATGATTCATGCAGAACTGTATTAAATGTCGATTGCCTCCCACTTGAGTTTAATTATTTTGATGAGTGAAGAATCACCCACCTCTTTTCCGGCCACATATGTAGCCACTAGCTCTCGACCAAGGAAAGCACGATTCTCGGAAACTTTAAGGCCTGTCATGTGTGTGGGACTGCATATCATAATGTGTTTTAATGGAATCCAAATCTGATACAATGAAACAGAATGTCCACCACGTCCCAAGAAATTGACAGGACTTACGGGGACAGTGCGATCCATTTAGATACGGATAGCGAGGCTCTCCTGTTGCACTACGTCATAAAATCCAACCTATAAGCAACGGGAACCACACAAGCGAAATAAATTCAGGTCAAAACCTTAATTTGATACAGTGTTAAAAAAACTTATTTTAAAAACTTAAACTTATAAGAAAAGAGAGATAATATAAATAACAAGTATATAGAGGTGTATTTGTTTGAGTGAAGTTTTTTTTCCGGGAATTGACTTTTAGGATTTTCATTCGTTCGGTTTGCTTGATTTGCTAAAAGTGATTAGTTGGCAAAAAACCATTTAGTATCAAAAAATATCTATGCTTAAAATGGGAAAAAAGAATTCCCTAATTTAAAAGGGGAAAATAGTTTTCTTGAAAATGATTTTCATGGAAAGCATTTTCCTTTGTTTTGAAGTTTTTCCTACGAAACAAATGCACCCTAAATCATGTAGACTAGCGATGTGAGATGTTTAAGACATTAAACATACCATCTTGGTACTAAAATCTAATTGCATCAAGTTCCTTCAAGAATTAGGGTTTATTATATCATATATAGTCAGCATCTTCTCGTTTTCTAACAATTTGAACTCTTGAAATGTCGCACATGGAGCTTAGTAAAATACTGCACAAGCAACTAGCAGAAGTTGGAATAAGAAGCTGCTCCCCTGACCTTTTACTTATGTTTTTTGGTTTCAACCAAAAATGGATATGATCAAAACCCTAAAAACTATTACGATGTGAGATGCGAGTAAGGTATACTTCAATTGTTCAAAAGTATATGTATATTATAGAGCAATATTATGAAAAATTACACATACGGAAGCATAAAACATAACTGAAGTCAATCTGAACACATTGTAGTTCTGTAGTTTAGCCACCACTTTGAAAAGGCAAAAGCAAAAGCAGAAGCAAAGCCGCCATTGGAACCGAGAATCAGCTTCCGGTTCAGATTCAACAGCAAGGCTGCGTCCATACGTGAAAGCCAAAAATCTGAGGTTTCGATGCCTTCATCTGATGATTCCAGTGTCTATCCGACGAGGAGATTCTTCTACTCAACATCCACTGATTACGCAACGATGGTGATGATAGTGGGGACCCGCAATATCGAGAGAAGACGGCCCAAGATTTGCCACGCCATCGCACCCCTCCGATGAATCGAACTTGGAACATATTACAGACCAAGTGGAAATCAAGAGAAATCGGGAAGGAAGCAGCCATTATCAAAATCAAGATCGGATCGTAGTTTGACATTTGCTCTGCAAGGTGGGGGAAGAAAGCAGCCATTATGAAAAGAGAAGAAGTAGGGAGAGCATCAAGAATTGATACCCTCAACTATACTTAGCTTACAAATGATGCAATACATGCCCACATTAGATTTAAAGTTATCATTGTTTCTTTCTTTTTTTCCTTTTTCGATCCCATTTTTAGCGACAATGTCACGTATAGATTCAATCTGTAAGGATCCAAACTTCTATTCCCAATCTCTTTCGGTGCCACGAGAAGAGATACCCCATCAATTATTCATTTTGGAACTTCTTTGGCATTCCCTTAGCTATGCTTGGTCGAAATGCGTCATTATGTTCACATCCCACGATGTGGACACTATGGTAATCGTTTCAAATTTGATTCACGTCCCATATGATCGAACCCAACCTTAGATGGATGATTCTCGGATCATGACGCACCATGCTAATTTCATGAATCGAGTGAAATTGATATGAACCTTTAGCAAGTAACTCAAATATAAAATTGTCTGCACTCTGCGACCCAGGACACTGAACTTGTGCCGTGTACTTGATTTCCACGCATAAGTTCCTCTCAGTTACTAAGCATTCCCTATGCGATTAAGGAATCATTTTACGGCCAAATCTCAACTACATGACATCTATTAGTATTATATTTTCCTTGTCAGAAACTCGTGGTTTGTGCGGAATTGATACAACTCCGTTTGTTTCGTGGAAAATATTTTTCTCACTTTCTGACATTTGGATAGCTCAGGAAAATAAGTCAATAAAAAATGTTTCCCTAGCAACTGAAAACCTGTACTTAAATTCAGGAAAGTTATTTTTACCTTCAAAAATCGAAAATCATTTTTCAAAATATGACTAGATATCAGCATTTTGGATCCGAAACTCATTGCTTTGGACACGAAAACCGCAACGCTCTTTCCCAAGCCCTTCGTAGTGGACCTGGGTCTAGAAGCTAGGGCTAGGTCCATAGGGGTCCATCAAGGCCAAGCCCGGGTCCAAAGAGGCCGGGCCCAAAACCCAAGTGCCCAGGTGGGGTCAACAAATGTGGGGTTTAGAACACCAATGCCCATGCTCAGGACCTTGGTGCCCGTGGCTAGGTACCCTACGCTCTAGCCTAGGTCCACAGAGGCGAGCCTAGGACCGTAGGACCTTTGTGCGACTCCTAGGCACCTTGACCTAGGTCCACAAAGGCTAGGCCCAAAATCCCGACGCTGGTGCCCGAGTTCTCGGGGCATGCGCCTTGATCCATGAAAGTCGGGCTCGATCCGCAAAAGCCTAACTCAGGACCCCAAAACCCATGCATGGATCCTCAATGCTCGAGCTCGAGTCTGAGTCCATCGAGACCGGGTTTGGGACACTAGTGCCCGTGGCCGAATCTCCTGTGCCAAGCCAGGGTCCATCGAGGCCGTGACCGAGGATCCCGGTGCCCAAGCTTGAGTCCCTAACACCCAGGCCCATATCCACTGAAACCTAGACCACGTGCCCGGGTTCTCAACACTCGAGCTTGAGAGCCATTGTACATGCCCTAATCCCTTGCGCCCGAGCCAGGTCCATTAAGGCCGAGCCTGGGACCAGGTCTTTGACTTTTGAGCCCAAGTCTAGAGAGGCCAGGGTTGGGAACCCAGCGCCCGAGCCTGAGTCCATTGAGGCCTAACTCAAGACCCCAATGCTCGTGCCCGGTTCCCTAGCTACCCGTACACAAGTCATTAGCGCCCAAACAATGTATGTTTAATTTGGAAAATCAAATCAAATTTTCTTTTCCAAACTACAAAAAATATTTTCCGGTTATTTTTTAGATTTCAGTCAAACACCAGAAAATATTGTTATTTTTCCAAAAAATGACTTCCTAAAAAATATTTGTCATAAATGTAATATTTTTCACAAAATAAATGAAGCCTTAAATAAATCATGGTGCTTGCACGATATATGGAATGTCACTCGACACATCAAATGTTATATTAGAGAAAGCTATGTATAGAGATGGAATGCATGTCTTTATAATAACTTTCTTATAATGGCCGTCAATGGATTTCGAAGATGGTTAGAAAAAATATACCGCCAAGTAAGAAAATTAAAAAAAAATTAAGAAGGAAAAGTAGCAGTTGAAGTGAACTTTTTAAATAGTTCCAGATTAAATCAGACTAAAAGAAAAAAAAAAAGTCCATTTTAACGCCAGCCATGCCACATAGGACAATCAGCGTCCACGTCAACAATTTTTGGCCAATTTGGATCGGAAGGACTACGTTGATAAATGATCAAAAAGTTCAGGAGTAAATTGCCAAATTAAAAAGTTAAGAACTAAATTGGCCGCTATATAATAGATTCAAGACTTTTTTAATAATTTTTCTTAAGTTTTTTTGAAATATACTTAATTAGTCCTTTAATGTGCCCAAGGAAGAACAAGTTTGGAGTTCCTCAACCACCTTGACTTAAGCCATAATTACTGAGATAGTTCTTAGTTATACGGAACAATATTTGTATTGCAACCATCACAAAAGTAGCGGGAAAAGTATCAAAAAAGTGTTAAATCTATTGCATAGATACCAGTTTAGTCCTAAACCTATGAATTAGATTAATTTAGTCTTAAATATTTTCATATTAATACCCATTCAATCCATCCGATCAATGTAAACCAGAAAATGCTAACGTGGATGCCGGCTGTTCTACGTGATACAATTAACGTTGATGTAGATATTTTTTTAATAATATTTTAACACTTTTTTGAAGGGTCTTCGCAACCTTGCTCTCAGCCGGCCAGGCCGCAATGGCCCGAGCAAGAGCCAAGATCCTTGCCATTCAAAATGAAGGGGGAAGAAAAGAGAGAAAAATAATAATAAAAAGAAAATAAAATAACAAATGAGGGGAAAGCCCAACAACCGAACTAGTAGCCAAGGCAACGACAAGGAGAAAGCGCCCGATCTTTGTTGAAATTTTTGGCTTGAATCGAGAGAGACAGAGACAGAGACACAGAGAGAGACAGAGACATTGCCGTACATATTATAGAAGCATTGCCATTTTACATTGGCTGAGAGCACCATCAAAACGATCCTGGTCATAGAGACTAGAGCAAATTCAACTTCTTTGCCGTACGCATCACAAGCCAAGCCTCTCTGTTTCGCTTCGCCATTACACTTGTCAAGAAAAAAAAACACTTAACCCTAGAAACATATCACCGGAGCCGGATGCTTGCGCTGCAGATGGCTGAGTGTTGTGAGCTACGAGAGAGGTGGGCTAGGAGGTGGCGGGGAGTAGAAGTAGAACCCTGCCGGGGGAGGCGGCGGGGAGTAGAAGTAGAACCCTGCCGGGGGAGGCGGCATTACTTGTGCGTGAGAATGTGGAGGCGGCGTTGGCTTCGACGGAGATGAAGGGGTCGAGGGAATACGGCAGTGACGGTGCTGGTGGTGGAGGGGACGGCACAGAGATCCGGCCGGGCAAAGGGGTCGTGAGTTGAGGAGCATGAAAAAACTAAGGAAGAGAAGGAGATAAATTGAGGCTAAAGGGGTCCTCATGAGATATGGGCAATCAACCCAGTGGTTAGGCAGACTCTTTTCAGCTATTTTGGCTCACACATTTGCCATTGGAGCATTGGCAATAAATGACCCGTTTATAAAGGATATTGGAGATTAGGTAGTTGTTTCG
The DNA here is from genome assembly GCA_031216185.1 of Syzygium aqueum. Lineage (NCBI taxonomy): Eukaryota > Viridiplantae > Streptophyta > Magnoliopsida > Myrtales > Myrtaceae > Syzygium > Syzygium aqueum. The sequence continues at coordinate 10,267,790 of CM062236.1, forward strand.
AGTAATGCTAGGTAAAATTAAATTGATATATTAAATTATGAAGAAAGCAAGTGACGTGGTAAATTATATATATGAGAATTTAAATAAGTAGATCACATCGAATGACTAATAAGAATATGACCTATAATTTAATGAATTCGATAGGTGCACACCACATGCATTAATGCAAAGTCCACCTAACCGGCTGCCCTTTTCTCCCTGAGCTTTGACTAGCAACTCCATTTTGCTATTATTCTGTGAATAGAACTTTTGACTTTCAGTTGAGTGGGTATCCTTATCTTGGCCATTTTGGTCTACCCTCATTTTTCTTTTTTTTTTCTTTTTTTTAAATAAAAAGGGTGAGGAGGAAGGATCAAAGCTCTTGATCCCTTGAAAGTTATCATAATGTTCTATCGCCGCAATTGAAATTTCGAGCGATGGCCGCCCTCACCTAAGGGCGACAAACGTTGTCGGCGATGGCTACAAGACGGAAGAGAGAAAGGAAAAAAGGAAAAAAAAAAGACAAAATTGCCCATATTCTAGCACCGGAAAATATCTCATGATTGCAAGCCGGCGAGCTGGTCCTTATTTGAGACTAATTTAGATATTTTGGATCCTTAATTAAAATATTATCCATTTTAAGTTCTTATTTAAGAAAACAGATCCACTTTGGATCTGTCTTTGATATTTTCTCATAAAAAAATAAAGAAAAAAGTCTCTGCTCCTGTAGATTATCGACGGAGTTGACGGACAGGACAAGACAGGCCCGCCAAGAACCCGGACATCATGCCGATCATCGCTTTCCAATACAAATTATCCCGTTTGTCCTAACATGAGACATGCACGACCCATCCTGCATCTAGAAAGGAAATGCTTGTGGACGTTTCCTCAATTCCCTATTACTGCTGCCACCGTCAAAGCTGTTCTTCCCCCTCAGAAATCAAACCAGTGACGTTGGAGGCATCAACCATTGTCCCATGAAAATCATGCGACCCGCAATGAATCGACGAATTCGACAACCAGACGAGGCCCATCGATGTAATCACCGCAGTGGCAATTGAAGAGATTTGGAATTCCAAATAACTAATCTGGCAGACGCCCGGTTACCCAGTAGAAATCAAGAGAATTAAGACAAAATACACGTCGCATATATACATTGCCAAAGATACCACCACTTCCCTTGCCAGCAATAGTTCTTCTAGTCGGACACAGACAACAAAAAATCTAAAGTGGTCTAGTTATTGTTCACCATATATCTACATCGCGGTCTCTATACTACCAAAAAGTACCCTCTATAACTTGGATATAGTCCATAACTAAGCAAGGCAGGGAAAGACGGTCCACGGACTGATACCATATATATATTACAGAATTCGCTACACAAGGGAAAGAGGAGTCCTGTAAATAGCTCTCGGTTAGCGTGAATACGTTAGACTAGGATCTTGCAAAATCCTCTCCCAGTCACTTGCAGACGGTCTTCAGTTTCTTCGCGGCCTGAACGAACCCCACAATAACCTGCAACTCGTCCATTTCCTGCACACCATGGAAAAGACGCAAGAAAGAATCGTTAATTTGGAGAAAGGAAAATGGCATCATCAATCGGAGTCTTTCCGAGACCAGGGAACTAGCGACTGAAGGCTCTGGAGGTTTTTGGTGATCTATTTAATTCATTTATTTAGTCCTTTCGCGACGGCACACATGGAGCATAGGGTCATGCTGCAATTACATATACAGTCCGATGCGTGAATGAGTAAGTATACCTGAGACATGAAATGTCTTTGAACAACATCAATGAGTTGCTCTTTTGATGGGTTGGGTACAGCATCCACCTGGAAAATGAGGACGGCATACGTTAGTTAGGGAGACAGTGAAAGTCAAACAATTACGCATTTTTCCACGATAAAAAGAAAAAACATCCAATAAACAAAGGCAAAAAGGAAAGAATAGAAAAGTCTCACGAGATTGAAGTGGCGCCAATATCTCCATAAAGCAGCCATCTCCAACTTGCTGAGGTCAACTTTCTGGACAGTGGGTGAGAGAGGAACAGGAAAAAAAAACCATCATTAAACAACGACTAGTGGACAACACCAAATGCAATATAAAGTAGTTTGCTTTCGGAGGCCGGAGGATACAAACAAGAGACGATGTAGATGAGAGCCTTGGAGAATGTACCGTGGACCCACGGGTAGAAATTGATCCCTTAGACTGTGAGTCACAAGAATGAGTCCTGCTCATGGTCTTGTGGTATGATCCAGATGATCTGTGCACTCGGTACCTGGATCTGTGGGACTTTTGAGTGTCATCGGATGCTGGAACAAGGAGCAGCGCAAGCACAATCATAAAGGGTTGTGGGGCATATCAAAAAAATAAAGCGAAATGAGCGAGCTTTCAGCAATAGTAAAAGCAAAAGACGAAAGGTGAAAGGCAAAATGGATCCTATGTTCTCTGCTACTTTCCATATCAAAAACCGATCTTTCAAACCCCAAACCAAAGAATATTTCATCATGGGTCTAATTGAACAGGACCAAATTGAGATAACCAAGAGTGATAGAATCGACATCTGGTGCTGCTAATTAAAAAATTTCTTAGCTAAACAGCCAATGTCGCAGCAAATTGGAGTATAAGACATGTTCGGTTCTAATTCAAACTGCTTTAGAGGGATTATATTTTCATGGAAGGAAGCAGACTCCAATGGCACCAAAAAAAGCTAATCCCCGATTCGTTTCTTGGATTTGACAAGTTCCAGCTACAAGGAAAGCTCGAGAAACTCCTGTAACTCACTAGTTCATTTTAGGAATCTCCAGTGGCACAACAAAAAAGTGCAGAAGTGGAAAAAGAAGCACAGGTCATGAAATAGACTACTTTAGGAACTCACTCATATCCGATGCATTCCAATGCCCATTCTCATAGTCCAGGTCATCATCTTCCTCATTACCAGTAGGAGCTTCAATCACGCTGAGGGCATTCCTCTGTAGCTTGACTTCTATGCCATTCGTTAGAACCTGGAATTTATCGAGAGAGTGTGAGAGGAACTCTAAGCTGCTCTATTGGCTGAGAAACCGAAAAACGTCAGAAGACAAGCTGTAGAACAACACTAGAGGAAGCTCCATTATCTCTCGGAAGTATTAATTTAGTTATTTGAAATTCGAGGAAGGCCCACACTTTTTCCTTCTGCCACCAGAATTCAAAAGCGAAGATCCTGCAGATCTTCTCCCTTAAGAAAACAATAAACAAAGGAAGATCAAGACAAGAGGCTTTGATCATTTCCTCCGGAGCGATTTCAGAGTGTACAATTAGAAAGCATAAATATCTTACTCCATTGCCGACGCTACTTGAACTAAACCAAAAGAAACTTAGCATTGAGCAATCTATACCGATACCCACATGAAAAAGAAGAAGAAGATTCAACGTTTAGATCAATACATTCTAGAATCGCCCCTAAGTAGATGAATCGAAAAAGGCCCCATTCACGATCCGAAGTAAATAATAATTCCGAATAAGATTATACCCAGATATTCACATGCGAAATTCTCACTCCTCATAGTGATGAACACTCGTTTTTTTTTTTTTTCTTTATGGCCAGAGTAGCAATGAACAACCAATGTCGAGAACTTCCATCTGAAATCGGACACTGAAAAGCAATACGGGAGTTCATCAATCACCAATGCGCAGGCATTGACGCAGACCGGCGTGTGCCATTCATGATCAAGCCCCCCAAATCTGCTCCAACTTCAAATCGAGTCAACGCACATTCTCGAACCCCGACACACCAATGCGATGCGCTACTAATCAACTAAAATTCGCCGACCCAGTATAAAGCAAAACCTAAATTCAAGAACCGCTCAAACGCGAGACGCGCGCGCCACATTGTACCAATCAACCTCGATCCCGGATCAATCCGCATTTCCCCAGAAAAACAAACAACCCAGAGCAAAAAGCAGAGGGAGAATTCACCAGCCAATGCCAGCCCCCGAGGCCGACGGCCTTCTTGACCACGCCCTGGAGGCCGACGAGGACGGACTTGGTGCGGTTGTTCCCGGTGACGACGACCTTGGTGTGGCGCGGCAGCACGGAGAGCTCCTCCTCGCTGCTGTCGCCGTAGCTCTGCTGCAGGTGCGAGAACCCGCCATTGATCGAGCTCTCCATTGCCTCCATCATCTTTCGCCGCCGCTGCTGCAAAAAAGCGCGCGCGCTCCCCCTCGCGGCGATCCTCCGAGCAAACCGCCGAACCAGAGAGGGAGAAAAAAAAAATCGAAACGCAAGAAAGGAGAAGCGTCAGCCACTGAGATCGAGCATTGCTGAGCTCGAAACTCGGAATGCGAGGAGAGAGAGCGAGAGAGAGAGAGGGAGGGAGAGAAGTAGAGAGAGAGAGAGAGGAATTCAGTGGGAAAGAGTGTGTTTCTTTTTCGAGAGAAAAGCACGGACAGAGGAGAGAGAGAGAAGAGAGAGAGTGGTGTTGCTGTCAATCCCGAAGACCAGAAACGGACGAATGGACGGATGCCACGTCGGAGCGGAGGTTGTCGTCCAATAATGCAAAACCCCCCCCCCCCACCCTCGACGCAACAAACAACTGCTGTCGCGGCATTGCACGATTACCGCTAGCGGTTTTGGTCAGGGAGACGGGGGGGAGGCGTGGGAGGGTTGACTGGTTGACTGGTGTCTGCCGGGGGATCGGGGAATGACGCAACTGCCCTTGTCGAGCGCGTACTCCCTTTCGCTGGAGCTCTTTTTTTTTTTTTTTTTTTTATCTGTTTGCCACTTGCACCCCCCGCTCTCGCGGATAAAAGAGGAGAGAAACGGTGATAAATGTAACCGAGGAGATGGACCATGGACCTTCTTAATCCAGTTTAAGAACGTTCAGATATATGTACTTGTGCTAACGGGACCAATTATTATACTTTTGGAATTGGTTTGTTTAGTAAAATTATTGACATTTCTGAATTTCTCGGGAAATGATCGAATGAACTGAAAATGGAAGCTTCCTTTTATTTTTCGAAAGAGACGGGCATTGCTCGTGTGATATAAAGGCTATATGTGTTGCGTCGTCAAATTTCAAATGAGATCGTATCGGATTAAATTTTCATAACATAAATACATTTGTGGATTGTAAACAGTTTTGTTTATTTTTATCTTATGAAACCTGAGCTCGATGCTTAGGTCCTAAGCGCAGCCTTGGGGTACTCGAGCCTGGTTGTTGGGTCATGGACCTAGTCACAGGGCAGCCGAGCTCGGTCGCCAGGTGCAACGTCACAAAATTCGGGGTTTCTTGGACCCGACTACTGAGAACCCGAGCACGAGCACTAAGATATCCATTCACACGCTCTAGTAACTTGGGCATGGAATCGAGCATTCGAGCATAGTTGCTGGCGACCCGTGCACGAGCACCAAGGGTCTTGAGCTCGACATTGATGGATCTCAACCCCGACCTTTTTGTGGACCTACCTAGGTTAGCCTATGAGGAAATAGGCTTTACCTCAATGAACCTGAGCCTAGGTGCCAGTGACTTGGATGCGGGAGTGAGGTATTTGGGCATGGCGATGGAAGACCCGTGCCCGACCTTTGTGGACTTAAGCTCGACTTCAATGGGCCAGGGTCAGAGTATTGGTGATTTGGATACAAGAGGTGGGTATTTGAGAATGATTGATAGGAACCCAGGCACAAACACCGAGGTCTTGGCCTTGCTAAGGAATCGGGCTAGACCTCAATGGACTTGGCTTGGGCACCAATGACCTCGGTGCACGAGCCGAGTAACTCGGCATGGCCGTTGGGAACTCGAGCACAAGCACGAGGTTTGGACCTGACCTCGAGAGACTCGAGCCCTATCTTTGTGAACCCAGGCTCGACCTCAATGGATCCATGTCCAAGCATTGGTGACATGGGCGTAGGAGCTAGGTACCAAGGCATGAGGCTAGGGTTTTGGGCCCAACCTCAAGGGATCTAGGCCAAGTTTTTTGTGGACCTAGGCCCGAGATTTTACGATATGGGCGCCGAAGCAAGATAACCTGACATCGACACTGGTGTCCAACCGCAAACTTGAAAGACTTAGCCCAGGCTTTTGTGGACTAGGGCCTGACCTTTGGAACCCCAGCTTGGCTACTGGTGACCCAGGCACAAGTGTTGAGATTCTCGTGTGTAAACGCTAAGGTCTTTGATTTAAGTGTCGATATTTAAGCATATTTTTTATAATGATTTCTAATTTTCAAAAAAGGAAATCATTTACTTGAATTAAACATGGGGCTTTCTATTGACTATGCAAATATTTTCTATCAACTCACTTCTCTAAGCGATATAAATGCCAAAAAAATTAAAAATTATTTTTTGACATAAATTTTTCGCAAAACAAACGAAACCTTAGTTACTATGACTTGCTTTATTTAAGTAATTAACTTATCGGTGCAAGTCTGTGCAAGTTTCGGTGCAAGTTACACTGCACTTATCATTAGTAATCTTAGAGACTAGCCGTGTAGCCAAGTGTTGGTTTCAATGCTACAGAAGTCATGATCGATTCGTAATAACATTCATTCCTTTATTCATAATTATCAAATATGATGCGTTCGAACCAAACAATCTTGCGATGTCTTAATTACATGCAAGTGATCTAGCTAGCTTTTAAATAAATGCATCGTGAATTCGTAAGGATAAATTGACTTGACGATAGCATAAAGCCTAGCTTGTGAATATATGTTTTTATATAAATTACATGCACGACATAAGTTCGATTTTCAACGCCATTAAATGTGAATAATGCGAATGCGATGTTTTGAGCCGTCTGTCCCAATGAGCATGTTTGTCGCGAAAAAAAAAGGAAGAAAAAGGAGCACAAATATATATTTCTGTCTATTTTTCGGGCAATAGTAAAGTCAAAAAAAATGAAGATAAGGTTGGAAATTAGCACGGACCTACAACTTTGTCGGACAGACAGGTTACAGACATCCAATCGCTTGGTAGCGTCCAATCTGTCAGTTGGTGTGGCTTTTCCTGTAATTTCGTAACCGAAGCAGGTGAGGAAATTAAACAAGAGCGAAATTACATAGAATCACCCTGAACTTTAGGGGCGATATATATTTATTCTTGAATTATATACTAACCTTGGAAACTTTCATTTTGTTCCAATAACAAAGAGTCTTGGGGAGTAAAAGTGAATTTTCATATCACGTTTCGAAGGAAATATCATTTTTTTTTACCCTTGATCGCTACCAAAAACTGAAGAAAACGGGAGAAAACTAAATTAGTTGGACCACTAATGACACGTCGGCTAAGCGATTTCAAAGTTCAGTGTATTGAAGTAGGACAGTTGAAATTCGATTAACTATATTATTCAAAATCAGTTCCAAGCATAACATGCAAGACATTGTTGTGCTCTGTTTTACATAAAATAACGGAAGAGTGGATGGGAAACGAAAATAACATATCTTAGAGGAACCCACAGAGGCAAATTAAGATTAAGGCTCGTTTCTTTCAAGGAAAATATATCATTTCTGAAATTTTTTTTATAGAAAATCATTTTTTAGGAAAATGATAATATTTTTTGGTGTTTAGTTAAAACTTAAAAATAAACTTGAAAACATTTTCCATCATTTGGCATAGAAATCTTATTTGATTTTGCTAGATAAATATAAGCTACTCAAGTGCTAATGACTTACGCATGGGCAGGTGGGAAACTTAATACAGGCATCAAGATTCTAAGTTTAGCCTCATTGGACCTTGACATGAGCAGTGGGGTCAAGGCCCAAGCACCTAGGTCTAAAGCACGAGCATGGGCACCGATCTCGGGTCCACAAAGCCGAGCTTGAGAGTTCGATGCCTGTGCCTGCCTCCCTAGCACCCCGGCTCAGGTCTATAAATGCCAAGCGTGAGGGTCCGATGTCCATGCCTAAATCCTCAAAACCCAAGCCCGAGTTCATCAAGGCTAGGCTTAGATCCACAAAGGGTGAGTGCGGGACCCCAGTGCCCATGCATGGGTACCCCCCGCTCGAGCTCAAGTCCTCGACGCTCGACCCCTGGTCCATGGAGGCTAGGCTCAAGCCTAACAATAAGGTCTTAGCCTAACCTAAATAGACCTAGGCCCAGCCTCAATGGACTTGGCTGCAAGAGTTGGAGTCTAGGGCCCAGCCTTGATGGGCTCGGTTGCGAGCGTCGAGCACGAGGTCCAAGGGGTCCATCCTCGATAGACACGTACTCGAGTGCTAGGGACAGGGGCGCTGAATCAAGATTCGGGGCTCAACCTTGATGGACTTGGGCACGGGCACTAGGATCTTTAGGCATGGGCACTTAGGTCCCCGGCCTCGACCTCAATAGACCTTAGCTTAGGCATCGAGAACTCGGGCATGGCCTTTGTGAACCCAAGCTAGGTAGGGTGTTGGGGATCTGAGCTAGGGTACCAAGATCCAGTTTTTGGCCTTTGTGGACTCAGACGAAGTGTTGGGGCATCGAGCAAGGGTATTGGGGCCTCGATGAACCCATTCGCGAGCGCTGGGAATTTGGGCATGGTTACAAGGGTCTTGGGCTTAGACTCGATGGAGCGTCGGAGAATCAAGCACAAAACATCGGGGTCCCAAGCTAGACCTGGATGGATTCGGGTACGGGCACGGGGGTACCAAGCAAGTTTGCCTAGCCTCATTGGACTAAAGCCTGGGCATGGGAGACCCAGTCCTAGACATTGGGGACTTGGAAACCAGCGTTGGGGTTTCTATGCCAAGTGTAGAGTTTTTGGTCCGAGCATTAATTTCTAATCATATTTTGAAAAATGATTTGCAATTTGTTAAGAATAAATCATTTTCCTAAATTTAAACATAAATTTTCCGTTGACTCATTTTTCAAAGTCATCTTAACACTGGAAAGTGTTTTTTCAAAAAATATTTTCGCAAAACAAATGAATTATTAAACAATTTCATTTTCTTAACGTACTTAATTCTTGAATGAGATGGAGATGCTCTATGATAAAGCAAAATTCACTTAAGGCGCATTTATTTTAAAAAAAAATTCACGATAAAAGCAAATATTTTTTGGGTAAATCGTTTTTCAGGGAAATGTTTTCCTCTTTTCAGATGAGGAAATTCATTTTTTCTAACTTTAAGAAGGCACATTTTCTTTGATCGCAAATTGTTTTCCGCTAACTAATTATTTTCAGCAAACAAAACACGCGAAAGTCTATAAAACAAATTCGTGGAAACAATTTCATTCGGACAACACACAGTCCAAAAACATCATGATTTCGAATAGAAATCATTTTTCCAGAGAAAATAATCAGATTTCATTTGTTTGGTGATTGGGGGTTACGAAATCACTTTTTCCCCAATACAACCTCATCGTCTTCGGTTCATAGAAAACATTTTTTCATAAATCGACCAATTTTCCACAATTTGAATGCCGAAAAGCCATAGAAACAACTCCCCGAAAGCAATTTCCCTTCGAACGATCGGATTTTGAGTTTGAGATCACATCGATCAATCGAACATGGCCATATCAAGGGACAAACACGCCACCACCAAGCAAGAACTCCCGATTCTCCATATCTTGCGCAAGCCAATCATTTGTCCCACACACCAACACCATGGGCGTGCGCGCAATCTGTCCTTTCTCGAGCGCACCAAACTGTACCCACCTTCGAATGGCGGGAAAGAATTTTAGCGGGGCGAAAAATTCCCCACTCGCCTGATTTTCCCGCCATCCCGCTCGCGGTAGCCGAAAAACGCGAGCCGTCGGCCCAACGCCCCCGTCAGATCGTGCGTCGTGGGACCCCGCGCATGGCGGGGGAGGAAACAATCCTTAAAAGAGTCGAAATCAAGATTAAAAAAAGAAGAAGAAAGAAAAAAAAAAAATACCCCGGAAAAGAAATCTCTTCAGAGAAATCCTCCGAGACATGTTCACCGAGCATGTGTAATGATCCGCAGCGTTGAAAAGAACCTTTCGTAGGGGTAGGCTCGTCTTTTCGGACGCCCCGACTTTTAGTGGTTGCCGGTGGTGTCGCCGTCGCCGTCGTGCCGGACGGGCCGCCCGGCGCCCGGTTGGGGTGGGTCGGGGGGCTGGGGGGGACGGAGCTCGGCGGAGCAGAGCATGCGTGTCTCTGACTTTATCCCGAAATTATGAGTCGTGTAGATAATGCTTAATAATGCATGGCAAATTGCAATATTTATTGTGTGCAGGCGCAAGGAGCATTAGGTGAGGCAGAACTTTGACTTTGGGGGCCTTTCCTGCCGCTATTGCCGGGTACCCCTGTAGTTCGCACCATCGCTGCTTCAATTATTGTGTTTCGATTGCTGCCGAGTCTCGTCCAGAATAATGATGATCCCATGAATCGAAATGGTCTAAAGAAAGAAAAGGGTGAGAAAAAAATCTAATGAAACTACCAAAAAAAACCGCGAGAGAAAACGGGTCGAAGGTGTATTTATTATTTCGCGAGTGACATGGGGCATTAGACTAAGAGTTCGCTCGATATGGTTGCGGTTGCGAGCATAACCCGTGCCATGCTCGTTTTTAAGGCTGCAACGCTTTGAAACTGCTAGTTGTAGAGGCGCCATCGCGGTTGCGAATTCGCCAAACGCCGCCCTGTAAAGACTGTTCTGCAGCTGATGTTTCTGCTGAAAACCTGTAGAAAACTGCCGCTAAAGGCTACATGACGATGCCTCCTACCACAAGGCAGTGCTGCTGAGTGCAAAATGTTGTTTCAGGATTTGGGTCCAAGAGCTGAAGGGCCCAATCGGATGCATTTACTCAAAGGTCCCGAGAGAGTTCAGTCGGGCCATCATAAGCCCAGAACTTATCACCAAATCCCCGTTGATGAGCCGAACCACAGATGCTTTGCTTAATGATCCAAAACATCCAACTGATGTTTTTATATGTACTAAAAAGCTCTCAAGCCGCAAACAAACAGAGAAACAACTACTGTTAAATGAAACTTATGCAGATTAAACAAACCCAGATAGCATACCTTGGTCTTGCATGTTTATTTATTTCACATTTCACCTGCAAGTACTTGAAATCAAGCTAGGCTTGATAAAAACAGATCTGTCTCCCCCGTTGAATAAATAAAGTCCATTCCCCCTAAGCCATAACCTAGTAAATCATCTCGGGCGGGTCGATGCCACCTCAATGTATCCGCGATTATTCCGTCAATAGCATAAAAAGCATGTACAAGAATCCAACCTAGAACAGGTAGAATGTATCCGAACAACATCCATACAGGCGGCAGGATTGCTGGCCTACTTGATGAAAACTTTGCCTTTTGGCTGCATGCCCATCAGTGACTGTGAGTACTGATGAGACGAACTAGAATGGCATGAAGCACAAGTACTTCTTCTGGAGCTTCTTCAATGTTCCATCAGTCTTCGTTCTTCCACCAGGACTAGGAGAAGGCGCTCGGCCGCTGTTTGACCCATCACTACTCTGAGAACTCGATGTTGGAAGGTACTTCCTCTTGAGCTTCTTCAGCCTCCCATCTGTCTTGTTTCTTCCATCAGCAGATGGTGTCTGGCTATTGTTCAACGGTTCACTGCTCTGAGAATCTGAAGTCAGTGGCGGACTGCTGTCCCTGTTGACTGCTTTGCCAGCATCTCTGGCATTCTCTGAAGATCTCTCTTCGATAGGCAATCCTGTAAGTTAGCACCAGCTATTTAGGACCCTTCACTAAATGGTGATCTGAATGAAATATTGTACTGACTCGGCAAGGTTTAGGATGAACAAAACAGTGGCTTAATAGGTGGAAAAGTATATTTTTAATCAAATTAATTTCCTTGTGGTTAGCAGTCTGAATGCATCGAAATTACAAAGTCATATATATAGGGATTCTAACATCATAGGACCTTAAACCACCAAATCACTGAAGTTTCTTGATCAGACAGGCAAATTTCATTGTAATGACTAGAACTTAGGAAATACTGATGTCAGTTAAGCTGGTCAACGATATTAATTACCAATTAGGCTACATTATTAGCTATAGCTAGTCAATCACATATGTTCACATGAACTAAAAACCGTGTTCTCCTTTCTCATACGATGCAGACATAAAATGTGCAGGCCTTGAAGGTGATTGTCACCATAAAAACGAGCAGCATCAATGATCAGATAGTATGAACCAGCAGTAGCGCCTCTTTATCCAAAACCAGATGCAAGGAGGCCAAAGAAGATACCTGAAATCGCTGCTTGGACAACAATGTCATCTGGTTTTGAAGAATCAGAGACACTAAGGTTGCAACCAGCGTCCTTATGCTCTACATGATCTCCACTTTCAGCTTCTAAGTCCAGCATCGTGTCCAGATAATCAAAGCATTCATCTGACAGCATAGTTATGAAGAGGCTAGCAAGGATCACCTAGAGGGGGGTGAATAGGTGATCTTAAACAATTTTAACAAATTTAAGCGGAAATGATAAAAGACAGTTTGAGTCTGAATAATATTCAGATTCTATAAGGACGTGCTGTTGAATGTGCAGTGTATAAAGTAAAAGATTAAGAGATGGAGAAGCTGCACACAGAATTTATAGTGATTCGGCTTATGATAAGTCTACGTCCACTCTCCCACGCTGACAGCCTACCGGCTGGATTTCACTATGTAATCAAGAAGTTTTACAGATCTAGAGTGATATCACTCTTGTGTAAAATAGGACTTTCTCACACAAACAGGTCTGTAAAGTAACCCTCAAGATTCTAAAGTTAGGCTCAAGGAAGAGAAAGAATTGGAGTAATCTCAGGCTTTGGACTTGATGATTCTTGAATCTGTTTATCTTCTGCTGCTCGTTGATCTCCTTAAATACTCCTCCACTTCCAAACTAGCCGTTGGACAGTCTTCAGAGGATCATCTTCACCTTGGACAGATTTGTATAGAAAGGATTGAGTAGCCGTTGAATGACAGATTCTGAATCCCGCTGATCCTGGTCGCCCATACAATCAGAATCTTGGTTTCCATAAGTAGAGATTAGTCCGTTATGATAATGTTTGATTGACAATCAAATTGTTTTAGATTGAGTCAATCAAAACCTTTCTTGTGAAATCCAAGCCAGATCACTAGCTGTATTGTTAAGTTCTTTGTCTGCATAATTCAGCGTCTGAGTCTGGAAAATATCTGCGTCTGGAAAATCTTCAGAGTCTGGAAATTTTCTGAGTCTGGAAAATCTTCAGAGTCTGGAAATTTTCTGAGTCTGGAAAATCTTCAGAGTCTGGAAAATTTCTGCGTCTGGAAAATCTTCAGAGTCTGGAAATTTTCTGAGTCTGGAAAATCTTCAGAGTCTGGAAAATTTCTGCGTCTGGAAAATCTTCAGAGTCTGGAAAATTTCTGCGTCTGGAAAATCTTCAGAGTCTTTCCTGCGTCTGAATTTCCAAACCAAAAAGTAACTTCATGTTATTTACGAAAGTTTTGTCAACTTCAAAATCTTTTGGGGTTTTCCTCAACAATCTCCCCCTTTTTGATGGTGACAAAACTTTCATGCAGATTCAAATAATATTGACTGAATAAATATTTTAAGTGCATGAAATACAATATAAAGCAAGATTTTATGATATCTGTATTTCTCATGTTCCTGCACAACCTGCAATTCAAGGAGTGTTAGTATAACACTATCTGCATAATTTCTCCCCCTTTTTGTCATCAGCAAAAGAGTAATATGCAGAATATGCAGTATATATATAGAAAATCATTCAAAATGTCAAAAATAAGAATTATAAGTACAGACTGTTGAATGTTTGAAGAAGAAGGGGACAACAAATAGGTCATTTTTTGGAAGGGGTTCGAATGAGTTGAAAATTTTCGAGAATCGAAACGGCTTCATCAATTTTGTTGTTGCTTTGACCCAAGGCTTGCTCCAGAGTTGATGAACACTGAGCAATCGCCTCCTGTAATTCTGCCTTGTCCTTTTCTGCCTGAAGTTTGTGAATGTGATTGTTTTCCTCAACAATCCGGTGAAGGTTCTTCATACCTTCCTCCAGTACAGCTTGTTTTTCTTTGATTTCCAGCAGAAGGGTCAAGATAGACTGATTATCTGAAGCCTGATTCTGAACATTTTCTTGAGTATGCTGTTCAAATCCTCCCCCTGTCTCTGGTGGAATCTCCCCCTGAAATTCTGCATGTACTTCAGAAGGATCTGCATGAACTGGTTCTTCAGGTTGGTCTTGGGAGGGCATAGTATCAGACCTATGTTGAGCACCAGCCTGATCAGGCAAATTTGATTCTCCAGAGCCAGGTTCTGGAACCTCTGTTGTGATATCTGGATCAGCTGTTCTTCCAGATTCAAGATCTTCTTCTTCTTCATCTTGAAGAAGGATTCTTCTCTTCTTTTTGTAGACCTTGATTGGAGTTGAAGAACCTGTCTGTTTCATAGCTGGTTCCTTTCTTTTCTTGACCTCTGTTGTCCTGTCACCCTTCTTTCTGCCTTCTGAGGGCAGAGCTTCCTTGCCTTTGGATTTTTCTATTTTCTCCCGAACATCATCAAAGTTCTTCATTTTGTTAATCATTCTTTCTCCAACACACATAGTGGGAATCACAGTGGCACACAGTTCATGAGGAATGGGAATTTTCAGATGCAAAAATATGTAATAGATGAGAGAACCATATGGAAGAAATCCCTTGCCCTTATGAAGTGTGCGATACATGTGAAAGATGACAATGTGAGGTAGAGAGAAAGTCTTCCCTTTGAGTATTGCCCAAATAAGCTTGATTTCAGATTTCGAAATATCTGTTTTGGAGGCTGCTTTGGGTCTTAAACAGTTGATGATTATTTTGTGAAGAATCACAGATGTTCTGGTTAAGGCAGAATAGGAGATAGACTTCTTTGATCCTAAAGGAAATTTTTGAAGTCCAGAGGCTGTCAACCAAGCATCTTCAAGACTGACATCAACAGGAGTGAAAGTTGAATGTTTGGCTCCCATTATCATGGCAAGATCATCAACTTTCAGATCATATCGATTATCACCAACAGTGAACTGGATCCAGTTTGGTGATAAAATGGAAAGATTTGAGTAGAAATATGCAGTTAGTTCAGCATAAACCTTGGCAGACTGCATACAGAATTCAGCAATGCCTATTCTATTAAAAAGATCCAAAATAGGAAATCCAGCCCGATCTAGATAGCCAAAATAAACGTTCCTGTGATTCATCACTCCTCGTGCAAGAAGCATCTTGTAAAACACATTGTGCTCTGTGCTTCTGAATAAACTACCAGAACCTATTAATCCATAGGCAATACCAGCTCTCATAACAAAGGTCTCGTAGAACTTTGCATCATCATCAGGTATAATATATTTAGAAGAGCTGAGAGGTTTAGGGCTAACGGGAGTGGATTCTTCAGGGGGTTGAGATGATTCTCCGACCTTTTCTTTCCCTTTGCGAGAGGAAGACTGAGGAGGAGTAGAACGAGCTTGTTCTCCAGTAGATTCAGAATGAAACTTTGTGTATTCTTGAACAAGATGAGTCTCATCACGGAAAATGTTTTCTTTTAGACAGGCGAATAGAAGATGGTCAGAGGCATTAAGCCGTTTGAGACGTTCATAGGTCTTCCACACCAGATTTATATCTTTACAACGAAAATCTTTTGTACCCGTTGTAGCTGGTGGAGGCGTGGAACGACGTTGCTCCTGGTGAGTCGAGGCCGTAGGGTTTGACTGCTCGGACTCCGTATCAGACACTTCCATATGCTCTGGCGAGGCCGTAGATTGACAATCACGGTTGAGAATCCTTGTGGACTTCATCTTATACTTCATGATGAACAAGATTGCAGAAGAAAAATCGGAAATTTTGAAGAGGAGAGGAGAAAGATGATCTTTTTAGTTTGGAGACTGTGAAAGATGATCGAGAGAGACGGTCTGAGAGAGATTTGGCCGATAGGGTTTTTACGGTGAGAGACGGTATATAATGGAAGGAGTTACGGTGAAGAGTTATTAAAGGAATTTAAACAGACAGAGTATATATGTATATCTAGCATAAGCGACCAATCAAATAAAATAGAATATTTACCTGGCTTGCTTTCCATAATTAATAACTATGAAAATATCTTGCCAAAAATTTTCCCGCCAAGTTAATCCTGCCATAACAGTTTGGAACGTACCTTTCTATTGAGTCTGAATTATTCAGAACGAGAACCTCCGAGTCTGAATTATTCAGAACGAGAACCTCAGAGTCTGAATTATTCAGACCGAGAACCGTTAAGTCTGTAAGATTCCTGTCTACAGAATACTTTAAGAAAAAGGATAAGTGATGCACAGTTGGGTTCTAATATGCTCAAAAGAAGATTTATCAAGTGGTTTTGTGAATATATCAGCTAATTGATTCTTAGAATCAATGAATTGAATATTCACATCACCATTATGCACATGATCTCGAATAAAGTGATGCTTAATTTCAATATGCTTTGCACGGGAATGTAGAACGGGGTTCTTGGACAAATTTATAGCACTTGTGTTGTCACATTTGATTGTAGTACTTGATTCTTCAATTTTAAAATCTCTTAGTTGCTGCTTTATCCATAGAATTTGTGCACAGCAACTCCCCAGCGCAACATATTCTGCTTCAGCTGTTGAAAGTGCTACTGTGTTTTGCTTCTTTGAGTACCAAGATACCAACATGTTTCCAAGTAGTTGACATGTTCCTGTAGTACTTTTCCTGTCCACTTTACAACCAGCTAAGTCAGCATCAGAAAAGCCAGTCAGAGTAAAATCTGAGTCTTTAGAGTACCAAAGACCTAACATTGGATATGTTCCAATGTATTTGATTATTCTCTTTACTGCAGAAATATGTGTTTCTTTTGGATCAGATTGAAATCTCGCACACATACAGACACTAAAAAGTATGTCAGGTCGAGAAGCAGTAAGATATAATAAAGATCCTATCATGCTTCTGTAAACTTTCTGATCAACCTTTTTACCGTTTTCGTCCTTGTCCAGCTTGGAAGATTGAGACATAGGAGTGTCTGTTTTCTTGCAGTTTTGTAGACCAAACTTTTTGACAATTTCCTTGGCATACTTCTCTTGGCAAATGAAAGTTCCATTCTTGGTTTGTTTCACTTGTAAACCAAGAAAGAATGTCAGTTCGCCCATCATGCTCATTTCGAATTCGTTCTGCATATCTTTTGAGAAATCCTTGCATAATAACTCATTTGAAGATCCAAATATAATATCATCAACATAGATTTGAACTAATAGAAAGTCCTTATCTTTTCTCTTGATGAAAAGAGTCGTGTCAACTTTACCTTTTGTGAAACCATTTTTCAGAAGGAAGTTACTCAATCTCTCGTACCAAGCACGAGGTGCTTGTTTCAGACCATAAAGAGCTTTATTGAGTCTGTAAACTTGGTCAGGTTTCTTTGGTTCTTCAAAACCAGGTGGTTGTTCCACATAGACTTCTTCTTTGATGTAGCCATTTAGGAAGGCACTTTTCACATCCATCTGAAAAAGTTTAAAGTCATGGAAACAAGCATAAGCTAATAATAGCCTAATGGCTTCTAACCTGGCAACTGGTGCATAGGTTTCATCATAGTCAATGCATTCTTCTTGAGAGTAGCCTTTTGCAACCAGTCTTGCTTTGTTTCTTGTGACTTTCCCTTTGTCATCCAGTTTGTTCCTAAAAACCCATTTTGTTCCGATTACTGGATGATTTTTGGGTCTTGGCACAAGTTCCCAGACTTCATTAATTCTGAACTGTTGTAGCTCCTCCTGCATGGCTTCTATCCAGCTTTCATCTGATAAAGCTTCATCAACTTCCTTTGGTTCTATTTCTGAGATGAATGCAAGGTTGCTGATGTTCTCTTTGTATTTTGACCTTGTTCTGATCCCTTCTTCTATATCACCAATGATGTGATTCTTTGGATGACTGGATTTGTGTTTCCAATTTCTGTTGAATTTTTCTTTCTGGAATTCATCAGATTCTGAAATATCGGTTTGAGTCTGAATTATTTCTTTTCTGCTTCCTTCTTCAGACTCAGCAATCTTTGGAGAGATTTCAGATTCTTGTATGAGGGGATATGGTTCAGATTCATCTTTTTGAGTCTGGATGTTCTCAACAAACTTTACGTTCATTGTTTCTTCCATTGACTGAGAGCTTTTGTTGAAGACTCTGTATGCCTTGCTTGTAGTTGAGTATCCAAGGAAGACACCTTCATCTGCCTTCTCATCAAACTTACCAAAGCGGTCATTTGGATTTTTAAGAATAAAGCACTTACAACCAAACACACGAAAATACGAGATGTTGGGTTTTCTACCTTTAAAAAGCTCATAGGGGGTTTTCTCAAGAATTGTTCTGAGAAAGACTCTGTTTATGATGTAACAGGCTGTAAACACTGCTTCTGCCCAAAATTGTGAAGGAGTCTTGCTTTCAATCAACATTGTTCTTGCCATTTCTTGTAAAGAGCGATTTTTCCTTTCCACAACACCATTTTGTTCTGGTGTATATGGAGTAGAGAAATTGTGTTGAAAGCCATTTTCCTCACAAAAGTTTGAAAAGCTTTGATTATCAAATTCTCCCCCGTGATCAGTTTTGATGCTTGAAATAGTATAACCCTTTTCATTCTGAATTTTTCTTGCAAACTTTGAAAAGTATGAGAAAGCTTCATTTTTATGAGCAAGAAAAAATACCCATGTAAACCTGGTGAAATCATCAACAATGACTAGACAGTATTTCTTACCACCAATGCTCTGTGTTCTGGTTGGTCCAAAAAGATCCATATGAAGAAGCTGCAATGCACGATTAGTGGAAACATGATGTATAGGCTTAAAAGAACTTCTTACTTGTTTTCCTAGAGTGCAAGCATTGCACAGTTCTGTTTTTCTGTATCTCAAATCTGGTAGTCCTTGTACCAGTTTCTTATTTGATATTTTTGAGATCTGCTTCATACTAATATGTCCCAGTCTTCTGTGCCAAAGATCTTCATCTTCTTTGACTGAGATCAAACAGTGAGTGTAGTTTGAGTTGACGTCAAGAAGATAGATGTTCCCATGTCTTCTTCCTGTGAAAGTTTGAGAACTGTCTCTGCTTGTTCCTGAACAGATATCTTCTTGAAAGTTGATTCTGAAACCTGAATCACATAGTTGGTTTATGCTTATCAGATTGTAGTTGAGACCTTTTACCAATGAAACATCATTGATTGTAAGTCCTCCAATCTCAACAGTTCCTTTTCCAACTATTTTTCCTTTATTATTTCCTCCAAAGGAAACTTTTCCACCATTCAGACTTTGTAGTTCAGCGAAAATACTAGGATCTCCAGTCATGTGTCTGGAACATCCACTGTCCAGGTACCACTTTCTTTTCCTCTTTGTGGTGACCTGCAAAAGTTACAACTTCTCATGTTTTCTTTGGTACCCAAACTTGTTTGGGTCCTTGAAGGTTAGTATAGGCTGTCTTAATGAAGTCTCTTCGAATAGGTCTCCAGACCTTAGGACATTCATTCTCAAAATGTTGTGGATTTCCACATTTTGAGCACTTTAAGGCACTTCGACCAATAGGTTTGACAAAGTTCTTATTGAAATGATTTTTGTAAGCTTGTCGAGGAGGTCTTTGTTTTAGTCTCTCCTTGACCTTTGGAAAATCAATTAAACTTTTATTTTCCTTTACAAATCCAAGACCAGATTTGTTGAAATAAGGAATCTGTACAGAAAGAATATTTTTCAAGGTTTCTGAGCCCTTTGAAAATTTGGAAACCAGTTCTGTAACTTCCTTTTTCAAGGCAGTATTTTCTTTGGAAAGAAAATCTCGATTTTCCTTGAGTTGATGAAATTCTTTTTGAAGAAAATCAATCTTTTCTTTTTGAGAGATCTCCTGTTGTCTAAGTGATGAATTTTCCTTTTTCAGAGAAGAGATTCTTTTAAGAGTGGCCTTGAATTCGAGACATAATTCATCAATATAGTTTGAAACTTCAATAGGCATTTTAGAATGATTTACCTCAATCTCAATTTTTGCGTTTGATTCTGAATCTGAGTCTGTATCTGAGTTGGCCATTAGACAGAAGTTTGAGATATCTTCATCACTGTCTTCGCACTCTGTATCACTCCATGTTTATGCTTTTAAGGCTTTCTTTGCCTTTTCGAATTTGGTCTTCTTTTTAAGAAGAGGACAGTTTGGTTTGATATGTCCTCGCTTTCTACAGTTGAAGCAGATTATTTCCTTTGATTTATCTACTTCATCAGAAGTCTTTTTCTTTTCAAAAGGCCTCTTTCCTTTGAGGTTTCTCCCTTTGATCTTCATCCTCTTGTACTTCTTAATGAAGAGAGCTAGTTCTTCATCATCGACATCTTCGTCTTCAGAATCTGCATCAGAATCAATGTTAGTCTTTAAAGCGATTGATTTATTACCTCTGGATTCATTTTCTTCAATCCGTTTTTCTGTTTCGTATGATTGAAGAGTTCCAATTAACTCGGTCACAGAGAGAGGCATGATTCTTTGAGTTTCCCTGATGGAAGTTTTGATGTTCTCCCACTGTTTTGTCAATCCTCTCAGAAGTTTGTTGACTTTCATCACATCTGGAACTGGTTGTCCTTGATACGCAAGACCATTTACAATTTCTGTAAATCTGTCATACATATCGGCAACAGGTTCTTCAGGCTTCATTTTGAAGGATTCATATTGGCCAAGCAGTATGTTAATCTGAGTTTCCTTGGCACGATCTGTTCCTTCATAGGTGATGTAGAGAGTGTCCCAAATTTCCTTAGCTGATACACATGAAGCAATCTTTTTATACTCAACAGGTGCTAAAGCACAATAAAAAGAATAAATTGCTTTGGAATCTAAAGATTCTCTTTTAGATATCTCAGTTTGAGATAATGGAAGGTCTGTTGGCATATTTTCATCCATTTGCTCTTTTGAATCAGAGGGTTTTGGTCTGACTCCTCTAATGATGACATCCCATTGCATGTGATCAATTGACTTTACCAAAGCCTTCATCTTGTTTTTCCAGATGCTGTACTCCTTGCCATCGAAATAGGGAGGTCTGTTATTACTTTGACCTTCAATGAGACCTGGAGCACCAAAGCTAGCCATATAGATCGTAAGCTCAGAAGTAAAACACTTCAACAGATGAGCAACCTGCTCTGATACCAATTGAAGAGGCTAGCAAGGATCACCTAGAGGGGGGTGAATAGGTGATCTTAAACAATTTTAACAAATTTAAGCGGAAATGATAAAAGACAGTTTGAGTCTGAATAATATTCAGATTCTATAAGGACGTGCTGTTGAATGTGCAGTGTATAAAGTAAAAGATTAAGAGATGGAGAAGCTGCACACAGAATTTATAGTGGTTCGGCTTATGATAAGCCTACGTCCACTCTCCCACGCTGACAGCCTACCGGCTGGATTTCACTATGTAATCAAGAAGTTTTACAGATCTAGAGTGATATCACTCTTGTGTAAAATAGGACTTTCTCACACAAACAGGTCTGTAAAGTAACCCTCAAGATTCTAAAGTTAGGCTCAAGGAAGAGAAAGAATTGGAGTAATCTCAGGCTTTGGACTTGATGATTCTTGAATCTGTTTATCTTCTGCTGCTCGTTGATCTCCTTAAATACTCCTCCACTTCCAAACTAGCCGTTGGACAGTCTTCAGAGGATCATCTTCACCTTGGACAGATTTGTATAGAAAGGATTGAGTAGCCGTTGAATGACAGATTCTGAATCCCGCTGATCCTGGTCGCCCATACAATCAGAATCTTGGTTTCCATAAGTAGAGATTAGTCCGTTATGATAATGTTTGATTGACAATCAAATTGTTTTAGATTGAGTCAATCAAAACCTTCCTTGTGAAATCCAAGCCAGATCACTAGCTGTATTGTTAAGTTCTTTGTCTGCATAATTCAGCGTCTGAGTCTGGAAAATATCTGCGTCTGGAAAATCTTCAGAGTCTGGAAATTTTCTGAGTCTGGAAAATCTTCAGAGTCTGGAAATTTTCTGAGTCTGGAAAATCTTCAGAGTCTGGAAAATTTCTGCGTCTGGAAAATCTTCAGAGTCTGGAAATTTTCTGAGTCTGGAAAATCTTCAGAGTCTGGAAAATTTCTGCGTCTGGAAAATCTTCAGAGTCTGGAAAATTTCTGCGTCTGGAAAATCTTCAGAGTCTGGAAAATTTCTGCGTCTGGAAAATCTTCAGAGTCTTTCCTGCGTCTGAATTTCCAAACCAAAAAGTAACTTCATGTTATTTACGAAAGTTTTGTCAACTTCAAAATCTTTTGGGGTTTTCCTCAACAAGTTATGCAGCTTGAATTATCCGAACCGCCGGAAGAAGGCGATGGTGTAAAGACAAGGTCTAGCAATTCTATGTAGCCACCAGGATCAATATGATCCAACTCAGGCAGATTTTCAACAGGTTGATTAGGAAGGATACCGGTTACACGTTGCATAATATTGCGGGAACCGGTGTCAACCTACAACATATAAAAAGTCTTGATAAGCCAGGAGATAGCAACGTTCTGGAGGCAACAGCAGTGAATAGCGTCCATGTAACCAAGCACGAGGATGCAGACTATTACAATAAGCAAGAAATCCTTATTTTCATAGTCTAGACATCCAACCATGAGAAAGTTACGGAAAAGATCATTTACAAGCATATTTCAATAGTGAAGATCCTTCTTTTACTATATTATGAGCCAACTGATCCAAGGCACGTATTGGTAGTTACTGATAATCTCAACCACAACTTTCACGAGATCACTTGGCAATTGAAACACAACTATCGTTATCTCAGAACTTCTCTGTTCTTCTCAGACTAATGCGGTAAGTTTACATTTTCTGATCAATTGAACAAATATTCAGTTAGTGAACATAATACTCTTATTTTGATGCTTCAGCATCTTGAAAATTCACAACCGTAAGTCATTCAAAGTAGTAAATTTACATACTTTCCTACGTTAACTAGACGTTGCCAATCAATCTAATTTTATTCATGAACGTAGGAAGAAGTGAGCAACCACAAAGAAGTCTGTAAGGTGCACCTGCATCTGGTTTGTTATGCATTGCCCGGTAGGTATGTTGAAATTATGTGGACGCAGTGAGTAAATGTAGTTTTCACTGTCAGATAGTGGCGAGCTGCAACTGCGGAACACCAGGCAGAGCGAATTAGCATCCTACACAAAATCCAACCCAAACTGAACATTAACAGGCAGTATGATTAAGGAGGAAGAGAGGGGAAGGAAAAATGCATCAATGAATTAGCATAGACAACGTGGAATTCGGGTAATACCCTTGCCAGAACAGCTTCTCTTGACACGTTTGGAGTTATGTAGTACTCCAGTATCAACCAATTAGTTTTTTCAACATGCGGACCTTGTCCTTTATAGAATTCATGAGTTGCTTCCCAACCAGTGATGGAAGCATCGCCATATATCTCACGGGGTTGTCCTCTAGGCTTCCAGAATCCGCCTTCTGCCCCTCTGTTCTCCGTTGAGGTTATGTAGTACCACTTATTTTCTCCTAAGATCATTTATGGCAAGTAATGTTAGTCAACACGGGCAATCTTTTAGCAGCACACTGGCACGTAAAGCGGAGTTTGGGGAGCAGATCACCTGGCAAAGTTTCAGGCAGGCGGTTGAAAGGGTTCACATCTGTTATCACATCTGCCGGAACAGAGCGTCCTTCAGCCACGTACTTCATGTACCTGAAAAGCTCCTCATGTGTCCAGGATTCATCCAGAGCGGCGGCGGCTGGAGGACACATCTCGAGCAATATCGGAGAAGGTGAAATTGCTCAGTGAACAAACTTCTTCCTGGACCGAGCACAAACAGAAAGTCAGTGATGGTAACAAAATATGGTCAGCACAACCACGGACGAGATGGCAGAGACTAATCCATCAGCCTGCAGAAATGTTATTCTACTTGGAGTCCTCGAGATCATTGCGATGCAAAGGACTCCGGAGTAAAGACAATGTAATGGATACCCAAAAAGCGGTAAATCCACACCAGTTTTCATTGATAACTCTCTCAAACCAGACCCGACACAACTCAAGTTTTCATTTCCAGCACCCTCTTGAACAAGAACTTCTTAACCAGAATCAGATGCGGTCGTCTCAACCAGCACACCCGGCAGAGATCGGACCAAAAATGATCCACAAGGCCATCGAGCGCCATGGCCATGACGCACGGGGGAGCTTCTACTGAAACTGAACTGGGAAACTATACGCCGTGTAATAACAGGCCAGAGACAACAGCGGAAACGCGAACCGATTGAGCTAAAGGGACGCGTCGAAGTCGAGATGAGGACTACGAAACAGCAGCGTTGAGGGAATTGAATCACACAGAATTCCTAACCTGGAGGAGATGACGACGAACAAGAACCAGAAGGAGAAGGAGAAGAACGAACGGGCCACGGCTCAATCTCCTTAGCAACTACTCAATAGAGAAATGGCGCGCGTATTTATAGGCTCCTGAAGTGCAGATACTCAACTCAACCATGGTTTTTCTTTTTGCCTTGTTTTTTAAATCCAGGACTCAACCATGGTTAATCATGCCGCAAGCGGAAACCAATCGAGCCGATTTCACGCCGGAGGAAGAAATGAGCGGCCCTAATAAGAAAGCCATTCGTTGATGGAAAACTTAATTATGGATACTTTTGTCTTTCAAGTGAAACATCGCGACATCTTTTGAGTTTTACAAAAAAGCGCGGATAATATTTTTGTAAGGAGAGCTGGTGCGCTTTTTTGGCTTTTGGCCCGTCTTCATATACCGGCCACGTGGCTATTCAGACATAATCATTTAATCATTTTATCACGTGGCATAAATTTCAGGAATGTTTTCGAGTTCCAACCTATTATTGACCGAAGCCATCAAATTGGTTGTTGAATTTCAATGAAATATCAATATTCGGATTTTACAAGACGATGGAAAAAAAAAAGTCATGTGGACTCGAGTATCGATATTCGAGTGTTATGAAAATTCAAGTGCTTCCGGATTTAGTGTCAAAGTGTGCGAATTGCAAGTTTTATATGAATTAAAAAGTAAAACTAAATCCAAGCATGTTAAACAGTCGCGAATGAAACGCCGGTTTGTACAAGACTGAATAGAGCTTTTCTCGCCAAAATTAAAATTTTGATAAATAGATCGCATGTAAATTTACATATGGGCATTTTATAAATTGTGAAAATTCCGAGTGTGCTGTATCGAATTAGATCCGAAGCATATATCTGTCGGAAAATGTAGCTTAAGTAAAAAAAAAAAAAACACAAAAGGTCAAAAGTTTATATGGACCACGATCGGTCAAAGTCTTGGCAAAAGCGTCGCTAACGAGTGGTTTCGTCCATGCGCGCCTTCTCACTCGCCCCGCAACTGGCGACCGATCAGCGGGGCCCACCGTCTCCACAGCATAGCTGGAGTCATCTGATGAAACTCCACTAAATCCATTCAACACACCGTTAAAAAATCGACATCTGACAATTCGGGCCCACCTGCTGACTCTTCTGTCTCTCTCTCCTGCTCTGTTGCTTTTGCGTTTATCGGACGTTATCTCCCTCTCAAGTCAGGACTCCGTTGCTTCCTCTCCGTGCTACTGCTTTTCCCGCTCGACTAACAGCCCGAGTACCCCACACAGTGCTCCACCTGGATCTTCGGAGCCGGAGCCGGAGCCGCATGGGGCACCTCCGACGGCACGATCTCGAGGATCTCCTTCGAGATGGGGGCGTGGCGCACTACAAAAAAACATGAAAATTGCGACGGAAATTTGCGACGGAATTTTTGCCGTCGCAAATTTGCGACGGAATTTGCGACGGATGTACGTTTTCGTCGCAAATTTGCGACGGAAATAATCCGTCGCAAATTTGCGACGGAATTTGCGACGGCATTATTGGCCGTCGCAAATTTGCGACGGAAACTTACGTCCGTCGCAAATTCCGTCGCAAATTTGCGACGGCAAATGTAATACGTCGCAAATTCCGTCGCAAATTTCCGACGGAAAATAATACAGTCGCAAAATCCGTCGTAAATTTCTGACGGCAATGTACTTCCGTCGCAAATTTGCGACGAAAACGTACATCCGTCGCAAATTCATAGTTTATCAAGCTTATTGAAAATCACTTTGTCTCTCTCTCGCTCTCTCTCGCTTTCTCTCGCTTTCTTTTGGTTTTCTCCCCCTTTCATGTCACTGAACTCAGCAACATCTACGGACGCACATATTAATCTCGGTAAAGCTTTTGTACCGGTAAGTGCAAAATTGCTATCTTCGTCTTTATTTGTCGTTACATTGTAATTTTTTTTTAAATATATGTTTATATTTGTATTTTTTCTTATTTGCATGACCGGTTTAACGCCGGTTTAATGACCGGTGACCGGTTACACGTCGCCGGCCTTCGGATGAGCTGAAAGGCCGCGCCATTTGCGACGGAATGGGGTATCCGTCGCAAATTTGCGACGGAATGTTATGAATCCCGTCGCAAATTTGCGACGGAATGTGGTATCCGTCGCAAATTTGCGACGGAATGTTATAAATCCGTCGCAAAATTGCGACGGACACTTTTGTCCGTCGCAAAATTGCGACGGACACTGTTGTCCGTCGCAAATTTGCGACGGATACGGTATTCCGTCGCAAATTTGCGACGGACACTCGAATCCGTCGCAAATTTGCGACGGAATACCGTATCCGTCGCAAATTTGCGACGTAATGTTATAAATCCGTCGCAAAATTGCGACGGACACTGTTGTCCGTCGCAAATTTGCGACGGATACGGTATTCCGTCGCAAATTTGCGACGGACACTCGAATCCGTCGCAAATTTGCGACGGAATACCGTATCCGTCGCAAATTTGCGACGGACAACAGTGTCCGTCGCAATTTTGCGACGGATTTTGCTTTTATTCGTCGCAAATTTACTAGAGATGAATTCCGTTTCCATCGTACTTTAAAAAATATTACAATATTTCAGCAACATCTAATTGCGACGGTCAACAATTAAGTGATTTTTTTTTGTTTGTGCCTAATTGAAGGTCTCGCAATCCAAGTGGTCTTTGCAATTCACATCCAATTGATCACTTTGTCCTATCAATATTTCAGTCAAATTTTTGGGTAAGTCTTCTTTGCATTGTAAATTGTTCTATTTTTGCAATTTCATATTAATTGTTGTGTGAAGAAAAAAAATTCTAATTTCCCAAATTTTATAGTTTTAATTACGAACAATAGATATGATATTTTAAATATTTTACCAGTATTTATTATTTTAATACAGACATAATGCAAAGAGAAAGGGCTTGGATGTATAATAAGAACTTACCTGGACGTCAAGGATTGACGAATGAGTTTCGTACTGGGTTGGAACTATTTTTGGACTTTGCTAGTAGTAAATATGAGTTTATGGATGGAAATAAGTTAAGGTGTCCGTGTAAAAAGTGCGGTAATGGTAAATTCCAGAAGTGTGATCAAGTTAGAGAACACCTTATTAGATATGGGTTTACTCCGAACTATTATAATTGGACTTCCCATGGTGAACCATTTATAGCTGATGATAACCGATATGGAAGAAGTGACCACTTTTCAGTTAGTGAAGAATGTGGCTATAATCCGTCGCAATTGAACCCATACGAGAGGATGGTGATTGATGGAGCTCGTTATAATTTTGGCACAGAATCAAATCATGCAAGTACTAGTTTTACTCCTACATGTGAACAATTGAGTAGTAGTCATGCTTCACAATTGGAAGATATAGGAGTAACGGGTTATGAGGAGAATGTGTATAATGAAACTTTTCAATCTAATCAGTTCTGGGATGTGTTGAAAGCAGCAGATGAACCTCTATGGGCAGGTTGTGAGGACCACACAAAGTTATCGGTAACAGCCCGACTATTAAATATCAAGGCAGAGCATAATGTGTCTGCGGATTGCTTCAACTCTTTTGTTGAAGTAATGCGAGAGTCATTGCCTCATGATAACAACATGCCAAGTGATTTTTATGATATGAAAAAGCTAGTGGATAACTTAGGTCTTCCGGTTGTAAGAATTGATGTATGTAGTCGGGGTTGTATGCTATATTGGAGAGATGATGAAAATGCAGAATCTTGCAAATTCTGTAGCCAACCTAGGTACAAGATTAACAGGAGGGCGGGTCGTCATCAGAAGCGTAGAGCATGCAAGCAAATGTTTTATCTGCCCTTAATCCCCAGATTGCAAAGGCTTTATGCGTCTAAAGCCACTGCTGAACACATGACTTGGCATGCAAATCATGAAACAGAAGAGGGTCTAATGTGTCATCCTTCAGATGCGGAGGCATGGCAACATTTTGATAGAACATACCCTGAGTTTGCAATGGAGCCTCGGAACATCAGGTTAGGTCTCTGTGCCGATGGATTTGCTCCATTCGGGAAAACAGGAAGAAGTTATTCATGCTGGCCAGTTATCGTAACGCCGTACAATCTTCCACCTGGTATGTGCATGAAGACACCTTCTATGTTTTTGACATTGATCGTGACAGGGCCGCAAAATCCGAAAAAGTTGATAGATGTTTATATGCAACCATTGATTGAGGAGTTACAGCGGCTTTGGGTTGAAGGTGTCCCTACGTATGACGTTTCTACTGATCAAACATTTGTCATGAAAGCTGCCCTTCTTTGGACGATAAATGACTTTCCAGCTTACGGAATGTTATCTGGCTGGAGTACAGCTGGGATGTTTGGCTGTCCGATATGTATGGAGAGGACAAAGTCATTTAGATTAAAACATGGAAAGAAGCCTAGCTATTTTGACTGCCACAGACAATTTTTACCGCCAAATCATCCTTTCAGAAGGAATAAGAAAGAGTTCATCAAGAATAGGACCGAAAGAACGCGTCCACCATTGAGGTTAACCGGCGATCAAATTTGGGAACGTGTGCAGGACTTTCCAACTGTTATTGAGAACCCGCACGGCACGACTTTTGCGTACGGAAGTACACATAAGTGGACAAAACGCAGTATATTTTGGGATCTACCATATTGGAAGGCCCATCTTATTCATCATAATCTTGACGTCATGCACATAGAAAAGAATGTTTTCGACAATGTCATCAATACTGTGATGGATGTCGCCGGAAAAACAAAAGACAACTTGAACGCAAGAAAAGATATGACAGATATTTGCGATCGGCCAATACTAGCTGTGGATGCAAGCAGCATGGGACCAAAACCGAAAGCAGTTTATACATTGGCTAAGGAGCAGAGGCGAGTTGTTTGTCACTGGTTGAAATCTGTGCGGTTTCCTGATGGATATGCTTCGAACCTCGGGAGATGTGTTGATTTGAATGAATGCAAGTTGACAGGTTTGAAGAGTCATGATTGTCACATCCTAATGGAAAGACTACTGCCAATAGCTTTGAAGGAAGTTCTACCGAACTTTGTATGGGGCGCCATTACAGAATTAAGCAATTTTCTCCATGATATTTGCTCGACAGTGTTAAAAGCATCGCACCTGGAAAAACTAGAGAGAGATATTCCAATTATTCTTTGCAACTTAGAAAGGATATTTCCTCCGGCGTTTTTTGATTCGATGGAGCATCTCTTAGTTCACTTGCCTTATGAGGCCAAAGTTGCAGGTCCCGTCCAATTTCGCTGGATGTATCCATTTGAGAGGTAATGTTTTTTTTTAAACGCGGTTCAAATTAGTTTATCATATAATATATTCCGATAAGCTTCTTATTATTTCAACTAGATTCTTATATCATTTGAAGAAAAAAGTGAAGAATAAGGCACGTGTTGAGGCTTCAATTTGTAATGCATATATTGTGGAAGAAGTGACAACATTTGCATCATACTATTTTGAGCCGCACGTTCAGTGTAAGAGGCGGAGAGCAGGCAGAAATGATGAGGGCCCCATTGATCCCAATTGCACGGCATTCTCTATTTTCAATTATCTTGGTCGACCAAGCGGCGCATGTCAGTTTCGTTACTTATCAGGCGAAGAATTGCATGCAGCCCATACTTATATTTTATTGAACTGCCCAGAAGTGGAGCCATACTTCAAGTAAGTGTAAATTTGCGAATATATGTTTTGCGTGTCAAATATTTGCTAATAATGATATTGTTTTTAATATTAGGATTTTCCAAACTTCAATGTTTGGACTACAACCAAATGAGTTTGACCGTTTGTGCGATGAACAATTTGCAGCATGGTTCAAGACATATGTAAGTTGACTGTGGATTAAAACCAAATTATGAAAATTATATACATCATTTAAATAAATATATATTATTAACTTTGCATGTCTAACCTTAGGTTCATAGTAAGTATGATGAATTTGGAGGGCAAGGATTGCTATATTATCTATCATGGGGTCCACAGTTAAGAGTTCGAAGTTGGCCAGCATATTTCATAAATGGATATAATTTTCATACTCAAGAATATGGAATGGGAAAATCCACAATGAATAGTGGTGTGTCTGTTCGGTCATCCAATAGTGACAGTTTGCAAGATGATTTTTATGGATTGTTGGATGAAATCATTGAGATTGAGTACCCTGGACCATTAATGATGCGGGTTGTGTTATTTAAGTGCACGTGGTTTGACCCCGTCAAAGGAATGAAGGTGCATACGAAGTTCAATTTGGTTGAAATAAATCACAAGAAAAGGTATATGAAGTATGAACCATTTGTCTTGGCACAACAAGCAATTCAAGTATGTTATGCATCATATCCTAGTTTGAAACGCGACAAAGCTGATTGGTGAGCGGTTTGTAAAATCAAAGCACGGAGGAAAATCGAGGAACACTGGAAGGATAGAGCCTACCAACAAGAGGAAGTGTGTAACACTGTTGAAGTTGAGGAATATGACATACCAACTTTACGAGATCCGTCCGGAGCAATGACAGATGTGGAACCAACGGAAATGAACGAATTAAATGTACCAGAATGTTCCGAATCTGATTTGCAGACAGATGACGAAGACGAGGACGAAGACGAAGACGAGGACGAAGACGAAGACGAGGACGAAGACGAAGACGAAGACGAGGACGAAGACGACGATGGAGATGAAGCCGACGACGACGACGAAGACGAAGCCGATGACGAAGATTGACATTGTTGTCACTCAACAGTACGGATGTGTACTTATTAATGCTACAATTGCTATTTTGGCTGTTATCATTATTGTTATTGTGCTTTTGTATTATTGGTATTGTTGATTATTCTTGCTAATTTAAAGTATCATCTGAAATTTCAGACCGAAAAAAGAAGACAAGTTAAAAAACCACACGTAGCATATTTACGACCCATACCAATGCGACGCCACATTTTTGACCGAAAAACTGGTCCGTTGAAATTTTGGCTATGGAATTTCTACCGTTCGAAATTTTCGACTGACTCAGACTTGGTTGTTGCGAATTTTGCCAGGGAATATTTACCGGTTGAAATTTACAATTTTATATCCGTCTCAAAACTCCAGCGTGGTCCGTCGCACATTTGCTACGGACAGCTCCACTCCGTCGCAAATTTGCGACGGACGCACTCCCGTCCGTCGCAAATTTGCGACGGACGCACTCCCGTCCGTCGCAAATTTGCGACGGACGCACTCCCGTCCGTCGCAAATTTGCGACGGACACACTCCCGTCCGTCGCAAATTTTCCCCGGGAATTTTTTTCGGTAGAAATTTGCGAAAAGTTGAAATTTGCGACGGATCAACTCGTCCGTCGCAAATTTGCGACGGACACACTCATCGTCCGTCGCAAATTTGCGACGGACACAATCCCGTCCGTCGCAAATTTGCGACGGACACACTCACCGTCCGTCGCAAATTTGCGACGGATACACTTTGGTCCGTCGCAAATTTGCGACGGACACACTTTGGTTCGTCGCAAATTTGCGACGGACACACTTTGGTTCGTCGCAAATTTTCCCTGGGAAATTTTCACGGTAGTAATTTGCGATAGTTGAAATTTGCGACGGATCAACTTGTCCGTCGCAAATTTGCGACGGACACTCCCCGGCCGTCGCAAATTTGCGACGGACACTTCCCGTCCGTCGCAAATTTGCGACGGACATACTCACCGTCCGTCGCAAATTTTCCCCGGGAATTTTTCCCGGTAGAAATTTGCCAAAAGTTGAAATTTGCGACGGATCAACTTGTCCGTCGCAAATTTGCGACGGAAGTACTTTTCCGTCGCAAAATGCGAACGTTTAAAAATTTTTTACCGAAATAACGATTTTCCAAAATTTTGCGACGGACCACGCCGTTCCGTCGCAAATTTGCGACGGACGAGCGCGTCCGTCGCAAATTTGCGACGGAAAGCACGCTGTCCGTCGCAAATTTGCGACGGAACGGCGTGGTCCGTCGCAAATTTGCGACGGAACGGCGTGGTCCGTCGCAAATTTGCGACGGACGCGCTCGTCCGTCGCAAATTTGCGACGGACACCGTTAATCCGTCGCAAATTTGCGACGGACACCGTTCGTCCGTCGCAATTGTTGTCACCGACAAAATTTGCGACGGACCAACGGTGTCCGTCGCAACTTTTGTCACCGACAAAATTTGCGACGGACACCGTTGGTCCGTCGCAAATTTGCGACGGACCAACGGGATCCGTCGCAAATGTGCGACGGACCAACCGTGTCCGTCGCAAATTTGCGACGGACCAACGGTGTCCGTCGCAAATTTGCGACGGATCCCGTTGGTCCGTCGCAAATTTCTGCATTTCTTGCGTGTTCTGCTCTTCTTCTTCGCAAAGTGTGCAGGTTCGTGGCCGTCGCCGCCCAGCCGTCCGCCGCCGTCGCCGCCCACCCGTCCGCCGTCGCCCTCGCAGGTCCGCCGCCCGTCGCCCGCCCCCGGCCCCGGCCTGGCTCCGCCCCTCCGCCCCGCCCCCTCGCCCCCCTGCCCGCCTCCTGCCCCGCCCGCACCCCGCCCCGCCGCACCCTCCGCCCCTCTCCCCGGCCCCGCCCCGCCCTCCGCGCCGCCCCCTCCCCCTGCCTCCGCCGGCGGGCGTCCGGCCCGCCCCTGTCCCCGCCCCTGCCCCCTCCCCCTCGGGCCCCGCCCCGGCCCCTCCGCCCTCCGCCCCGGCCCCGCCCCTCGGCGCTCCCCGCCCCGCCCAGCCCGCTGCCCCG
Source organism: Syzygium aqueum (assembly GCA_031216185.1). Classification (NCBI taxonomy): domain Eukaryota; kingdom Viridiplantae; phylum Streptophyta; class Magnoliopsida; order Myrtales; family Myrtaceae; genus Syzygium; species Syzygium aqueum. Next base: position 10,300,700 of record CM062236.1, read on the forward strand.
GCCCCCTCCGCCCCGCCCCTCGGCCCCGCCCCTGCCCCTCCGCCCCGTCCGCCCCTCCGCGCCCGCCCCCTCCGGCCCGCCCCGGCCCCGTCCGCCCCCTCCGGCCCGCCCCTGCCCCTCCGCCCCTCCGCCCCGCCCCCTCCGCCCCTCGGCCCCGGCCCCCGCCCCAGCCCCCGCCCCTGCCCCTCCGCCCCGCCCCCGCCCCTGCCCCTCCGCCCCGGCCCCGCCCCCTCCGGCCCCTCCGCCTCGGCCCCGGCCCCCTCTGCCCCCTCCGCGCCCCTCCACCCCGGCCCCGGCCCCTCCGGCCCCTCCGCCTCGGCCCCCACCCCCCTCGGCCCCGCCCCCGGCCCCTCGGCCCCGTCCCCGCCCTCCGCAGCTGGCGCCCTCATTGCCCACCATTAGCGCCGACGCTCGAGCCTGAGCAGATCTCGGCCGTTACCTGCACTGGAGCACAGCGACCGTGGTCGCACTACAGCCGCCGCCGACGCCGCAATCACCATTGCCGCCGTCGCCCACGCCCGTGCCGGGTTCGCCAGTGTCCATTTCGCGGGTTTTTTTCGTGCTTGAACCAAGTAAGCCAACTCTTTCAGCACCAATTAGTATAATTAGGTAATTAGTCGGAGTTGTTTAGGGATTATTTAGGCTAACTTATCATTAGTTAAATTACGGGTCGATTTCAGGATTGCATGTGGCATTGATCGATGGTCGACTGTTTAATTTGTTTATTATGTGGATGATTTAGTGTTAAATAGGCGTTTTCGCAGAAAATGCTTGAAAATTAAACAAGTCTACAAAAATTCCTGCACAATTATGGAAAATTTAAAAAACTGTATATGTTGACAACAAATACGAAATTTTACCGTAAAAGTTTTTAAAATTTTATAACAAACTTAAATTTCTTTAGATGGCCATCAACTTGTAGTGAAATTTAAATTTCTTTAGATGGCAAAAAAAATCATAATTTAAAATTTTTCAACATTTCGCCGAATAGCTTATAATATTTGTGGCCACCCACTTTCAGTTATATTTAATTTTTTTAACGTGCCCTAAAAATTATTTAAATAAAGAATGACTTAAAAAAATTGGAATATTGTATCTAATAGCTTAGACTACCTGTGGCCACCCAATTTTCGTATGGAAATTTTTTTTCCACGGAAATATTTAATATTAAATTTCATAATTTATAAAATCTTAAAATTGTCAAAATTTCAAAAATTTTGACAATGTCTTATAATATCGGTGGCCATCAACTTTTAGTGAAATTTTTTGTTAGGTCCCAAAAAAAAATTAACAATAATAATAATAATTTATTTCTTACAAAACTTTACAGAATGACTTAAAATATTTGTGGCCACCCACTTTCAGTGAAATTTAAATTTTTGTATGTGGTTACAAAAATTTAATCAAAATGAATGCGACTCATATAGTGATGTTTCATACCGGTGGCCACCCATATCGTGCTCATACATTGATGTTTCATATAAAAAATGAATTGGATTTTGAGTATATTTGTTTGTAGGAAATTGCACGTCATAAACACTCGACATTGGCTCATATCAAGGAAACTTTTTCTCTGTCATTCCATCAAAATGGTAAGCTTCGTTATCGGTAACATCATTATGTGTTCGTAATACGAGTCAATAGTTCTTTACATATTCGCATAACTTTCCTACTTGTCAGTATAAACGTGGAGGTCACATGCCTAGAAGACAAGGCCATTCCTCCTCCTCCTCCTCGTCCCCGTCCCTTTCCTCTTCTCATATTCCGGCATCTAACTCTCAACCACAATATAATCCTACGCAATATGGGCACGTTGGCCCTTCCTTCCACACTGAACAACATGTTACGGGACTTGACCACATGCGAACTGAACGTTCTCCAGTTCAATCTCCTTTGGCTCCCTCTCCTTCCGTTCCACCCAATTATTCGGCGGAACGATCGAATATTGACGGAAACATCGGTCAAGAAGATAACCGATTCTTCATATCCCCATTTGGAGATTCGTAAGTGCTTCATATTTATTTTAGTATATGTCATATTTAGGGCTTTAGATGTTGATGTCAACTGAATTGTCCATGTTGCACAATATTCGTATAAATGCAGATTCACGGATGCTACGTCTGTTATCAAAGAATTGAACAAAATAGTAAGAAACTTTTGGATGGGAGAGTATCTTAATTACAGAAGTGTTCCACAAGAAGCGAAAGAAATGTGGTGGAATGAGTTCAAGGTAAGTTTTACATATTTTATTTGCTCGTCAATTCAGTTTGGTGTAGTATATTGATGGTCAAGAATGATGTAAATGGACCAGAACAACTCTGTAGTTCTCGATACCTAAAGGACCGGATAGTTTCCCGACATGAACTGTACAAGATATTTATATGTGTCTGGTTCATGATTATGGATATGTGATCATCAACATAATTTTCAATTTATGTTTTCATTTATTGCAGCGGAGGTTTAAGTGGGAGGAAGCGGAAGACAATGAAGTGAGAAGAATTTTCGATAGGAAAATAAGTGATTTCATGCGAAATGTCATGAATAGAGCGAAAAGCCGGCGTGCGAAGCCATCTTTCTTCACAGCTGATAATTGGGTGGCAATTACCAGATTTTGGGAATCTGAACAGAGTCGGCAACTCTGTGCACAGAATAAGAAGAATCGATCTTCTAGTTCTAGTGATGGGTCGGCCACATATGCTGGGGGCTCTATCAACATTGCGGAGCATCGCAAACGATTGGTAAGACTGTTAAATGCGTTATAAGTTAATTTAATTCAATTACTGAAAATTACATTTTGTAGGCACAAGAATTGGGGACGGAACCGACATTTGCAGCTACATTTGAACGCACATTTCAAAAGAAAGATAAGACATGGACTGGCGAGCGAGCAAAAACTGTTAAGGTATGTAAAGTTATACTTTAGCTTATATATAAACTACAAGTTTGACCGTGAATGCTTTGCTGATTGATTGTATATATATATATATATATATATATATATATATATATATTTATATATATTTATATATATTATATAGTTATTTTACTTTCATTTTCAATTGTTAATGTAGGACAACTATGATAAACTTGTAATGAACACTGCTAGTGGTAGTGATGATTGTCCTGAGTCCCGGCCGCCAGTTGATAATGTGGCATTATGGATGGAGGCAACGGGTGGGGTGAAAAAAGGGAAAATATTTGGGCTGGGATCGTTGTCAAGGATGTTCATGCCGAATACTCCTGGAAGTTCATCAGGCGCTGGGACTAGTCGACGGAGGTCACAACCAAACGCGCAATTGACCCAAGAAGTGCATCGTCTCAATGATTTACTTGTTAAGAAGGATGAACGAATATATACCTTGGAAGAACAAATGAGAATGGTTATGCAACGCCTTAACATGGATCACAATTACGGTCCTCCTGTACCTTCAGCCAATCCAATAGGTGATGAGCACAATGATGACCAACCTATTGCTGCCGGGAATGCTGCTGATGCTGATGATGATGATGATTTTCTCGAGGATTTGTAGTTGACGTTTTTAGGTAAGCAATCTTGTTTTTCCATAATTTCACTCATATTCATATGTATGAACATTTATGTTCGTTATGAAACATATTTGTGTTATTTTACACCTAGTTACTTCCACATCCATGCATAATTGCTTTTTTTAATATTCTGGACTGATTTATGTATCGACATTTCCTCAGGTCTCGACGGAGGTGACTACTTTTGGTGTCCAGCCATCGTACCAAGGCAAGACTGCGTCTTCTTCTGTCTGGTTTTTGTTGCGTCTTCTATGGTTGTCCCGTCTCTTACTTCATGTTTTGAATGTATTGTACGATTTGATATCAAATAGCAAAGTACGTCAGACTATACAACTTTCCTTCTGTTATTTGTTTTAATTATATGTCGTTGTGGCCGGTTTGTCAGAACGTATGTTTTGTTCGTTTTTATGTTTCAATTATATGTCATTGTCTATTTTGATTGATATGGACAATAATTTACGGCCGAAATGATCTAAAAATAATCCATGCCGAATTTTACTATTATTAAAGTTTGTCGCAAATTTGCGATGAACTTCGCGACGCGTTTTCCGATGCAATGCATGACGAATTTTCGGCGCAAATTGCCGACGTAATTTACGACGGAATTTGTTCGTCGCAAATGTGCGACGATTTTGTGACGGATATAGGGATGAATTTTGCGACGGATTTTGCGACGAATTTTGCGACGTATTTTGCGACGGATTTATAAATCCGTCGCAAATTTGCGACGATATTTGCGACGGATTTATAAATCCGTCGCAAATTTGCTACGAATTTATAAATCCGTCGCAAATTTGCGACGAATTTTATAAATCCGTTGCAAATTTGCGACGAATTTATAAATCCGTCGCAAATTTGCGACGAATTTTGCGACGGATTTATAAATCCGTCGCAAATTTGCGACGAATTTTGCGACGGATTTATAAATTCGTCGCAAATTTGCGACGAAATTTGCGACGGATTTATAAATCCGTCGCAAATTTGCGACGAATTTTGCGACGGATTTGCGACGAATTTTGCGACGGATGTATAAATTCGTCGCAAATTTGCGACGTATTTTGCGACGGATTTTGCGACGAATTTTGCGACGAATTTTGCGACGGACTGTTTGCGACGAAGTTTGCGACGGATGCTTTCCGTCGCAAATTTGCGACGAATTTTGCGACGGATTTTGCGACGGATTTTGCGACGAAATTTGCGACGAACTTTTGTCCGTCGCAAATTTGCGACGAATTTTTCAATTTTCCGTCGCAAAAATTTGCGACGCGCTAGTTGCGACGGAAATTTTTCCGTCGCAAATTCCGTCGCAAATTCGATTTGCGACGGATTTTTGCGAAATTTCCGTCGCAAATCCCGTCGCAAATCCGGTTTTTTTTTGTAGTGGCGGCCGATGCTTCGAGGTCGGTGCGGTGCTTGGCGGCGCCCTTCCTGCCGTCGCGTCGGCGGGAGGTGAGGCAGAAGGAGAGGTGGAAGAGCGCGACGATGATGAGGGAGCGGACGAATATACCGATCGCCCACAGGAGGAGGATGAAGATGGAGGTCGGCTTGGACAGGTTGGTGTTCACGAACGACAAGTCGTAGACCGGCATCTTCGCATCGACCCCTCGCAAGAAAAAAATCATTCCTTTCGACGAACGGAGGCATGGGTGGTTTCAATCGTGAAGAGGAAGGGAGAGAGAGAGAGAGAGAGTGGAGTCGTGAACGGAGAGAGGGAGTGTCCGTGTGCCTAACGGAGGGAGAAGACGAGGGAAAAAGTAACGGAGGGATAGAGGAGTCACAAGATGGGCCGAATTGCTAGATATCGACTTTTGAACGGGGTGTTGCATGAGTTACGTGGAATATTAAACCCACCTAATATTTTCTCGAGTGGTGATGATGGACGGTGATGTCACTGGTCAGAGACACCATCGTAATCTGTCCAGTAAGACCTCGACACGTTGGAGAGCCTTGTCCTTCTCGTGCTGATGTCATTTTGGGGAAATTTATTGGGTTGGTGATGATGTGGACACAATGGTTTAATGCCCCATGTCATGTCTTTTGTCAACGGTCACATCATCAATATATACATAAATCTAAATTAGTGCAACGGGATCGAAAAGTAATTGATTTGCGATATTTGATTAAATTAGTTTGACCACAATGTTTTGGCGATGCGATTAGGCGGATCTATCTTGATTTGGCACGAGATTTATCCTCGACAAAGTGATAACAAGCATCGCTAGGTGGTCCAGAAAAAATTTGAACGGCGAAAATTTCTTAATTTAGCAACATATATTATTCTCATCAGTAGAATAAACTTATTAATTTTTACTGTGTAGAGTTACCGGTCTCGTGTTTACCCGCTGGCACCTACAGACATGCTTATTGGATAAGTTTGGACTAAACCCGCTCTGCTCGGGCGTGAACCTCTTGAATCCGTGAAATAAGATATTTAGTCTTTGACCTTGTGCGTTTTTTTTTTCGAATCAAAATCTTTAAACTTTTAATTTGTTTAATTAAGTTCCCGACCTTGTATAAGTATTCCAATCATGTCCTTCCAGCTCTAAATTTGAGTAATTGGAGCACGCGGGTTTGTCTGGGCCTCAAAGAGTTTTGGCATCGAAATATTGAGCATAGTATTCGTGTTGAGAAATGCATGAAGTAAAGAAGGTATTGCGCACCTACAGACATACTTTAGTAGGATTACATGTCCATAATTTCGGCCAGGTTAAACCTGGCCGAAATTATGAGTCGCGTAGATAATGCTTAATAATGCATTGCAAATTGCAATATTTATTGTGTGCAGGCGCAGGAGCATTAGGTGAATCAGAACTTTGACTTTCGGGGCCCTTTCGGCCGCTATTGCGGGGTACCTGTGTTCGGACCATCGCTGCTTCAATTATTGTGCTTCGATTGTTGCCGAGTCTGGTCCAGAATGATGATCCCATGAATCGAAAGGGCCTGAGAAAGAAAAGGGTGAGAAAAAAATCTAATGAAACTACCAAAAAAAACCGCCAGAGGAAACGGGTCGAAGGCGTATTTTATTATTTCACGAGTGACATGGGGCATTAGACCGAGGGTTCGCCCGACATGGTTGTGGGTGCGGTTGCGAGCATAACCTGTGCCATGCTCGTTTTTCAGGATGCAACGCCTCGAAACTGCTAGTTGTGGAGGCGCCATCGGGGCTGCCAATTCACCAAACGCCGCCTTGTAAAGACTATTCTGCGGCTGATGTTTCTGCTGAAAACCTGTACAAAACTGTCGCTAAAGGCTACATGACAATGCCTCCTACCACAAGGCAGTGCTGCTGAGTGCAAAATGTTATTTCAGAATTTGGGTCCAAGAGCTGAAGGGCCCAATCGGATGCATTGGCTCAAGGTCCCGAGAGAGTTCAGTCGGGCCATCATATAAGCCCGGAACTTATCACCAAATCTCCGTTGATGAGCCGAACCACAGATGCTTTGCTTAATGATCCAAAACATCCAACTGATGTTTTTATATGTACTAAAAAGCTCTCGAGTCGCAAACAAACAGAGAAACACTACTGTTAAATGAAACTTCCGCAGATTAAACAAACCCAGATAGCATACCTTGGTCTTGCATGTTTATTTATTTCACATTTCACCTGCAAGTACTTGAAATCAAGCTAGGCTTGATAAAAACAGATCTGTCTCCCCCGTTGAATAAATAAAATCCATTCCCCCTAAGCCATAACCTAGTAAATCGTCTCGGGTGGTGGATGCCACCTCAATGTACCCGCGATTATTCCATCAATAGCATAAAAAGCATGTACAAGAATCCAACCTAGAACAGGTAGAATGTATCCGAACAACATCAGTACAGGCGGCAGGATTGCTGGCCCACTTGATGAAAACTTTGCCTTTTGGCTGCATGCCCATCAGTGACTGTGAGTACTGACGAGATGAACTAGAATGGCATGAAGCACAGATACTTCTTCTGGAGCTTCTTCAATGTTCCATCAGTCTTCATTCTTCCACCAGGACTAGCAGAAGGCGCTCGGCCGCTGTTTGACCCATCACTACTCTGAGAACTCGATGTTGGAAGGTACTTCCTCTTGAGCTTCTTCAGCCTCCCATCTGTCTTGTTTCTTCCATCAGCAGATGGTGTCTGGCTATTGTGCGATGGTTCGCTGCTCTGAGAATCTGAAGTCAATGGTGGACTGCCGTCCCTGTTGACTGCTTTGCCAGCATCTCTGGCATTCTCTGAAGTTCTCTCTTCGATAGGCAATCCTGTAAATTAGCACCAGCTATTCAGGACCCTTCACTAAGTGGTGATCTGAATGAAATATTGTACTGACTTGGCAACGTCTAGGATGAACAAAACAATGGCTTAAAAGGGGGAAAAGTAGATTTTTTAATCAAATTAATTTCCTTGTGGTTAGCAGTCTAAATGCATCGAAATTACAAAATCATACATATAGGGATTCTAACATCATAGGACCTTAAACCACACAATCACTGAAGTTTCTTGATCAGACAGGCAAATTTCACCGCAATGACTAGAACTTAGGAAGCACTGATGTCAGTTAAGCTGGTCAACGATATTAATTACCAATTAGGCTACATTATTAGCTATAGCTAATCAATCACATATGTTCACATGAACTAAAAACCGTGTTCTCCTTTCTCATCCGATGCAGACATAAAATGTGCAGGCCTTGAAGGCAATTGTCACCATAAAAACGAGCAGCATCAATGATCAGATAGTATGAACCAGCAGTAGCGCCTCTTTATCCAAAACCAGATGCAAGGAGGCCAAAATAGATACCTGAAATCGCTGCTTGGACAACAATGTCATCTGGTTTTGAAGAATCAGAGACACTAAGGTTGCAACCAGCGTCCTTGTGCTCTACATGATCTCCACTTTCAGCTTCTAAGTCCAGCATCATGTCCGGATAATCAAAGCATTCATCTGACAACATGGTCATGCAGCTTGAATTATCCGAACCGCCGGAAGAAGGCGATGGTGTAAAGAGAAGGTCCAGCAATTCTAAGTAGCCACCAGAATCAGTATGATCCAACTCAGCTGGATTTTCAACAGGTTGATTAGGAAGGATACTGGTTACACGTTGCATAATATTGCAGGAACCGGTGTCAACCTACAACATACAGAAAGTCTTGATAAGCCAGGAGATAGCAACATTCTGGAGGCAACAGCAGTGAATAGCGTCCATGTAACCAAGCACGAGGATGCAGACTATTACAATAAGCAAGAAATCCTTATTTTCATAGTCTAGACATCCAACCATGAGAAAGTTATGGAAAAGATAATTTACAAGCATATTTCAATAGTGAAGATCCTTCTTTTACTATATTATGAGCCAACTGATCCAAGGCACGTATTGGTAGTTATTGATAATCTCTACCACAACTTTCACGAGATCGCTTGGCAATTGAAACACAACTATCGTTATCTCAGAACTTCTCTGTTCTTCTCAGACTAATGCGGCAAGTTTACATTTTCTGATCAATTGAACAAATATTCAGTTAGTGAACATAATACTCTTATTTTGATGCTTCGGCATCTTGAAAATTCACAACCGTAAGTCATTCAAAGTAGTAAATTTACATACTTTCCTACGTTAACTAGACGTTGCCAATCAATCTAATTTTATTCATGAACGTAGGGAGAAGCGAGCAACCACAAAGAAGTCTGTAAGGTGCACCTGCATCTGGTTTGTTACGCATTGCCCGGTAGGTATGTTGAAATTATGTGGACGCAGTGAGTAAACGTAGTTTTCACTGTCAGATAGTGGCGAGCTGCAACTGCGGAAGACCAGGCAGAGCGAATTAGCATCCTGCACAAAATCCAACCCAAACTGAACATTAACTGGCAGTATGATTAAGGAGGAAGAGAGGGGAAGGAAAAATGCATCAATGAATTAGCATAGACAACGTGGAATTCGAGTAATACCCTTGCCGGAACAGCTTCTCTTGACACGTTTGGAGTTATATAGTGCTCCAGCATCAACCAATTAGTTTTTTCAACATGCGGACCTTGTCCTTTATAGAATTCATGAGTTGCTTCCCAACCAGTGATGGAAGCATCGCCATATATCTCACGGGGTTGTCCTCTAGGCTTCCAGAATCCGCCTTCTGCCCCTCTGTTCTCCGTTGAGGTTATGTAGTACCACTTATTTTCTCCTAAGATCATTTATGGCAAGTAATGTTAGTCAACACGGGCAATCTTTTAGCAGCACACTGGCACGTAAAGCGGAGTTTGGGGAGCAGATCACCTGGCAAAGTTTCAGGCAGGCGGTTGAAAGGGTTCATATCTGTTATCACATCTGCCGGAACAGAGCGTCCTTCAGCCATGTACTTCATGTACCTGAAAAGCTCCTCATGTGTCCAGGATTCATCCAGAGCGGCGGCGGCTGGAGGACACATCTCGAGCAATATCGGAGAAGGGTGAAATTGCTCAGCGAACAAACTTCTTCCTGGACCGAGCACAAACAGAAAAGTCAATGACGGTAACAAAATATGGTCAGCACAACCGCGGACGAGATGGCAGAGACTAATCCATCAGCCTGCAGAAATGTTATTCATCTTGGAGTCCTCGAGATCATTGCGATGCAAAGGACTCCGGAGTAAAGACAATGTAATGGATACCCAAAAAGCGGTAAATCCACACCAGTTTTCATTGATAATTCTCTCAAACCAGACCCGACACAACCCGAGTTTTCATTTCCAGCACCCTCTTGAACAAGAACTTCAGAACCAGAATCAGATGCGGTCGTCTCAATCGGCACACCCGGCAGAGATCGGACCAAAAATGATCCACAAGGCAGTCGAACGCCATGGCCATGAAGCACGGGGGAGCTTCTACTGAAACTGAACTCGGAAACTATCCGCCGTGTAATAACAGGCCAGAGGCAACAGCGGAAACTCTAACCGATCGAGCTAAACGGGACGCGTCAAAGTCGAGACGAGAACTACGAAACAGCAGCGTTGAGGGACTTGAATCACACAGAATTCCTAACCTGGAAGAGATGGTGACGAAGAAGAACGAGAACCAGAAGAAGCAGAAGAAGAACGAACCGGCCACGGCCCAAATTCCTTAGCAACTACTCAAGGGAGACATTGCGCGCGCGTGTATTTATAGGCTGCTCCGGAAGTGCAGACACTTAACTCAACCACGGTTTTTTCTTTTTGCCTTGTTTTACATCCGGGACTTAACCACGGTTAATTATGCCGCAAGGGGAAACCAACCGAGCCGATTTCAGGCCGGAAGAAGAAATGAGCGGCCGTAGTAAAGAAAGCCATCGCAGATGGAAAACTTAATTACTTTCAAGAGAAACATCGCGACATCTTTGGAGTTTTCCCAAAATGCGCCGATAATGTTTTGTAAGGAGAGCTGGCGCGCTTTTTTGGCACTTGACCTATCTTCATACACCGATCGCGTGACTATCCAGACCGAATCATTCAATCATTTTATCACGTGGCGTAAATTTACAAAATTACGAAAAAAAAAAAGGAAGTCATATGTGGACTCAAGTATCAATATTCGAGTATAATGAAAACTCAAGCGCTTCCAATTTTAGAAAAGTCAAAGTCACGAATGAAACGCCGGTTTATACAAGATTGAATCGACCTTTTCTTGCCAAAATTTAAATTTTGATAAATATATCGTATGTAAATTTACACATGGGAATTTTATAAATGGTGAGAATTCCGAGTGTATTGTATCGAATTAGATTTAAAGCATATCCGTCGGAAAATTTAGCTTAAGTAAAAAAGCCGAAAGGTGAAAAGCTTATTAACCACGATTTGGTCAAAGTCTCGGCAAAGCGTCCCTTACAAGTCGTTCGTCCGCGCGCGCGCCTTCCCGTATGCCCCGATCAGCGCGGGGCCCGCCGTCTCCCGCAGCATAGCTGGAGTGGCCACGGTGGATGGTCACGTCCCACGGGGGTCAGAGGCATCATCGTAAGCCGTCCAGTAAGACCTCGACACGTGGGCGGGCGAGCGAAAAGAGGCTGCCCTTCTCGTGCTGATGTCAGATTGGGGCTTAAACAAGTGGAGCGGCCAAAGCGGAAAAGTCGTTTCTTTGACTGAATAAAACTCAGTGGGTATCCACAATTCCTGATCGTGGGGTGCTTAATACGGTGGAAACCAGATCTATTGCCAAAGTTGCAGATGAGTAACTTTTGGGTTGTGCATGAAGACAATCCCACGACATGGGGGTCTTCAAATGGATCTTTGACCATAAAGGTTTGGGATCTTTGTTGGGTGCTTGTTTTGGTGGCGTCCCGCGAGTTCTTCAATGGAAAGAAGGGAGGGAAAGATGTTGGGAAGTGGAGTCATTACGACGAGGTCATGGTGGGTTTGTACGTGCCCGCAAAGAAGAGCAACTCATTGTGATCGAGAGCATCACCACGTCATAGCTTTTGGTTAATTTTGCGTGCCTACCTGGAGTTGAAAGAGAAGTTTGCGGATTGTGTTCCTCTTATATAAAGGCCGAAGAGTGGGGAATGGGCCATCAGTGCAGCTATTTTTCTAAAGATCAGGAGAAGCGCTGCTGCGCACTGTCGAAAAAAAGTTTAATTTGAATTATAACAACTCGGTCCCCGAACACAAACGTAAAACGCTGCCGATCTTGTCACCGCAGCTCCACTAGCGTGCCGAAAGCCAAAAAATTGTCTCCACGTTTGTCAAATGGATGCCCATTGCAAGAGTTGACTGATGGTTCACTCGCTATATCATCCAAATTTGTGGTTTCGTGGAAGACATCCCCTTTACCATTGGCTACTATCATGGCCTTTGAATCGGATTCATTGATTGGGCACAAACTAGGGCCTTAACTTGCGTCAAGCACGGATCACAAGCACGGGCTAGGCATGCCTAAAACGAGGTCACAAGTTGGAACGAGGATCGACCATGGCACGGCAGAAGGATCAGTCAGTGCAGGCATGAACTACACGAATGGGCAAAGGCAAGGGTTGCTTGCTGTAGAATGATCCAAGTGCTAAGCGACTGGTTCATATGTGAGACAAATGTACCACATATCTCGCCCCATGGTAGGAGACCAAAGGAAAATAAAAAAAGAAACCAACATTTATGAACAGCGAACACCATTCTAGCCAATCCAAAATTGATATGTTTAGCCAGAAGTTAGAATTTAGGTTGACCAAACCAAGTTCTAATGGTTCACACGCTTTAGAATAATGTCTGCTTGGTTCCTATGTATGCCCTAGAAATCTGTAAACGACGCGCAGTCCAATCCAAACCCCCCGAGGAAGAGTTGAAGCCATGCTAAGCAGAATGTGCATCTCTACGTTGCTTCTCTTCTCTCTGTCTCTAATGCCATGCTTCTCTTTTGGATAAAGGTCGGTCGGTCGTTTCTCCGAAAGCTTCACTAGCGCCAATCGTTTCATCACGTGACGTAAATTTCGGGAATGTTTTCGAGTTCCAACCTGTTATCGACCTAAGCCATCAAAATTGGCCGTCGAATTTCAATGAAATATCAATATTCGAATTTTACAAAATTACGAAAAAAAAAAGGAAGTCATGTGTGGACTCGAGCATCGATATTCAGGTATCATGAAAATTCGAGCGCTTCCAATTTTAGAAAGGTCAAAGCGTGTGAATTGTGAGTTAAATGTGACTTAAAAAGTAAAAGTAAATCCAAGATATGTTAAACAGTCGCGAATGAAACGCCGGTTCGTACATGACTGAACCGAGCTTTTCTCGTCGAAATTTAAATTTCGATAAATATATCGTATGTAAATTTACACACGGGCATTTTATAAATCGTGAGAATTCCGAGTGTATTGTATTGAATTAGATTTAAAGCATATCCGTCGGAAAATTTAGGAGGACGGAAATGGGGGAAGATGCCTTTGGCCTGCTTGGGACTTGGGGCAATTTGAATTGACTAGTGTGAAATCAATTAGAAAACGAAGAAATTCGTTGGGTTGGTGATAAATGTGGTCACAATGATTTTAGGCCTCCATGTTATATCTTAGTCAAAAGTCACATTATCAATATATATATATTAATTTAGATTAGTGTAACGTGGTTGAAAAGTGATTGATTTGAGACATTTGATTAAATTAGTTTGACCACAACATTTCGACAATGTGATCGGGCGGGCCTATCTTGATTCGGCACGAGATCTGTCCTCGATGAATTGGTAACGAGCATCGCCAGGTGGCGCTGAGAAAATTTGATCGACGGAGATTTCTTAATTTAGTAACGTGCTTTTTTTTCACCGGCGGAATAAACTTATTAATCTTTACCGCGTAGAGTTACCAGTCTCATGTTTACCCACCGGCACCTACAGACGTGCTTATTGGATAGGTTTGGACTAAACCGGCTCTGCTTGGGCTTGAAGCTCTTGAATCCGTGAAATCAAATATTTAGTCTTTGACCTTGTGCGTTTTTTTTTAATCAAGATATTTGAACTTTTGATTTGTTTAACTAAGTTCCCAAACTTGTATAAGTATTCCAATCATGTCCTTCCGGCTCTAAATTTGACTAATTGGAGCACGCGGGTTTGTCGGGGCCCCAAAGAGAGTTTTGGCATTGAAATGTAGAGTGTAGTATTCGTGTTGAGAAATAGAGGAAGTGTGGGCAGTACGTTCTTTACTTCCTCGGACATGGTTTGTTCCTTGTCTTGTCTTGATCTCGTTTGTCCACAGGATGATCACGTGCTGACACCAAAAGTCCTAGGCAAACATACTCTATTCCTGCGACTTCGACGTTTGGCATAGCCAAGTGGTGCATGATTGAGGTTCTAGATGACATTAAAGCTGCGCATGATGATTATTCTCTATCCATAAATAAATTTTGAATAGAAATAATTTTTTTTTATTATGTGCCTAAAAATAATTTCTAAGCATTTGAAAGCCTTTGGTAACTGCCCAAAATTTCTATTCTTAGAATAGAAAAAAAAAACATAAATGCGTTTGGTAACTACACAAAATTTCTTTTTATTAATAATATGTTAACTTTTTAAATATTTATTTCTCTTTTTTTTTTCTTTTCCCTCCCTTCCTTGGTCATGGCCGACCACCGGCGTCGACGATCGGCCATAGGCCAGGGCCGATGAGGGCGTCGTGGCCCTCACCGCCGGCCTCGCCTTGGTTGGGCGAGGCCTCGCCGTCGCTGCTGCGAGCCACCCTTGCCCAGGCGACGAGGGGGACCCTCGCCGGCCCTAGCCTGTGGCCGGTCGGGGGCGGTCGATGGGTGGGCCGAAGAATAACAACAAACAAAAAAAAGAAAAAAAATCAAGAAAAATTAGTTTCGGAAAAATTATTCCAGAATCAAAAAGCTAGTTTTTTTTTTTTGCTTGTTGATTCTATTTTAAAACTAATTTTGGGCACAATTTTTTGCAAAATTGTGCTTGGGAAAAAAAAATTTAACAAACGGATTTCTATGCTTAAACTGATTCTGGAAATAAAAAAACAGATTCAATTACTATTTGGTAAGTTGCCAAACGCACCCTTATTAAACGAGCTTACGACTTTGTTTCTTAATCCACAAGTAGGACCATCGATCAAAAGGAAAACTTCCACCCAAAATCGATTTTGTCATGTCGATCGATCCGATCCATTTTCACTGTTATAATATTTAAATAATAAATCGCATATTTATTTAACAATTTAAGCTGATAAAACAATTGACAATGATGCCATAAATCTCATATGGTATCAGAGCAAGAAGGTCTTAAAGTCAAATCTTTCCAGATTTTCATTTGCCCTCCTCAATTGCATATTTTTACGCTTTAGGCTTAGCCAAAAATCCAACCTATGTGTGATAGGGAGTATTAGAATATTTAAAATAATATGCCCATCTCATTTGTATCTGTTCTGGGTAGTCCGCTTGAAGAGCTGTGTACTTTTTTCTTTGGTCATAAAAGAGCCATGTACTTTCCATGATGGGTTGAGTGTCAAAAGCTATTGCCACCTGAAAAAATAAGGATTAAAGCGACGAAAAATCTTAAACTGATATATTTATAATAAATTTATTAAAAATTATTTTTTTAATTATAAAAAATTTGAAATTGATATGCTTATGATAATTTTACCCTGAATTATTTTTTTGACCATAAAAAACCTCACATTGATACATTTGTGACAATTTTATCCCGAACTAATTTTTTTACCACAAAAAATCTAAAATCGATATACTTGTGACAAATTTATCCTCTGTTAATTTCTATTAAATTTTACTATCAAATTGCTGAATTTAATGACACGTGGTAGCTGATAGGTGTATCGGTTTGAGATTTTACCCCTCTGTATATCACAAGCTTATTAATTTGTGATTTTTTGTGATATTAATCCAATTTAACAAACACTAACGGAGGGTAAATTCGTCACAAATGTACCAATTTGGGGTTTTCAGTGGTTAAAAAAGTAGTTCGGGATAAAATTATCACATGTGTACCAGTTTGGGGTTTTTGTTGTCAAAAAATTAGTTCGGAGTAAAATTATCACGAGTGTACCGTTTTGGGATTTTTCGTGATCAAAAAAATAGTTCGGGATAAAATTATCACAGCTGTACCAGTTTGAAATTTTTCATGATATTAACTCAAAAAATAACAATAAAAAAGCAAAAAGTCAATGCTCATCTAGAAATTAGTACGTGAGTGCAGAAGATTATTTAAAAAAGAGACTGTCGATGATCCTCGAAGAGAGACAAATCATTTACACCAGTGACGATACATATACCAAGTTGAATCTTAATCGTTAAGGATAGTGACTCCCCATGTGGGTCCGACCAAATTAGACGGTCCAAATTTGATTTAATATATGTTTCAAAACACTTGCTTATGCTCATCATGCCCAATACATACATCGAGCAGGGCATGAATCAACGACAACTCCAGCTACTAATGGTAGCCTAGGGGCGATTAAGCCTATTATATTTCACGAGTTCGCTAGTTCAATGATGCAGGAGCATCAAATTCCACTAAAAACAATTTGATTCTTTGCAAATAAAGGAGATTTTGGCCACATCATGATCCAATCGGTCTAGTAAGGAGAAAGTGTATACTATGGAATTTCTATAAATTGAAGAATAAAGGCTATTTCAACTTAATCAAAGGTTAGAGGGTTGTTTCCTAATTAAGTATGTTTACTAATATGAGTATGTGTTGCAGTTCAAGTTGGATTCCTAATTTGATACTTCCTACTTTAGTATTTCTTAGTTTGATGTGTCCTAATATAATGTTTCCTAGTTTTGTATTTCCTAATTTGATGCTTCCTAATTTAATATTTCCTAATTTAGCGTTTCCTAATTTGATGTTTCCTAGTTTAGTATATCCTAGTTTGATGTTTCCCAGTTTAATGTTTCCCAATTCAACGTTTCCTAGTTTAGTACCGTGATTCATTCGATTTTTAATTCAATTCGCGAGTGGCAAACCTTAAAATTCTCTATCTTAACTAGTGGAACATACCTTTATGCCTTGGTGGTGAACTGTTCTATCCTAATCTTATTTTCTCTCACTCATCAAACACTTTCATTGCGTCAAACATATTTAACAGTCTCGCCCAAACTCATTATCATCATGCAAAGTACAAGAAATTTATGTGGCCCAAACTTATTGCGTCTCTTTCGAGGTGAACCGCCAATGGGAAGCTAACAGATTACTAAAAAAAGCATGAATGGTTCCTTTGACAAAGGTTGTCAAGCCACTGCGCTCTCGTATACTGAATTATAGTTAAAAGCAAAAAAAAAAAAATATGAAACAACGACCCCGATCAAAGCATCTTGCGGCAAATGTGAGAATCATGGATAAGATCTCTATAGTGCGAGTGGGGGCTCTCCCCATCATTTGCTCCATCCTCTCGTCCGATGTAAGAATTTCATCTCTTGCACAACAACGTAAGATTGATACACGGTCCGATAATTCCTATGAATAATAGATTCGCATGTATCGCTTGCGTGCGAAGGTCGCTTCTCTCCAAGAGATTTAAAGTGGGTACACGTCATTTTTTGCTTTACTATAGTGCGGTGCATTTTGTCAAACTTTTCTTTTGGCACCGCTAGTTTTCTTAGGTTAACCAATTTTTTGGCTCCTAACGCACGCGATGTGAACTAGGGGTGATCAGTTCTCGATCCGATCTGATTTCAAGGTGAAACAAAAAACTAGATCGAGAGAACCGATTTTCAATTATGGGAATCGCGGACTGGACCGGTTAGTTTTAGGACCGGGAACGGGACTGGACCGCCAGTCCTGTCCGGTTCCGGTCTGGTCTAATGGGACCGGTCACTTAGAGTTTAGTTTTTTTTTTTTTTTGGTTTAACACTTAAGATTTGATTTACATTTTATTAATTTTTGTCAATGAATTTATATTAATGAATTTATGTCAATGAAATTCGCTTAGAGTTTAATTCACATTTACTAATTTTTATCAATGAATTTATGATAATAAAATTCACTTGAAGTTTAGTTCACATTTTATTAATTTTTTTTTAAAATAACAAAATTATATATTAAATAACTGGTCTGGTTCTCTGGAACCGAGATCTATACTGCACGGAAATCGGTTTCGCTTTTAGGAACCGGAAAACGGACCGATAGTCTCGAGAATCGAACCAAACCTATCGGTCTAATCCTGATTTGGGCGGTTCAAGTTGTTCACCTCTAATGCGAACCGCGTATCGGACCTTCATGATCCGGATAACCCGGATCCACCGGGTACGGGTTTGCATCCGACCCCCCGCGGATTTCGGGTGTTTTTTTGTCCCCACGAGTCCACCGCGACATCCTGGTCATCCTCGACTCTGTGCTTCACAGCACCGGCCCGGCGCGTTCTCCGGCGATGGACGACGGCGGTTCGGAGCCTCGCCGGAACCTCTCGCCGTTCCTGGAATCCGGCGTTCACCTACTCGAGGGCTCGGGCGCGGTCTTCGTCGACCCCGTTCGCGTTCTGAACCGCTCTCTCGCGCGGTTCGGCATCTCCCCTTCCGCGTACTACTCTCGCTTCTTCGAGCCCAAGCCCTCCGGCGTCGCCGACGGCGGTTCGGATGGGAGGAAGCGGAAGCGCAGGGCGAAGAAGAAGCCTCTCGTCCTCAACGAGCGCGAGCGAGTGGCCGCTCAGCGTCACCAGGCGAGTATTGGGTTCGATTTGGCATTCGGTTCCTCGGAAAGCAAGTGAAGCAAGATCTGGGCTTCTTGGTTTTTTTAGAATTTGGGAATTTTGGGAGGTTTTCGAATGAGGGGATTAAACTGTTGTTTGGATCTTTTCTTCTTTTTCGTTCTTGTTGTGTTGATAGCAGGAGGCGAGGCCATTTTTGGTGAAGGCGCATGAATCTTTACTTGGAGCTACTGAGCTGAGGTCTTTCATGTCGAAGATGAAGAGTGAACTCGCCGCCGCCGCGGAAGACCGGAAACCGGTGCCGCCTGGCGTTCCGCCGTCGTTTATCGAACTCGGGAGGCTCTGGCAAGCTCCTTTGTACGAGATAACACTCAACTTCTCGCAAGAAAAGCTGACCGGAGATGGAGGTCTGCTTCATGTTCCTAAATCCCCTGATTGCTGGTGTGGGTAGTTATGAAAGAATGATATTTTCTGGGAAATGCTAGCTATGCTATATGCTTGTTTCTGGGGGACAGAAGTGAAGGACAATAGTCTTATAGGTTATATCGGCAAAGTCGAAGCTTTTTGCTCAAGTTCTGGTTGAGATTCATGAGCCATTCGGTGCCAAACTCAGAGGATTGAATTGAATTAGTGAATGCTCCTGATTTTTTGACAGTTGTGCCTCAAATAATTTTCTATATTGCCTGATTTCTGTTGACTGTTATATGTCTCTGCGATCATTAAGAAGAGATTCCAACATCGAGTGTCGTGCTAATTACTTAAAGAGACCACCGCTGATCCTTATCTCTGTCTCAACTTTGCAATATTTAGATGCTTTTCAGTAATGCGGATTGATTATTACTTAGAATCATAGAGTATGCTTTATGTCAGTCACTACCTCCCCATTTGCTCTTCATTTAATCATCCTTTTATACATCTGGAAAAGATGAAAGACCTTGGTCGATCCACTCTTATTTTAGAGATTTGCTTTGTTTGTTTCTTTGCTTCATAGTTAAACATGAACTGCTGTTAGCAAATGGAGATGACCATAAGAAGTGTGGTGTTTTCTCAGGTCCCTTGATCATACACAGCAAAGAGCAAAAGGGGCTTCCCATATTCGATAACTTAGTTCATAACGGAACAAAGGATGATTTGGAGGCTGAGTTCCTTGGCAGTCAATATGTCATTCCTAGAGAAAGTTGCTTCTACATGGTATGTTACCTCTCAAGTTCTTGCTCCACTTTGCGAAGTGCAATAACGTTTCCTTGAGAATTTCATATTTAAAAAATAGAACCTAGTTTCTCTGACAACCTAGCCCTTCCTTCTTTGTTTCGGCATGGCATAACTGAAGTCCGACCTGCAACAGATTCACAAAATGATTCCAGGTAATAGCATGCTTGCTTGTGCTATTTGTTGTTGTGCATTGAGCACGTTAAAATAAGCATAGAGATGTGATTGTCAAAATTATCAAGCACGAAAATGCAATGCAATGGGAACGTTGAACCTTACCTGTGGAGCCTATTAGAAAGTGTGCTTGTTGTTTTATTTTATACTTCGATCTAACAGTGGCTGAATGTCTGCTAATTTGATGCAGTTGAGGGTGATGCTCGTTTCCATCTTATGGTGATAGATCCACCATGGGAAAATGGAAGCGCCCTGCAAAAGTTGAGGTGGTAATCACACTTTATGTGACTTGAAGCTTTCTGGGTTGAGACTTCGCAATATGCTGTTGATATTTGATGTTCAAAAATAAATTGTCAGGAAATTAATTTGTATTTCTAACTGCAACAGCCTAAATGCACCGCTATTGCTTAAATGCATAATGAACTTATCTTGGTGCAGGTGGTTGTGTTTTTTTCCTTTTTTTTCGGTCAGAGCATGATTCTGAGTTTAGTCCATGTAGATATTTATTAATTGGGTCACTGATTTTCTCTCTCTTGAATACAGATATCCAACTTTGCCTAATAAATATTTCTTATCGCTGCCTGTTCAGCAACTTGCTCATAGAGAAGGAGCTCTTGTTGCCTTGTGGGTGACTAACAGGGAGAAGCTCCATAATTTCGTTGAGAAAGAGCTATTTCCTGCATGGGGAGTCAAATTTTTAGCAACTTTTTACTGGTTAAAGGTGAATGAGTATCTCTCTCTCTCTCTCTCTCTCTCTCTCTCTCTCTCTCTCTCTCTCGTAAGATCTGTCTATCGTTTCTTGATGCTGAGTTGGTACCTAATCACCTCAGGTGAAATCAGATGGATCTTTGATTTGTGACTTGGACCTATTCCATCACAGGCCATATGAATGCATTCTCTTGGGCTTCTGTGACAAGGAGGTAAGACTTGGCACCCAATTGCAGCTTATCATGTATAGATTGGATTATTTCTCTTGAATTATCTATTTACTTTGTTCTCTTGGTGCTTTCTAGGACATGGATCCTAGAGATCTGTCAAGATTAAGTAATATTCAAGATAAAAGAGTATTGATTAGTGTGCCTGGGGATTACTCAAGGAAGCCCCCACTTGAAGGTACCCCTTGCATATCTGTGGTTAATTGACTATCGATATCCATATAGAAATACATCTTGTGGTAATTAATTTTCTTATTTAAGTGCAACGTATCTATTTCTATTTTAATATACTTGATAAGATCATTTCATATCATGCGACTGATGTAATCATAACATTCCTTTCTGCATCTTCTGTGCCAGAGCTAGTTCTCGAGTACATTCCAGGGACCAAGCCAGCACGATGTGTTGAATTATTTGCTAGAGAGATGAGGCCTGGATGGTTTTCTTGGGGGAATGAGCCACTGCACTTTCAAGAGCTGAGATATTTTCAGAAGAGAGATGCAGATGATGTCTGATGTGGGCTTATATGCAACATTTAGCGACCACGGGGAACAAATCATCTCTCTTGCTTGCTGTAAGTTCTCTCAATGAAGTATGGTTGCACACGTAGTGACTGACATGTTGTAACCAAATGCTTACTTCAAGGGATTTTCGGTTAACTATGGATGGATTCTATCGCTGCCTGAAATTCACCATTTCCCTGGTATTCGCCAGATAGAACTCAGAGGAGTTGGATGAACCAGAGAGATGATAAGCAGCTGGAGGAGTTGGTAACACTGGGGCTTTGGACCTGTCAACTGATCCTGTGATGGCTGAGCACACATTGGTTGACAGATCGACAAATTATGGGAATATGCGCAGGGGGTTTCTGCTCACTAGATCTTTTTGTTCAGCCACATTATTAACCCATCTGGAGCCAAGGTAGTTTTGACAAACGGCCACCAAGCTGAAGCGGCTCAATAACTTGTGTTCTATTATGGCCTGATTTTGCAATTATGACTGTTAAAAGCAACAATTTTGTAGCTCGAGTAGATTATGAATCTGTTTTCTTTTCCTATCTATTGATTAGTTCGCTAGGGCCATTTAATGATTAATATTGCAAGAGAAACAGAGTAGACTAGTTGATGCTGATGCTATAGAGAGAAAGGGAGGAACTTTTCATTCCTCTCGCCAGTAATGATCTATCATTTTGGAATTTCTTCATCCCGGCAGCATTATTCCAAAAGGAGAGTTAAATCTGCTTTCTTTCAAGTTTGGCTTGGGGCTTTGCGACATTCACATTGCAGTGTTGATTCAGTGTCGAAGTTTTTCGCGATTTGTTCCGATTTTTTTCCCTTCGTCCTGTTATTGTAATTTCCCAGATTGAGAATGAACATGTATCGGCAATCTGTGTTCTCAGAGGGCCCGTGTTCCCCATGGCTCTGTCGTATTAGCATTAACCATATGCCGCTTATATATGAAACCTGCTAGCCTGTCTGAAGAGATGTAGTACCTGCTAACAAACTCTTTCGCTTATCTCAGATAGACGCTGCTGGATGAGCGTTTCATTAAGTAACCGGACCGGATAGGGCCGGTTCCCCATTTGTGAAACTGGGAAACGACCCTGTCCACCCAGGAACTGGACTGTACCGTTCGGGGCCGGTTTGGTTCCCTGGTTGGACTGGGACTGGCTCTAGACCTTTTTTTTTTTGGTTTCTTCTAAAATAAATACCTGCACGGTGGTTGGGAGGCTGAGCAGGTTCAAAACAAAGGGAGATGAGCTAAGGGAGAAGTGAACTACTGAAGACTCCAGCCCCAATTAGTCCCAAGGTCTCCTTCGTCGACAACCTTGGACTTGTTTCCTAAATTGTGTTAGGGCCTTATGGCCTTTGTTTCCGTTCGCCTTTTTCTGGGTCATTCTCACCTTATGCTTGTGAGCCTTGGGCTTCTTTACCCGCACCCAATTTGTGTACTTATTTCTATTTTAGGGCTATCGGTTCCGCCGATCCAGGTCGGCTCGGTTCTCTGCTCATGGGCGAGACCAAAATCGCGGATGTTTCCTGGAATTCGCAAGAGTTGCCGGTCGCGGAGTAGAGAGGCATTAGTAAACCGAGCAAGGAGGCTCAGAGAACAATCGATACTTTGATTTCATTAGTGTTCGGGAAGTGCCGTTTGTCAAGGAAAAGCGTGAAGGCTGCTGATAGAGCGCTTGTTTCTCATCTCCAAAGATTGTCTGACATCAAGCAATTTTACAGGGAATTACGAAGGAACTCTGATTTGGTTGATGATTAGCAGAGCGTGCCGAGCTTGGAAGCTCAGGCACAAGAGAACTAGAGCAAAGCTCAGGATTCTTGGGACGATTTCGAACAGGTAGCAATCGGAGATCGACCAGAAGCATAACAAAGCGCACAGGTCCGGCGAGTTTTTTCAGTAATTAGTACGCATGTTGAATGTCTTTTTTTTTTTTTTATCTGTTCAAAATGCGCGTTGCATGTCAATGTCGTTGCAGTATAGTGGTGAGTATCCCCGGCAACGGCGAATTTTATTTTTCCTTTTCCTTTTACAGTTCAGTTTTTTTATTAAAAATTAGATGTAATATAATTAAAAAATGCAGAAATGAGTAACTGAGTCGTCGTAGTATAGTGGTGAGAATCCCCGCCTGTCACGCGGGAGACCCGGGTTCGATCCCCGGCAACGGCGCCTCTTTTTTTTTGACCTGTTTCGTTGCACTTTTCGGGGTTGAAGGTTGCTAGTTAAAGATCTTGAGATTGGTCCGACATGAGAACTCGAGACAGTAGATGGACTTAGCAAGTTGTTTGGCGTTGGGCAGCCCCCTCGCAAAGTGTTGGGCGATTTATAAACCACTCCGAAGGAAGTTTTTGTTGCGAATGGGAAGGAGGTTTTGTACTGGTGTGCCGTGATCAGAACGCATGTCTTTATTTACCATGAGCACCGATTAAGGTACTATGAGATTAGGGTCGGTGTCGGCCATGTCGTCGGGTGGATCATCCGTGCCAAAAACTTGATGACCACTTTTGTTGGTTCATCATGTCCGCAGCTCGGGCTTCAGGCCGCGGATCGATACTTGGTCCTGAAAACCCAAGTCGCGAAGATGCACGGGTCAAGATTCGATGGTTCTTTCCTTTCTCTGCAGAAGTTAGCACATATGCCTCGGTCCCAATTTTTTCAATCTCCAAATCCTGTCTGGTTGTCACGGCGCATCTGGACATTGCCCTCCTTTTGTTTGTGGGCCTGTTTGGACCGTCCAAAGCACGCCTCTGACATGGAGTTCTTGGTTCAAAGTCCAATCTTTTTACCTTGGAAGTCCTTCAGTTTTGTACCAGGTTACACCATTCCCGGAGCAAATTTCATAATGAACAGCTTTGATATGGTTACATGGGTCATTGGAGTTTTAATGCATTACATTTGGTTATAATGGTCCCTAGCATATTCGAGTATTTATAATCGGTCTACGAAATCGTTTATATTATGGGACGCAAAAGGGCCTAATTCTAAAAAAAAAAAAAGTCGACGTTACCTTGAGCAATAATTCTGACTTAAACTTTTTTTTATCTCATAAAAAATTATCAATTTTCACTTGAATACCAAATCTGGCCCCATTGACTTATAATAGTTAATTGTTCAATGTGACTATTTCACTTTAGTAATAAAACCACGTTGCTTGCTAGTTGGATTTAAAGCACTAGTCATTGTCTTCTTTTTTGAGCTACGACTTGAAGAAATGTGGATTTGTTCATGGTCTCCTTCACTTCACCGGCAAAGCCAAAAAAATCTCCGGATCAAATATCTTTGACTAGCCTCCACCGTTTCGTCGTAATACGAAGTCGTGGACCTTTTTTTTTTTTTTTTTTTTTTTTCTGAAACAAGCCCAAGCTCTCCCTTGAAACTTCGGAAATCTACGTTTTATGGACATTAATCAATTGATCTCATTTAATATATCAGGCTCTGTCAAAGTATTTGTAGCAATTTACAAGGTCTCAATCTTTGATTAACGAGGGTCAGATTTGAAACTTGAGTAAAATTAGAATTGTCACTCAAACTAAAAATTAGTGCGTTTTTCTTTTGGAATTAGCCCCACGCAAAAGACTGCGAACGGTACCACCCGCTTGGGTGGCGCTGCTGGAAAGGGCACTTTTCTTCTCGCAAAAGGTTGAGTGTTCGAATCCCGGGTGCCGCCGGGTGCCGCAGGGTGACTTAACCGGTGCACGTGTGTGGTGGCTAGCACGTGTCGCCCCCAGGGTTTACCTCCCGGCTGTCGGCCGTGCGGGGGTTCCCTGGGTTATCAAAAAAAAAAAAAAAAAAAAGACTGCGAACGGCCTTTAAAAAGCGTGGCTGCGCTCGACATTTAGTTCGTCGCGACGTTTAAAATACGAATTCAACGATTTAGTCTCGAGGCGTGTTTTTTTAGGGCTTTTTCACCTGGCTTGTTCTTCCTCAAAGTACGAGACTTGCCGACCACATTCTAATGAGCATTTGGACCAGATTGTCCCCCGGAAAGTGCCGAACCTCGTCTTGGGTTTGCATCCAATTGGAATTCCCCGACGTACGAGTGGGAAAGAGGGCAAAGCGAGGAGGAGGTGGAATCGACTTTTCTCGCACATTGCATTGAACGCACCATTGCAACTTTGACCATCGAAGCGATTCAAAGGCAGAACAAAAATTAGATGCGGATGTTGCGTTGTTGCTGACCAAAGCGAAAAAACCATGATTCACGGTTCTAGCTAGGTGCGTAGCTTTCCGTCTTCGAGAGATACGAGAAGACGGTACATCTACCGCTATGTTTCATTGATTGATTTACTGTACTTTGGTTGTATACATCGTGTTTGTACAAAAAAAATGAAAAAAAATCAGTTACTTTAGTAGAATACGTAGCCCATACCTTACGGACATGGACTACACAGTCTAGACGATTGAAGCACGAGTACATGACATGTTTTATTAAAAGATTGAAGAAAAGGGGGCATGCCCCTGCTTTTCTCCAACTAAGAATGCGGGAAAACATAACCTTATTACTTTCTTTATTAATATGGTATCTGGTGTATAACTTAGTACTCTGCATTAGTTACAGGGTTGTCTTGTCTAAATCAATTTGTTATTTGACCAAAAAAAATTCCCGATTCTCATTTCCGACACTCGATGGAGCGGCATCAATCATATAAAGTCTGACTTACAACCGTGGTAATGGGGTCGTTATCACGTGAAACTAATCGACGGGCAAAATAAAAAGCATCGTTTTGTAGTATGTATACTAAATTGAATTCGAATGTCATGTCTAATAATACTTATTTGAGATTCATAAGAGACTCACCATTTCTAATAGCCAAATTCGATTTAAATATTTAGCAAGAAGAAAATTCATTCTAAAATACTTAGATTAGATTATGCAATAATTTCTCCGGAATTTTCCCGCTCGGATCGGGTGATGACGTGGATGGCTGCGTGGAAGAAAGGACCCGGGACCCACACTAAATGTGCATTTGTTTCAAGGAAAGTGTTTTCCGGGAATTCGTTTTCCAGACTTTCATTCGTTTGGTTCGCCGAAAATAATTAGTCAATCGAAAATACTTTTCGGTCAAGAAAAAAATTTATGTATAAAATTAGGAAAGTGAATTCCCTAATTTAAGAAGGTGAAAACAGCTTCTCTTTACTTTTTTAATATTTTTATTTTTTTAAAAATAAAAATATTTAAAATTTCAGATATTTTGTTTTACCTAAGATGAAATCATGGGATTGAAAAATGAGATCCAAATACCGAAAAATATTTTCGATCACATACTACCAAATAATTAAAAACTAACTATTTTTCTGAAAAATGATTTTTCAAAAAATATTTTTAAAAAAACGTTACATTTTTCATGAAACAAACTCATCTTAAACATCCGTTGTTTCGTCGCCGCATCGCGCTCATCCCGACCGTCCACGTGGTATTCCCCGCTCCGTTATCCTACGAACATCTACCCCCGCTCCCCCCTTCTCCACGCGCCTCGCTTGCCGGCGCCCGCACCACAAAACGCTCGCCGGAGCCACTGAGCCACACGCGCCCCATTCCCGTTGACCTGGATTTTATCGAGCGAGGATTCGAGTCAATAAATGCTTGTCTAAGAAAAATTTAACATGAAAATGATTGATTTTTCAATGCGTTGTCCTTCGCGAAAAAACTTGATGTATTTTAAATAGCCACCATTTTTTGCCATAATTACTCAACAGGTATTCAAAATAATTATCGACGGAACCCTTAAGATTAACATGATCAGCTAGAATGTTGGGAGATTTCTCGTTTAAGAACTAAAATTCATCTGTTCGAATCTGATCGATTGCACGTGCACTGCACCGAGTTAGGTTAGCTACACGGGCCAAAAGTCTGAATTTAACCTGCTCATGGAGTTTGCAAGGTGTTTCATAAATCAAAGTCCACGCTCAAACATCTCGCCTTAAGCAACACTTCACGACAGTTTTAAGTAGGGGTGTCAAAAGAACCCGTCCAAACACGACCCGACCCGATTCAAACAAGAAATTTTCGTATTGGGTCGGGTTGGGTCTTAATTTGTTTGGGTAACAAGAAAAATAATTGAGTCATGTTTTGAATTTATTGGATTTGGGTACCGAGCCCAACCCAAACAAGAAAAACACAAATAAGAAAACCCTAGATCTTGAGGTCTTTCGGCCAGACAGCGCTTCCCAAGCATCCATGCCGGCCACTTCGTAGTTTCTTCACCAATTTTGCGAAGAACAAAGGCTTCTCATCTCTTCCGTCCTCTTTCTCGGTCTCCCCTGACAGCTTCAGATCATCCCACACGCCTACACACCGCTCATGCACATGGATCTTTTACCGAATAGAAGCGGATCTTCTTCTCGGGTTTTGTCTGGGAGGGCCATGAATTGACAGAGCGCGATGGCGTTCGCGATCATCTCCACCAGGTCGGGCGTTGGGGTCGCGTCATCTTCTTCTCTGCTTCCTCTCGGCCAAGCAGCCATGGCGCAATCGGTACTCGAGCTGTTGCTGCGGCCTGTCGCCCACCGCAGAGCGGTCTTTACCAGATACAGAGCGAAACAGAGATCAACATTCGCCGCAGAAGCTGTAGGCGAACCAGTCGGCGATCGACGAGTGGACCATCAGCGCATGCGGGGCACCGTTCTCTGCTGCATCGAGCGAGCCCTCACTGCTTGGTGGGTTCGCTCAACTTAGTCCAGTCAGAGTGGGGCAAAGTCGCTCGTCGCCATTATAGAATGTCTCAAATCGCCATCCATTTCGTCGAGCTAAATGTGGTCAGCTTTCAACAAGAGTCGGATCGGATCATGCGGCAAGAAGCTGCCCATCGAAGCTCCCTCATCTTCCAGACTAGCCTCGGAACTGACGGTGGGGGAGTAAAAACAGAGACAGCCGAGCATTCGGTCTATACCAGGTCTTCAGTGAGCTTCAAATTCTTCTCCGGAGAACCTCACGCGCCACTCCGTCTCCCAAGTCATTTCTTTCCGGTATGTAAAATTGGTTTTTGGGTGAGAGCGTACCACATGCGCGGATTGAGAGCGTGGAAATTAGAAATTCATTTTTGGGCGTGGAATGAATTTGGCAGGTTTTTGAGGTTACAAGAAAGCAAGAATAAAATCGTTTGGTTGAGTTTGAAACACGGAACCCGGCCCGACCCAACCCGGATGGACCCGTCCCGATCACTTGGTTATATTATGTTCAGGTTTTGTTTCGGGTCGGGCCGAGCATCTTGAAACCTGACCCGACCCGACCCATTGACACCCCTAGTTTTAAGGGTACGTTTGTTTCATGGAAAATGTATTATTTTTGAAAAATATTTTTTGGGAAGTCATTTTTCAAGAAAATGAGTTCATTTTTCGGTGTTTGGCTAAAATCTAAAAAAGAATTGGAAAGTATTTTTAGTTGTTTGATGAGAAAAATCTGATGGTGAAAATTATCAAAAGTTTTTGTATTTTTTTAAATTATTTCAAATGATTTGTTATTTTTAAATTATTTTTATTAAGAAAAGAAAATACAAGAATGTTTTCCTTCTTAGAAAGAAAAGAAAAAGAAAAGAAAAAAATAAGAAAAAAATAAAAAAATATTAACAAATTCAAGAAGGGTGATTCCGGAAAGTGTTTTCGCTTTCTTAGATAAGATAATTCACTTTTCTAAAATTAAACACGATATTTGTGTTGATTGGAAAGTATTTTCCGTTGACCAAATTATTTTCAGAGAACCAAATGGATGAAAGTCTAGAAATACTTTTCGGGAAAATACTTTCCTTAAAACAAACACGCCCTAAGTGTCCTGGAACAATAATTGAACTAAATAAAAAAAAATAAAAGGCAAAAAATCAATCCAAACACGCCTATTACTTTCCAAGGATAATTGAAACATGCATAATTTACCCTTTTTAAGTACATATGGTATTCCCTTTTTTTTTTTTTTAAGTTTATGCATTGATTAAAAACAATGATAATGACACAAATGGTCCCTGAATTTTAGCAAATGTGCAATGTGGTTCCTAAACTTTTAATTTGTTCAGTGTAGTTTCTGAACTTTGGCTCAATGTGCAATATAGTGCATGAACTTTTAATTTTTTCAATATGATCTTTAAACTTTAGCCTAATATGCAATGTGATTCCTGGGCTTTTAGTTCAAGATCGGGAATAACATTGAACATTTTTATAAAGTCTGTAGACTAAATTGAATATGCATAAAAAGTTCAAGGACAGTATCGAATAAATTAAAAATTCGGGGATTACATTGCGCACGTGCCAAAAAATTAATGAAAAGACAACATCGAACGATTTTCGTATATTTTAAGAACTACATTGAACATGTACAAAAAAAAATTCAGAAATTACGTTGAACAAATTAAAAATTCGAAGATGACGTCAGGCATTAAGTCAAATTTCGGAAATCATTTATGCCATCATCAAAAGAAAAAAAATAAAAAAAAAGAGCCAACCGTTTTTTTTGGAACATCGGCAAAGTTCAGTGAACTATCGTCTCCTCCTCCCCCCCCATTTAATAGTCATCTCCCTCTCTTTCTCTTTCCTGCTTTCTCTCTCTCTCTCCTACGCACGCTCTCGCGCAGAACAGAGAGAGAGAGAGAGAGAGAGAGATTCTTACAGACATACACATATTTCCAGCGAAGGCGAAGCGCGCACCTCGTGAGCAGCGCGGTCGCTTTTCCTCTCTTCCCTTCCCTTCCTTTACTTTCCTCGATCCGCCTACACATCCCACTGCTTCGCGGACCGACAGCGACCTCCTCCTGTTCCCTGTAGCCCCCAGCAGCGACCGGAAGCCACCGCCCCCTTCACATAAGGCTAGACCCCCTTGTTGGGTCCGTGGGTTGGTGGTGTTCGAGCTGGGGATGACGTCGGACGGCGCGACGTCGTCGGCGACGTCAAGGAGGAAGCCGTCGTGGCGGGAGAGGGAGAAAAACCGGAGGAGGGAGCGGCGGCGGAGGGCCGTCGCC
The DNA here is from genome assembly GCA_031216185.1 of Syzygium aqueum. Taxonomy (NCBI): domain Eukaryota; kingdom Viridiplantae; phylum Streptophyta; class Magnoliopsida; order Myrtales; family Myrtaceae; genus Syzygium; species Syzygium aqueum. The sequence goes on from CM062236.1 coordinate 10,331,062, forward strand.
GCCAAGATATACACGGGCCTCCGGGAGCAGGGGAACTACAACCTGCCCAAGCACTGCGACAACAACGAAGTGCTCAAGGCCCTGTGCGCGGAGGCCGGGTGGGTGGTCGAGGAGGACGGCACCACCTATCGCAAGGTAACCGAAATTAGGAACCCAAGGAAAAAGATAACAGAGTAAAGCCCCCCCATTTTCCTTTCTTCTTTCTTTCTTTCTTTCAAGTGTGTGTGTTTGGTGCTGGTGATATTAGATCTGTGGGGCGATTTGGTGTGTGAATTAGCTGTTTTTTGGTGGGACGGGAGCTGATAAGCTTTGCTAGTTCGAGTCTGACCTGATCTTTCTCTGAGGGCTTTCGTTTCACTTGTTTTGCGGTAAAGCTTTCTTGGTTTTCTGGGTTGTGAAGTTGGAAGAAGCGTGCTTTTTCGGGTTTCGATCTTCAGTTTCATATGATGAGACTGATGGGTTTTTGGCCCTTTAGTTTCTTCCTATTGATCTGTCAAGTGAATTGATGATCATGTGAGCCACTGGTTTCGATCTGACTTTCTGGCAATTTTTTCAGCGGGAGAGGGACAACGGGTGAGAAAATCAGTAGTAATCATTGGAATTTCCAGAAGAAGAAATTTTTGAGGTTCAGCTTGGTCTGATGAGTCCTACTTCGATGTGTCATTTGCCTAGTATTAATTGACGTCTTGCTCTACTTCTCTCTCTCTGTGTCATATGCCCCTTCTTCCTACATGACTAACAGATCTCATTTATGAACCTTACTCTGTAGCATTGGAACTTGGAAGTTGGAGACCTTGTTCTTTGATGTTTAGCTGGAGAAAACAATCTTGGCATATAGAAGCTTTTAATTTTCTTCTCTGTTGCTCTTTATTGCTTCACTGTTGATTGTTGCGGCAGTTTGGAGATATTAATTCGGTTAATTGTTGTCACTAAGTTACAATCCGTGCTTCGGTTTGCAATGTTCTGCAGGGATGTAGGCTGCCCTCAATTGACATGCCGAGAAGCTCGTACCGAGGCACACCATACTCTTCGCAAAACCCTAGTCCGCTTTCTTCTTCCTTCCCGAGCCCGATACCGTCCTATCAAGTCAGCCCCTCATCTTCGTCCTTTCCCAGCCCCACTCGAATCGAAAATAATGCCGCTTCCAACCTCCTTCCCTTTCTCTGTAATGCCATTCCTTCGTCTCTCCCTCCCCTCCGCATCTCAAACAGCGCCCCTGTCACCCCTCCGCTCTCATCTCCAACATCTAGAAATCTGAAACCTATTCCTATCTGGGAGACCATCGCCAAGCAGTCAATGGCTGCTTTCAATTACCCTATATTTGCTGCCTCTGCCCCTGCAAGCCCAACCCGCAACCGTCGTGTACCTCCAGCTACTATACCGGAGTGCGGCGAATCTGATACTTCGACCGTGGATTCTGGCCAATGGATCAACTTCCAGAGGTTTGCGCCGCCTCAAATCCCGACCTCTCCAACCTATAATCTCGTGAAACCCACTGTGCCACAGAATTCCCTCAAAGATGCTGGTAAAGAGCAGGAAAGAGGGTCCGATTTCGAATTCATGAGAGGACAGGTGAAGCCATGGGAAGGGGAGAGGATTCATGAGGTGGGATTGGACGATCTTGAGCTCACTCTTGGGAGCACGAAGAATAGAAGTTGAAGCTCGAAGGCCAACCATATATGTGGAAAGGCTACTGATGGAAGTGTAACATCAAAGCTGCAAACGCAATAGATCCTTACTCTAGCTTGTAGTTCATTCAGCTCCATGTCATAGTTTACTTGTCATTTTGTAAACATGCCTCCGGTTGCCAAAATTGTCATTTTATCTGAAATATGTTCAGTTTCATTCTTTTCATACTCATCATGGATGTCTTGTTTAGAGTTTTCCAGGCCATACCGTACATACGTCTACATCTAGTAGTTGATAATGAAACTATCATTTGTGATCTGTGTTTTGGTCCAACTAAACCAGATCCAAATGGATGTGAGATAGCCCCTTTTCTTTTTTGACTTGATTGCTGAGGGATTTTCGATGCCTTGTGCTGCTTCGCCCTCGTCTCCTCTTTAGGTGCATTGCCGAAACACTCGAAACGGCCTTGTGATCAATGGACTGGCCCGCTGCCACCATGAAGGATCACAATATTCGCAAAGGCTAAGGGGAGCCAAGTACTTTCTTAGAGTCTGAGGGTAAAGAAGCGGTGGTAAAGAAGCGGTGATAAAGATGGCAAAGCGGATAAATTTCTCACAACCTTACATCAACGAGGCAGTCCTCATAACGTAATGTCAACAACTTCTTAATACACAATATTATACAAGCGAATAGACAAGAATAGCTTTACTAGAACATCGTTAAGCTGCAAATGCTCCACCGTATCGAGACCCTATCATTTTTCCCTCCTCTGAGTTATTGTCATCAGTTAGCAGGTAAGTTTTTGCTCTAAAGAGTTTCGGCTTTAAGATGGGCGCGGGCTCCCGAACCTTCGTTTGTTACTTCTGTCTCCTCTGTCTTAGGGTTGAAGTCCCTCTTGATATCTGCATTGCATTCTCTGTATCTGAAGCATGACAATAGATGATCGTTGACCATTCCCGCGACTTGCATGAACGAGTAGATGACAGTCGGCCCGACGCAACAGAAGCCTCTTCGCATCATGTTCTTGCTAATGACCTCTGCTTTCGGCGTCTTTACGGGTACTTGACGACCATAACGGAATCCATTTCTTATAGGCTTGTGATTAACGAAACTCCAAATGTAGTTACTGAAGGAACCAAACTCCTCCTGAATCTGCAGATTAGATGACAACATTCATTCAATGATCTTCTCCGTGGCATTGTACTTGTTATCTTAGCAATCGGATTGGATTGGTGGTTTCCCTCAATGTGACACTCATTCAATTACCCATTCTGGAGCTGTAAGGCTATATTTGAAGAGCCTCTTACATTTTTAGTTTTCCATATGAGAATCAGAAAATAACAGTAATGGTGATTGTTTGTTCGAAAAATTGTGCTTATATCAGACATTATTTCACGAGATATCATGAATGAAATTTCATATGATTCATACTAGGTGAGCGTATTTCCGACTGTTCGAGTATCATATGCTTGGAGAAGGTATTTACCTTGATGGTCTGTTTGGCGTTCTCAATGACTGCACGGAGCTTTGGTTCAGACAGCAATGGTTTGCCATTTACTTTCACACAGAGCATCTTCTTCTCATCAAAATGAGCAACGGATGACGGGTCAAAATTGTCAAAAGACTTCCTGCCAATGTTCCAAGGACAATCCTCAGGTGGGCATGAAAACTACTTGGACTAGCTTAAAAGGAGTAGAAATCTAACAAGAAAGCAACCTGAATACATCTCTCAGCTGTAGAATCATGGGCCAGCTTAATTCTGCCAATGCCTGTGAAAAGACCAGCAACTCAAAGAGCTTCCTATCATCATGAACGGGAACACCCCATTCTGCATCATGGAAGGAAGTATACAGAGGATCTGCGAAGGAAGCCGAAATCCCGAATTAACTGAAATAGCCACCTCACCACCACCGAAACAATACAAAGATGCAAATACAAAGCTATACGCGTTCCCAAAACAATATGAAGATTACATTCGTATTAGAGCAGAGAACTCTGCTATTCTGCCTCTTAAAGACCCTTAAATCTGAAGATGCAAATATCAAAAAGACAAATTACTAAATTTAGTGTTTTCACGTAAAATGGTATTCCCCAATTCTAGATTGGCTGTTTAATTATTCTTGAGAAGTGAAACAACTTGCATGAATTCCTTGATGAAGAACAGGAGAGAAGTATCCTTACTGCATTCTAACAAGCTCTTTGTATGAACTTTTTCTTTTTCAGTGCCAAAAACTCGAAAGTTCAAGCAGAGTGAAAAAAAACTCCTCTCCAATATAATCACTGATGCACATGCATCTTGGATTGCTTATTGAGCGCACAGTAGATAAAAATTCTCAAAGACAGCCACTTCCATAAGCAGAATTGAACTTAAAATAAAATAACTAATGACAAATAAAATGGTTAACCAAGTTCCTCACCTGAATTCGCTGTGATCCAGTTGCACCGTTTGAACGGACCAGAAATGCCACCATCCTCGGCACCGGGGGACACTGGCCTCCACGCCCTTGCTCCGGCGCTCTTCGTCGTCCTCCTGCACTTTGCCATCTTCTTCACAGAGGAAGCGCTGCTCGAGTTCGAGTTCGAGTCCGAGGAGCACGTGCTGTCCACGGAGGTGCCGCTCCTCACAGCCAAAGCCGGCACCTCTGCAGCCGGCTTCCTTGGCTTCTGCGGCTCACCCTGGCGCTTCGGATCCTCGGCAGCGGCCACTCTGTTTCCTCCGGGGCCTAGGACAGCTCGCGGCTCGGCCACGGGCTTAGCCACCAGCCGGGGCTTAGCAGGAACAGGCATCTCCGCAGACCTCCTTCTCGCTCTGGCTCGAACACTTAGGAGTGGCCGAATTTAAAAAAAAATTTGAATTGGTGGGAAGCGGGTCACTTGTCAGTGCAGTGTTGTACAGCAAGGGAGGAAATTGAAGAGAGAGCTCAGGTTGAAACGAGAGGGGGAGAGAGAAGGAGAGGAAAGCGTGAAAGAGACAGAGCGAGAGACGAAGAAGATGGAGCAGCCGTAACAGCACAAAAACGACTAGGAAACGAACTGGCGTTTCTGGCGAGATTTAAAACGCGGAAGCTTAAGCTTTTTCCGGGTTGTCGTTGCGCTTGCCGGGGGGTGGGGCGGAGGCAGGGCACCGGTAGCAGCCGGTCGCCGTCGCTCGCGTGCCGGTCACCTCCTGTCTCCAAAAGCTTCGGAAATGCATGGGGGGAAACGTCCTTCCGCAATTCCGATCTTGCCACCATTCGTTCGACAAAATTGCAGCTCTGCCCCCACGATCTCTTTTTGCCTCATTTTGATTTCGGAAACATTTCCCCAAAAAAAAGCATGAACATTACATTTCTGAAAAATCAGGCCACGGTCGTGATTTTCAAAATATCGACTGCACAGATCAAGAAAACCAGTCTATATCACTATTATGATATTTTGTTATTTCGATGCGTAACAATTATCTGAAATATTATTTACCAAAAATTCTTTTCTATGAAATCTCGAAAGCACGGCTTTCTCTTATTGTAATTATGCTTCGAGAAACGAACGTCGTGTGCATGTAAACAACCGGTTCTTTTGGAAGGGGGAGTGCATTCGCTGATATCGTTCATTACACACGCGATAATCAAAAACTGAATTTTCACATATAATGATTTTACTTGGAATAATTTCGAAGACGAAATCAAATGGTCTATATAGGTAAATAACGTTCACCTAATTGTACTAGCCGAGAATATTTTATTCACCTACATATGGCTGAAACATGAGGGCCATCAATGCTTCGAGAAAGTGATTTTTGAAATACGTTGGTGCAAAGTGCAAATCCAATAATGACCCAATCATGCTAATCCTACTGATATGATTACGGCGATAATTGACGTTTTTCTCCTTGGTTGAGGTGAAACCTAACACCGCATGATTGTTCTCCTTTCGTTGGCCAAGTTAGAATCCCCAGTTTCTATCACTTTCTAATTGAATAAAACGTGCAATTCGAAACACATTTGACACCCAAAATGCAAGTTGTGCGAAGCATTCAATTAGATGGACACGAATGGCGTCTCTAATTGCGTATTTGTGAGAAAATATTTCTATATTTCAGCATCTGAATCGCACTTTTTAATTAACCACAACATTTTGTTTTGTCTGATCGAATCTCCGAAATTTGCATAAATTTTCTAATACAGATCCTCTGCACTAATTTCGATCAATTTGCACTAATGTGTGGCTATTAGACAGTGCCGGAGGATGGCGTGAAAAAAGATTGTGCCTCCGTAAAACCCATCCCCATTGTGCAAAACAATAGGAACTGTAGGCCTATGTAGATAAGCCACCGTGGAAAATTTTGCATCCGTGGACGAGATATCATGGCTAGAAAAGTTTGACGGCCACATCAACTCGTATTGGCCGAAATTGGTGCCCGATGAATTTGAATAATATATTTATGCAAGTTTAAGGAGTTGTGGCTTTAAAATGTACTCCTTGCTAACATTGGGTGAAGCGATTGGTAAACTCACCAAACTAGGGATGGTTTTCCAATAAGGGCCGTGCGCTTGTCCTCTTTCGAGGCGGGCTATCATACTGCGTTCCTTATTTTAATGTGTCAGTATTCACACGCCATGTTTTTCCTAATCCCCCAATAGAAAGGAATACCCTTTAGCTGTTTTACATCCAAACATATCGGGATCCATTCGGAGTTTCGGACGAAGCAGTTGTACGTCTTGCCTGGGAGGGACATGCTATACTAATCAAGTGTCGAGTAGTAGTAGTCAGGCATTGGCAAGGGCGTGGAGAGGGAGGATGAGGGTCGGGTTGGGGTTGTGAATGAGGCGTTGATGGGAGGGCAGAATAGGGAATTTGAGCCCCGTGGGAACCGGGACCGGGAGTTGGCGGTCAAGAGAGAAAAAAAGGCAATTGGGAACGTTGTTTCTAGGCCAAGGGTCGCACTCAGTCGGGTGTGTTTTGGGGCTCGGTTGGCTTTGTGTGGAAGTCGCTCTTCCTTGCTTTACCGTTAGCGAAAAGAATCCAAAGGAAGAAGTGGGGGCAACGAACACCACCAACGAAAGCCACACTCAAAGGTCGGAAGATGGTGGGTGGGTAGCCAACGGCTGCACAAGAGAGAAAGACCTGGTCCATCTGGGCACAAGCCATTGCTTTTCATGATGTGGGCTCTTTGCTTTGTTGGCCCATTAGCTGGTTTTCCGAGGTTTTGCTGGTCGTGTTTTTGGTCGGGACGGTTTTTGATGTGAAGCTCGATTGGTCGAGAGCGAGAGGCCAAGTAGGAAGAAGCACCCCGGCCTGATACGTTGCACAGCCTATCCGTGGCAAAAGAAGTTCAATTTTCACAAGCTAGCCGGATCGGGCAACCGCGGGCTCAATGGAGGGGAGAGTGGACCGTCGGGTTTAATCGTAATAATTGGTAGACGTGTCATAAGGAAAGATGTCATGGTGAATGTAACGCGTGGTTTTGATATATGATATGCGTACGTGATAGAGTTTGTCTTTCGCGATATCACAAGTTCGAATTAAATCGTAAGACATCCCTCTTATTTGGCGGGAGGCTACATGAGTATTTGGCGGGGCAAATTGTTCAATTAGTCCTGAATTCATTGGACAGATACCAATTTAGTTATAAACTTTACAATCTTATCAATTTAGCCCTACAACCTTTGCGGGAAATTTCAATATAATCTTTCTGGTCAATTTTCGTTGGAAATTGCTGATGTGGCAATGTGCCACGTAGGACGGCCGACGATGATCGGACCGTCACACATTAGCGATCTCAAACAGAAATTGACCGGAAGGATTGTATTGAAATTTCGTTTAAATGTTTAAGACAAACTTGACAAAATTGAAAAGTTTAGGACTGAATTAACATTTGTACAATAGATTTAGAACTGATTGGGCAATTTTTCAGTATTTGGTGTAACTTTCCCGTGATAATTAAACTACAGAAACGGGATGCCACAAATTTTACCGGTGTTTAGCGGACTGTTCAAGCCGTTTTGTCTCATATGTATGTATACATGTATGTACGTATGTCAACGCAAGCCAACCGTAGAGGACAAGATAAGTGCGCTTTCTTGTATTTTCTTGTGAGGTCGTTTTATTTTAGAGCGGCCGCCAATTTGTCTTAAGGTGCGTTTGGCCGTCATTTTTGGTTGCTGTTGATCGGTGCTTGGATTCTCGGTAACGCATGGAAAAGGTGCTACCGCCCCCAAATGCCCGTTCATAATATGGTATCGCGAATACATGTATATAATTATTTTTGTTATAAGCATAGAAGAAATCCAACTTACAATTCCTCTCGTAAAAGGTTGAGTGTTCGAATCTAGGGCGCCGCAGGGTGACTTAACCGATGGCACGTGTGTGGTGGCTAGCACGTGCCGCCCTCAGGGTTTACCTCCCGGCTGTCGGTCGTGTGGGGATTTCCTGGATTATAAAAAAAAAAAATCCAACTTACAAGATAACGATTGAACTGTTGTTAGTCTAAGCACAGTAAGAAAGTCCAAATCGTCGGCTGCAAAGATGATGATAATTGCTAAGGTCCGGACTCCCCCAGACTCCTTCAGCAATGCGGTCCGATTCCGAGAAATTTGGGGACCGAACCAAGAACAGTCAAAGAGTGACCGGGAAAGTCAAGGTGCACGTGGATAAAAATTTCCACCACTTTGACGGTTTAATGTCGGACCAACTACTAAGGCTGCTAAGGTTTGAAACTACTCACCAGGTAAAATAAATTTGAGAATAAACAGCCTTTCAACAAATGGACCATATAATATCAAATAACGGCCCGCCACGTCATTTAATGTACCGAATTAGGTCTTCAACCTATCGATTTGACTAATTTAATCCTGAATCTATTGCGTTTATGTCGATTCAGTCCTCAATCTTTCAATTGTGCCAATTTGGTCCTCAACCTTTTGACGACTTACCAATTAGTCATTCCGGTCAATTTTGACTGTAAATCGCTAACGTGGCAGTCTAATTAGCGCTGATCATCCCACGTGGCATAGTTGGCGTTGACGTGGATTTCAGTTTTTTAATTTTTTCTAACCCCAGCCTGCCGAATGTTAGATAAAAAAGGAAAGAAAACAGAAAAGAGGAACAAGAAGAAATATTTAGAAATATTTTTAAAAAATTTAAAAATTATCCACGTTAGCGCCGGTCATGCTATATAGGATGATATATCTCAGCGATTTCCTCTCAAAATTGGATGGAATGACTAAATTGATAAATCGTTAAAATGTTTATGACTGAATTGGTACAATTGAAATATTTATGACTAAATTGGCACAAACGCAAAAAGGTTCAAGACTAAATTAGCCAAATTAAAAGGTTTAAAACTGAATTGGCACAAGTGCAATATGTTTATGACTTTTTTTGGAATTTTCTCTTACCAAGTAATGATACGGTAATTTTCTATTAGGTTTAAAGAAGTCAATAATTCAATGGAAAAATGACACCATAAGTGCCATAAGTTGTGTACGGAGATCATTTTAGTGTCATAACTTTTTTTCGGATCACTTTGGTACCAACTTTTTTGAAAAACGATCACTTTAGTGTTAATGCTGACATGGTTTGCCGGAAATCCTACGTGGCGTTGACATGGCTTGCCGGAAAGGTCCAATCAGCATTAAAAACCAAAAACGACGCCATTTAGTCCGCTGACGTGTACTTTTTTAGAAAAATAAAATTTATATTATATTTATTTATATTAAAAAAATCAAACATTGCAGTAATGGCGAGGGCTCCCTCACTGCTGCTGCTGTCACCCCACCACTGCCGGGAAGGGCTGGCAATGGTGGGCGAGGGTCGCTGGCCCCTGGCTGGGGCCCGATGACCCTTGTCGAGAGGAAGTGATCGCCTTTGTTGGCGAGGCGAGACCTCGCCGTCAGGACCCAGGCGACGACGAGGTCGGCCTCGCCTTTGCTGGGCGAGGCGAGACCTCACCGTCGCGACCCAGGCGACGGCGAGGTCTTGTCTTGCCCAGCAAAGGCAAGGCCGACCTCTTACCGTTGCCTGGCCGAGGTGATGGTGAGGTCAGCATTGCCTTTGCAGGGCGGGGGGAGACCTCGCCGTCGTGACCAAGGTGACAGCGAGGTTGGCCTCGCCTTTGCTGGGTGAGGCGACCTCACCCAGCCAGGGGCCGACGGGGTGAGCTTTGCCAGAGGCCGGCGAGGTCGGCCTTGTTGGCCCTCCCTTCTGACCGGTCGCCGGACTGGTGATAGGGAAAAAGTTAGGAAAAAAAAGATTAAAAAATTCGAAAAAAAGCCACATAATTTTCACATATACAAGTCAGATCATTTTTTTAAAATATAAATGCCACATCAGCTTTTTGGTCGGAGTTACTAAAATGATCTATTTTCTTCCGATTTGGCACCAAAGTGATCCGAAAAAAAATTATGGCACTAAAATGATCTCCGTACACAACTTATGGCACTTCAAGTGTCCTTTTGCCATAATTCAATATATGCTTCCCACTTGTTCCGGTATCCATTAGAAATTGGCAACATCACCAAAATTAATAGATCTTAATAAGATTCCCGACAACATCTCGTATTCTTTAATCTCTAGGTAAGTTTATGGAGGAGGAGGACTGTGGTACTCTCATTGGAACTATCGCCAATAACTGGTTTGCTACTCTACCCGTGTCATTACCCATATGGTATTCAGTGATGTGTTATCACATAGATATTACTCTCGAGTGGCGCCCTTAAAATATTGTATAATTGGATCAAAATGCAATAGATTTTGTCCGTTCAACTGATCTCAGTGGCCCACGAGAGATCGCGTCTCCTTTTTTTTTTGGTCGCTAAGATCGTGTCCCTTGAAAGCTGTAGAATCAACGGTCAGGACATCCTCAGCTCTCGACTATGCAACAGTTTTCTGTACATTCATTAGTTGCAGAATTACAGCAATCTATCAGAAGACACGCACCGCATCCGAAAAATCAACACCATAACAAGCGGTTTTCATCTCCCCGCTCCCTCCTCGTTCAACCCCAAACCCACACACCATGCCGGAAACTGCGTCCTCCGGCACTGATCGAGACGACAAACCCCACGTGGCGGTCCTAGCGAACTCCGGCCTCGGCCACGTCATCCCCCTCCTCGAGTTCTCGAAGCGCCTTGTCGTCGGCCATGGGTTCCGCGTTACCTTCCTCGTCGTCACCACTGTCGACCCGACCCCGGCTCAGGACCAGTTGCTGAATGCGCGGGGCCTCCCGCATGACCTCGACATGCACAGCCTCCCGGCCGTCGACACCGCCTCCATCGTCCCGGAAGACTCCCGCATCCTCACCCGCATATGCCTCGTCGTCGAGGCGAGCCTCAAGAGCCTCAAAGCCACGCTCATCGAGCTGAACTACCCAAGGGCGCTAGTCGTAGATGTGTTCTGCACTCAAGCCTTCGGCGTGGCAAGCGAGCTCGGCATCCCGACCTACTCGTTCTTCACGATGTCGGCCAAGATGCTCGCGTTCTCGTTGTACCTGCCGACGCTCGACCGCGAGGTGACGGGTGAACTGGTGGACCTTCCCGGGCCGGTCCGGGTCCCTGGATGCCCGCCGGTCCAACCGAAGGACCTGCTGGACCAGGCGAAGGACCGTAAAAACGAGGAGTACCGGTGGTTGCTGTACCACTTCAGCCGGTTGCCGATGGCGGCCGGGATCTTCCTGAACACGTGGGAGGCCTTGGAGCCTGGTTCGCTCCGGACGCTGAGGGAGGACTCGTTTTATAGGAAGGTGCCGGCCCCGCCGGTCCACGCGATCGGGCCACTCGTGCACGAGGACGGCGATGCGGAGGGGCTGCGCTCGACAGACGCCGAGTGCCTCGCCTGGCTGGACCGGCAGCCGGAAGAGTCGGTTGTGCTGGTGTCGCTGGGAAGCGGCGGGACGCTGACGAGGGAGCAGCAGGCGGAGATGGCCTGGGGTCTGGAGCTGAGCGAGCAGAGGTTCTTGTGGATCGTACGGAAGCCCGCGGATGCCTCCGCCTCGGGTAAGACCAAGAAACTCCCTAGCCTTAGTGAGATCGTGCGTACGTTAGATTTTCTGTTACTTTCCATTTTTTATTTTGTCCGCTTTTACAATTGCCGAAATTCCTCGACTTGTTATTATTTGCTTTATCAATACGTTGCATAAAGGGGTAAATCTCGACAGAAAAGAAAATAATGATGCGACAAGATGAAAACTAAGGGGATTTTTGTTAATGACTGCCGACCATCTTTTTCCGAAGGTTAGATCGAATTAATATCATACATCTCAAGCTCTACGCATCAAATAAGGCACGAGTTGACGTTTAGACTTCTTGGAGTGGGAAAAGATTGTTTGACGAGGGTCGCCGATGACTCTCACTAGCACATAAAACAAAAGGCAAAGAAAAAAAGAAAAAGAAAAAATGAAATATAAAACACAAAAAAAAATTATCAATGTCAGCGCTGGCAGTACCACATAAGACGACTATTGTCCATATTAATGATTTCCGACCAAAATTGATT
>CM062236.1:14602713-14860935 GCA_031216185.1 Syzygium aqueum
TTTCCCTCCAAGGAATATTTGCAGCAATTGCAATGGGCATCGCTCTCCTGAGGATGATGCCCAACAGGCCTCTCTTGTCGGGTGCTGCATATTTATTTGCTTTCGCAATCGCGATCTCAAGCCCGATCAGCATGGCCATAGGGATCATAGTAAACCCGTCCACACAGGGTGCGGTTGCAGGTTGGATCTTTGCCATCTTTATGGGTTTGGCTCGCAGTGTGTTCTGGTACGTCCTTTCAAAGCTCTCGCTTTCCGAACGGTACATGCCGCAGAGCGTGGTACCTATTCTCAAGTTCTTGGCCAAGATGCTTTGGGTCGGGGTAAGAGCAGTCATGATTATCTGGGATGCCTTCGGATGGCTCCGCCACTGAGTACTTACGAGGGAGACGAGAAACAAGCACCACGGTTAGGGTTCCAGATACATGATTAGCGTGGAAAGGAGGGAAATGGTCGGAAATAGCCGCTGAATTGGTGAAATTTAAGCTGTTGAGGTTTGTAAGTGTGCTGATAAAATTTTAAGTTACGAGCATACTTGAACAGTTTTTTTTTTTTTTGGTAAAGGTAAGAAAACCATACTTGAACAGTTGATGATCGGAAATTCCAAAAAACACATTGCAATGCATGTTTCGTTCCGTATCTTTTTCATTAAGAACACTTCCAAAGTCAAAAGTAGTGCCCTGGGATGATTATTCCAGGGGTAAAAATCTGGTTACATGGTAGACAAGAGCAAACTGGAGTACAATTCCACAAAACTTGATTAAGTTGCTGCAGAATTATCTCTAATACATATAGTTCATATAATGACGGACACAATGTAGGGTTGCGATTCTGGGGCAAAATGTGTGATTGAGTTCACGTCTAAATGAAGGAACCACACTGACAGGTGCAAATTTGATAAATGAATTGAACCGCAGCATCTGGCCTCAACAGCCACTTCCGATGGACATCATCAAGCAAGTGGCATCAAGTCAAGCTAGACCCTGATATTGGAGGGTAGGTCCATCCAAGAGAATTGGAAGCCAATACTTCATAAAGCCAGCTGGAGATATTTCTCAAAGCAAAATGACACAATAATTGGGCCAGCTAAGTCGCCGAGAGCACAGCCTACAAACCAATCGCACCATATTAGAAATTGGACATAGCAATATAGACATATGCATCCCCTTTGGAACACTTGATCAACTTCCGGGGAGGGGGGAGTACACAACCAAAAGAGTGCTTACCAATCCACTGCCCAAGTGAAGGGCGCATGATAGTGGCACCAAGCCCTGCTCCGAACGAAGCAAAAATCAGGGATGCACTACACTTCACTGTAATTACGTGGACCTTCTTCCCGAGAATTATAACTTGTTCTACTGAATCAACTTCTTCATCTTCTTCCTTGGACTTGAATATACTAGACAAGCATCGGTAAGTTTCAATTCCTACTTGAATGAGCCATGTTGCCGCAGTTCCTAGTAACTGCCCTGTTAAGGTACATGGTAGGCAGAAATGGTAAGATAGATGGTCAAGCAATTCATCACAGCAGTGAAGAAAGTTGTAAATATAAAGGAATTGACCTCTCAAAGTTGTCCTGCTAACACTCCATATATAAACTAGAGTTGGCATCCCTCTTTGTGCCTTACGTGTAGTGGATTTGGGAACATCTGGACATAGTATAGAAAAAATTAGCAGGGTGACACTGGGTTAATTCACGCATATGCTGAGTAGTGAGAAAAGTACCTTTAAGAAGTTTCCATGCCATTCTTTGTGAAACATGTTGGACAGCAAGCCTTTCCAAAACCCGTCTAGTAGTTACAACTGTAGTCTGGAGGTGAAAAAAATAGTTAAGTTTACTAGAGAGAAACCTTAGGCTTTTCTTGTTCTTTCTCTCAAACTTTTTCCTTCAAAAGAGAAGCAACACTGACATTAAACTTTGACGTTAAACTTTGACGTTACTGCTATTGTTATTGCTCTGTAACCAAACAAAAGAGACCATAAACGGTAAACCTGAAAGGTGTATTCCACAACCCATATCTGCCCCAGATGAAACAACTAAAGTAAGATGAAGAATCCTAATAGCACAGAACTGTCCAATGGCTATAAGATCTATCTACCATAAAGCAGAACAAAGTGATTTTCAAACTCAAACTGTTACCAAAACTTTCTGCAAAACTTCATGTCTTTTATTAAAAACGCCAAACATATTAGAATGCACTAAATCATAAGTAAAAGTGGGAAAAAATTAAGCAAAATGCCATTCCCATAATTCTTCCACAGTTTCATGATTAGAACTTAATTTTATTTCTCAAAATAGATGAAATCTTCAGCTATGTTTCTTTCTTTACGCATTTAAAAACCCCCACTTTTTCCCTGTTTTTTTTTTTTGCATCAAATGTGTGCTTCTCCGCCAGTAAAGAGAATCACACTTAGAAATGGGATGAAAGCTATCATCATTTTCTTAACTGCAATCAAGAATTTGAGAGATATAAGCGCTCACCTCCCGAATGATCTGTTTGACAGAATTTTTTAAGGGAACAACCATATCTACACGGTGCTCCTCAGGGGCATCCTGCAGGAAGTTATCATCCTCTTCGTCCTGGTTGCTGGACTGTATAAGAGGCAAATAGGACTGTAGAAAAGACCTTAACGAAGTCAAGGCAAATGTCCTAAACTCAAATGCTGAAAAGAGAGGCTTCATCTCTATTTTGTAAATTTTGGCACTGTGTTTCAGAGATTCCCCACTCAGTATATTCTTGAAATTACTTCGTGTACTAGAAACATAATCTTCAGACCATGCTGTCCCAGCATCGCAGTATGCGACAGGCAACCTAAAACTGCTGCATGAGAATGCTAATTCAGATATCATTAAGGATAAGGGAAAGAAGGAAGAAAATTTCAGCTCAAAGGATAGTACAGACTAAGAAAACTTGTAGCCGAGCAGAGTCAAACTTTTCATCACTGAAATCTCAAAGTCTTAAGAAAGTATGCATGTGCATTTTCATTTATTTATATATATATTTTTTTTTTGGGGGGAGGGGGGGGGGCGCCCAATAGCTGCTCGTCACACGTAATCATACCAAAGAAAGAGAAAAAGCATATGCCAGTGAAAGCAAACACTGCCGACCGCCACCTCCAGCAAACATGAGAATGGCAACGACACAGTTTATCTAAGATAAACCTCCATCAGGATACAACTCGTGTTTACATTGACATTAAAGTCACTAGCATCAGCTTTGCACTAGACATCGACGTACACAGCAGAAGCTACTGATCATTAAGAAACGAACAGTTCTAACTTTCCGCACATTCCCCACCGAGAAATCAGGGATTTTCATCTCGACGCTTGGTCAAGCCAAACATCAATTCACATCATCTCCACACATAATTAGGATCTCCAGAACCTCGCAAAGTGACCCCAACTTCAGTGCATATCCCAAAACACCAACCTAGCCACATCGCAAATTATACCAAATCACACAATAGAGTGAATGGAGGACATTCCATCCCTAACCACTCTCATTCAGACCGTAATGACAATTGCGAAGCAAAAAGATAATCGCTCCCGGTTACTAGCTCTCCTCGCTGCGAGATTACCAAAGTCAAACCCTTCACAGCTCAAGAGACCAACAACGCCACTCCGATCTCCGCGCGACAACCGAAAGAGCCCTGATTTCCCAAGCTCCCTAAATCTATCGCGGGGAACCGAATCATGGCTTCGGCAATACAAAATTCCATTGCAAGGCTAGCGGACGTCTTGAAAGGTGCGGCGGGGACGATGCCCCTGAGATTAGCGAGAAGAGCTAGCGAGAGCGCGCGTACCCGAAGAGGAACCTCGCCGCGAAAGGGACGGTAGCGGCGGCGGCGGCGGAGGCGGCGGCGGAGAAGTGACCATAGGAGTGCAGGGATTGGGCGGAGTGGAAGCTCGGGTTTTGCCTCGCGAGCTCGAGGACTAAGGCTATTCCGCTCATCGTCCTCGACGACGTCGATCTCGGTCAGCGCGAGCTGCAGTTCAGATCTCGATTTTTCTCTCTCTCTCCCTCTATCTGTATCTGATGCTTTGGATGTGCCCTAGGATTCTCAGCAGAGCTAGAAAGGGAGGCAGAAAGCCCCGAGAAAAATTTGCTTTCCCTTCGGCTTTTCCCGAGAAAGTGTTTCTTTGTTATCAAAGCTAGTCGAGTGCTTTTTTTTTTATTTAAATTAATATCACGAAAAATCTCAAAATTATGTTTATAAAATTTATTAAAAATTAAATTTTTTATTACTAAAAATTTTAAACCGGTACATATACGATAAATTTATCTCAAACTAATTTTTTGATCATCAAAAATCCCAAGCTATTATATTTATGATTAATTTACCATTTATTAAATTGAATTAATACAAAAAAAAGCACAAACTAGTACACATGGGATAAACGGAGGGTAAAATCCCAAACCGGTATATCCGGCAGTTGCCATGTATCATTTAACCAAGTAATTTGACAACAAAATTTAACGGAAGCTAAATTTGTCACAGCTATACAACTTTGGGATTTTTAATGGTAAAAAAATTACTTTGATATATATTTTGTACAAGTGTACCAGTTTTGAATTTTTCGTGGTAATAACCTTTTTTGTTTTCAGCCATTGTTCAATGGGTTTATTTTGATAATACACATTAGCAATAAAATTATAACCATGTTTTAGGTCATTTTTTGATAATCACGGTAATCTCGCATCGACTTCTGCCAAATACATTAATCATTCATGGCTGCAACACTACATTCTTTTATAAGATTTGTCGTCAAATGTGTGTGCTTCAACACAACCCAACTATGAAAGGAAAATAATTTTCGGAAAATCGTTCTCCAACCTTTTCTTTTTTAGTTGGGTTAATATCATGAAAAACTCTAGATTTATACACATGTGACAAATTTACCAAAAACTAATTTTTTGACCATGAAAAGCCTCAAACCGGTACACTTGTGATAATTTTACTCAATGTTAATTTTTGTTAAATTTTACTATCAAATTTATGAGTTGGATGATACGTGATAGTTAACTGGTGTATCAGTTTTGAGTTTTATTTTCCATTTGTCACCGATGTATCAGTTTGTGATTTTTCGTGGTATTAATTCAATTTAACGTAGGGTATTTACCAGTTTGGGATTTTGATAATCCAAAAATTAGCTTGGAGTAAATTTGTTATAAATGTATAAATTTGAGATTTTTCATGATATTAACCCTTTTTATTTTTTGGTCAAATTTTCTCTTTTTGAGGTTAGGAAACTCTTTTTCCCTAACTTTTAAGTTTGAATTTTTTTTTTACCTGTAAATGAAATTATGTTAGCTGATCATTTACGGCAAACCAAATACGTGAAACTCAATTCGTGGAAAATTCTTGTCCACTAATTTTTGGATTATCCAATTTCCGTAAATGCTGGATGGTGGCCCGAAAAGATGGAAAGACAGAAGCCCAACAAGAAATTTGTGTCCTCAGTTGCCGGCCCGGCACTATCCCCGCTTCCAAACACCCCACCCACCCCCAACTCGAAAACGAAACCAATCTCGCCGTGGCGCCAATCTCTCCGAGTTCTGGTCAGATGTCGCTGCTCTCGTTTTGGTTTCATCTCGCAAGCCACCAGGATAGTGTTCTGATGCTTTGAAATGCCAAAATAGCATGACCCTCGATTTTCTTTTCATTGGATGAATGCTCTTATCTGCGTGTGCACTGATTGCCCATTGAAAAATGGTTTGGGTCGTACCGGATTGGGTTGGTAATCCGTGAATGTGGGCATGGAATTCTGAACTTCTCATTTTTGAATTATAGGAGGATGATTGATCGTGATGAATCAGAGGTGTCAAGTGCAGCCCAATGAACGCGCGTCTTCTGGGTTTGAATGTGGGTCGCGGAGTGCATGTGAAGCTAAGGCTTTCGCTTGCCGAATGGAGACGATCATTTTTATCCTTATGATAGAGTCCTAGGCGCACGATGCGTCACGGGCTCTGCCACAACGTGCATGGCCCTCACGATTGTTAGAAATTAAACCAAATTTGTTAGTACTTGTTTCCTTTTTTTTTTTGAGTTTGTTTGTATTTTCATATTTTGATTTTTCACATATATGGTGAGATATTAAGAAATAAGATAAGATATTGTGAGATATTGTTTCTAGTTATATTTTAGGAAAGTTTCTTAAGTCAAGTAGGTTTCCTAATTAGAATAGGTTTCCTAGAAAGAGGTTTCCTATTTCGAATCAAACTATGCTCTATATATAGTCTATTTCTCTTGTAATTGAAATATGCAATAGAAAGGCGTGAATTGCGATTATTTCACCTTCAAAAAATTTCTTCCATCAAATCAAGTTGTTGCCGTGTCTCTGACGCTCAACAACGATGCCCAAGCTCTACAAGCTCTGGGATGAACTTGGAAAGGTTGGTCGTTAGAAAAGTCTCAGTGTCCTTTCTAGTCATCTCTACTAAGGTCTGCAGGATAGACGCACTATTTTTCGAAATGTACATGGTGGTTTGGGCATTGCGCTGTCACAATGCCCTCATTTATTTCCTAGTCTACTTTACATACATTGCGATGTCAACGACAGAAGTGCCAGAGGTTGACGGCCAGGGAAATAACCGGCACCGGCCAGGGTTTTGATCTTCCCGGGAGGCGTCTTGGCGGTTTCTCTAAAAAGCCACCTGTTTCATCACTGCGGCAAATTGCTCTGGCTGCTGCTGAGAGGAGAGCAGTTTTGGGTTCTCTCTTACCATCTGGACCTAGGCGTCTCGGTGGTGATAGTAGCATCACGGTACTTAGTCCAGCACAAGCTGCTGCGATAGCTGCAGAAAGGAGATTGTAGGATGACATATGGTGTAGTTCTCAATTCGAAGATGGCGGGGATAAAGAAAGTAACTCTCATAATCTGCCAAATATTGAGAATGAGAAATCCCTTCAAAATCAAGGCATAATAATGCAGGAAGCCAAGCTTCGGAGAATTCGTGAATCGAATGAAGGTTTAGCTTCCCAAAGGAAAATTTCAAAAAAAGACCCCAAGTGAAGTCATTTTCTTAAAAAAGAACCCAAAGTTGATATTGTCCCAAATAAAGACCCGAAGTGGCTAACTTAGTCTCAAATAAGGACTCGAATTTCCAATCTTATTCACAGCCGGGGCATTTTTGTCAAAAACAATTTTTTTTTCTTCTTTCTCTCTTTCTTTTTGTTATCTTTTCTTTGTTTCTTCTTTTTTCATCTTCCTTACGCCGCCTTGCGCTACATCACCTCCATCTTCAACGCCATCATCAGCCCCTCTATCTCTTAGTGTGATCTTGTTTTGTGACCAGGATCGGGTTTATTTCAGTGCAAGCCATTACAACACAGCCTAACTTGTTGAAGATTTTAAATTTCGCTCATCGAAATGGTTTGTAGACAATTCCATGAAGCCAAAACGAGCTTACAAAAATAGGTTCTCTTTATCCCGACTGTTGGGAAGTGTGTATCGGGAGAATCGACTAACTTGTTCGATGCACTTCGAACCAATTTTCCAGGATCGTATGTTGAATCACCAGCAAACGATAAACGAATCTACTTCACGTTGGTCCGAATACAATCATAGGAAAAGTATTCTTGTTCCACAGCGTTAATGCAGATTGTCTTCTCAAAGTAGATACGGAATCCTTATTACGTCGAGAGAGAGAGTTTTGAATTTCTTTGTGTCGGTTCTCGTTAAGGAAATTATCTTAACTGCCCTTAAGAAACTCTTCTCGCATCTCTTCAAAAGGTGTCTCTCAGACACACTTCTTATTAGAGCAAATGGTGTCCCTTGGACACACACTTCATGGACGGACCGACGAAATATAACATCTCCCACTCGCACATGATAGACTTGATGATGCTCTATTAAGAACGTAAGGCATTCAATATTCATCTACCTTAGAAACAATTCATACTAGCAAGAAAGCCGTGCGACCAGTGAGTACACCTGCACTTGAGAGCTCTAATTATGCACCTGTTAAGGACAACATAATGGCTACAATCCAAAAAATAAATAAACAATTAATGTCTCAAGTGCCCCAGACATATTTTGTTACATCATTCCAAGTATACCTATTCCTTAAAGGCTATACTTGACTTTTCTCAAGTACACAATGTATTTACAATTATTTCCGAAAGCCATGGAAGGCGAAATAATTGGTCGACTAGTAAACACATGTGATAGATGTAAAACAACAATAGTCTTCCTTCGCACTCATGTCTCTCTCCATTTCGGAACAACTGCTTTCCTAAACACATCCTATAAAGCCATATCTATTCATGACCGCCGGTAACATGCTAAAGTAGCAACATTGATCTTCTACTTCGAGAACATAGTCAAAAGTAACATAAGGCACAAAGTAAGGTAAATTATAAATTACCTTAAGGACTCACACGATGAATAAATAGGGATAATTATACTCATCTCCCTTATTGGTCAAATAAAGCACATGTAGTATGAATTACATGCTATAGTGGATTTCTCTTTCTATAAGAGTGTATGTCATTTATTAGTCATATCCACTATACGAATCTTAGCCTAAACATAGTCACATGCTTCTCACGTACTCATGTTTAGCCCGAGTGCCATATCAGCTCGCTTTCCACAGCGCCCAATTTAGTACTCACATCCGGCTACCTTCAGGCATACATGATTATGGGACTATCATGTTCGGTCTTATCACATACGAATAATAGACCTCATCTTGATTCGATCAAGGCGACATTAAATCGTTTTATATACTAAATTGCTCTTCGAGCATTTATAGTACATATCGTCTCATTTCAACCCCCTCACTATAGCGTTTAAGGTGATTGCTCGTGTGAGTGAGCCAATCATTGCCTGGTGACATACCTTTCAACAATATATGTGTGTTTGTGCTAGTCTCATAACATTGTACTAATTGATAAAACATCAATTCATTAACAAACAAGTATAATACATATACACACATAATCCAGTGATCCTCAACAATATTACATATCATAATCACATTCTACATAATCCTAGAGACGTCCTGTGTGTCAAGAACACGTCTCTTGGAACAGCTTTCGTAAATGGATTAGCAACTATCTTGTTGATTGAAATATATGGCAGGACTACTTCCTTCTGCGCTATTATATCTCTGATGAAGTTATTCTTTATGTCAATGTGTTTTGTCCTATCATGGTACTTGGGATTTTTCACATAGGAAATGGCTGCTTGACTATCGCAATATATTGTCACTAGTCTTAGGACATCAGTGACAATGGCTAAATTTTCCAAGAAACGTTTTAGCTATATTGCTTTTTGCACTGCAACAGAACATGCAATAAATTCTGCCTCCATCGTGGATAAGGCTATGCATGTCTGTTTCTTGCTATTTCTAAGAAATTGCCCTATCATTAAGCAAGAACGCCTATCTAGACGTCGATTTACGCTCATCTAGGTCTCCTTCCCAATCAACATCAGAGTATCCTAATAAGCGTAGATTACTCCCTTGATAGCAAAATCGATAGTCCATAGTGCCTTTCAAGTATCTCAGGATTCTCTTAACTGCTTTCTAGTGTGCTGGACCAGGATTTGATTGATATCGGCTCACTAACCCTACAGCATGACATATGTCGAGTCGAGTACACATCATAGCATACATCAAACTTCCGACAGCACTAGCGTAAGGAACAATTACCATTTCTTTCTTTTCTTCTGGAGTCTTTGGACACATCTTAGTACTCAGGCCTTCACCTTGCATGACAGGGGTATCAATGGGATTACAGTGTTGCATATTAAAGCGTTCAAGAATCTTCATTATAGAAGACTTTTGTGATATAATAAGGAGTTTCTTTGATCGATCTCTTTCAATCTTAACTCCCAATATATATGCAGCTTCTCCCATGTCCTTCATTTCAAAATTGGAAGACAACCATTCTTTTATGGTTATAACCAAATCCTTGTCATTCCCAGCCAATAGAATATCGTCCACATAAAGAGATAAAATTATAAATTTATCCTCGGACCATTTGATATACATAAAGTGATCCTCTTCAATCATCGTAAACCCAAAAGAAGTTATGGCTAAATGGAAACGAAAATACCACTGTCTAGACGATTACTTAAGGCCATAAATTGAGCGATGAAGCTTGCAAACTTGACGCTTTTGACCTTCAGCAATGAAACCTATCGGTTGTTTCATATAGATTTCTTCATCTAGTTCTCCATTGAGAAATGCTGTCTTTACATCCATTTGATGTAATTCTAGGTCCAAATGTGCAACAATGGCTAAGATAAGTCGTATGGAGGCAAACCTTATAACTGGTGAAAAAGTTTCCTCATAGTCTTGTGGAGCAATCATAAATGCTTCCCCTTCAATCTCAAATAGACGACGGGGAATACTTTTACGATTACTTTTATGTAATAGAATTTCTTGAGAATTCAGTTCGTTAGGCAACGCTACACTCCCACTAGGTCTTGTATGTTGAGGTAAATCTGTATTTCCCTCAATAACATTAGTGGGTGTGTTATCAGGATCTTCCATCTCATGTAATTGGAAGTCCTTATCGATCTCACCTCTACTAGGAAAATCGTTCTCCAAGAACGTGATATCTCGTGACTCCATTTCAGTCACACTTCTATCAGCTTGTTCACCTATGAACAAGTATCCTTTGGAGTATTTAGAATATCTAATAAAGATACACTTCTTCCCTCTAGGGTCTAATTTGCCATATTTATGGGAAGAATTATGAACATATACTGCACACCTCTAAGGTCGTAGATTACTTAAGTCTGGTTTTCTATCGGTCCACAATTCATAAAAGGTGGAAGCAACTGACTTAGAGGTACACGATTAAGTATATAGGCAGCAGTCGATAATGCATCTCCCCAATGTAAGATAGATAGATTTGCCTGCGCTATCAGAGACCTAATCATTTCCAATAGGATTCTATTCCTTCTTTCTGCAACTCCATTTTGCTGCGGAGTATAAGGAATAGTTAATTGTCTTGCAATTCCCTTTTCATCACAAAGAGCCTTGAATTGCTCAGATAGATACTCACGTCCGCGATCCGGTTCTCAATGCCTTTATTGTTTTGCTCAATTGATTCTCTACCAAAGCTATAAACCGCATAAAGCAATCTAATGCTTCAGACTTATGAGAGATCAGAAAAACATAACTGAAACATGTAAAGTCATTTATAAAAGTGATGAAATATGAGGCTTCATGCCTTGCCCTCACATTTAATGGACCACAAATGTCAGAATGTATAAGTTGCAATGGAAGTTCAGCTCTGGTTCTTTTACCGAATGGTTTTCTAGTTGTTTTTCCCGCTAAACAATATTCACATATGGATAGTTCAACATTAGCGAGTGACCCCAAAAGGCCTTCTCTTGCTAATCGTTTCATTCTTTGTAACCCAATGTGACCCAGTCTAGCATGCCAAGTACTTGCATCAATCTCCACATTACTAGAAGATGCAATTAAAGAAAAACAATCATTAACATTAACTTTGTACACATCATAGTCAATGTCTAACACCATGAAACCATTCAATACATAACCAGAACCGTAATAAACTGTTCTAAACAAAATGTCAACACAATCACCATGAAAATTAAACACATAACCTAAGCTAAGAAGAACAACTACAGAGACCAAGTTTCGCCGATTATCTGGAGCATAGAGGACATCATGTAGGAAGAGGTTTTGACCACCACGAAAGGTTAATTTACATGTGCCGATACCCTTCACTTTAACTCTTGAGTTATTTCCAACATATATATATCTTCTTCTAGGCTGTATTCGACGATACTCCATAAATGCTCCTCGATCTCTAGCTACGTGGTTGCTGCTCATGAGTCTATAGTCCACATTGGATGAGATTCAGCAAGCATTACAGTGCTAGAAACAAAATCATTACTCAAAGTAATGGAGTAATGTGGTACCTTTTTTGGCTCAGTGCATTCACGAGCGAAGTGGCCCAATTTGCCACAATTGTAGCATATCATCGGCAAAAGAACACTATAAGTGCCATAACTTGTGTACGGCGCTCACTTTGGTGCCATAACTTTTTTTTATCACTTTAGTGCTAAAATTTTTGGAAAACGATCACTTAAGTGCTAAAATTTTTGGAAAATGATCACTTAAGTGCCAACTCCGGTGCCGTACACAATTTTTCACTGGAAATCCGACGTGACATTTTTTTATTAATTTCTGAAGCTGACGTGGCTCGCCGGAGATTGGCATTTAAGTGATCATTTTTCAAAAATTTTAGCACTTAAATGATCATTTTTAAAAAATTTTAGCACTTAAGTGATCGTTTTTCAAAAATTTTAGCACTGAAGTGATCCAAAAAAAACTTATGACACTTAAGTGATCGTTTTTCCTCCGACTTGGCACCAAAGTGATCCAAAAAAAAGTTATGGCACCAAAGTGATCTCTGTACACAAGTTATGGCACTTATAGTGTCCTTTTGCTGCATATCATCTTGGCCTTGTTCTTCTTCCCGTCGAGCTTCTTGCGTCGGAAGGTTTTGGCTCTCTTGGGTGCCTGATCAGTCTCTTTTCCTTTGTTATTGAATTTATGGTTCCTCTTGCGCTTACAGCCTGAAGCTTTGCCCGAACCTGATTCAGCAACAAAAGCATGTGTAGAGGATTTTGTAGCTTCTAGGTGCTCATCTTTTAATTCCAAATGACGCGCAATATCGTCAAAAGTGACGATATTTTCATTATACGTCATATTGATTTTCATATGTTCCCAGCTGTCAGGAAGAGACCTTATAAGAGCTTGAACTTGCTATTCATCAGTTAAGGTATGACCTGCTGACTTCAGCTTACGTATCATGTTTGACATCTCTCGAAGATGCTGCCTCATCGATAGATTTGAGAGCTTCCGGTATGTGTCAAATTTGATGGTGAGCCTCCTCAACTTAGTGGCAGACGTACCCCCAAACTTATCTTTCAAGGCAACCCACATTGCTTGAGCTTTGTCATAACTTTCAAACTCACACATGAGATCATCTCGCATACAACTCAGCAACGTGATGCAAGCAATGCTATTTTTCTTTTTCCAAGCTTGAAAAGCTTCTTGATCTCTTTTGTGTTGAGTAGAAGTTCCATGCTCAGGTTCATCCATGGTGTGGTTGAGGGTTTCCAAAACCTCTTGCTCCTCAAGTATATATTGAACTTTTCGATGCCAAATGTCATAATTGTCACCGTTCAACTTCTCACCCTTATTGAGGTCAGTCACAATGGTCTTGGATGCCGAAGCCATAATCACTATCTTCTACACATTGACATAATAAACGCAGAATCAATACTAGCACATTTTCCACATAAATACACATATTTTAATTTGCAGCAAATACTAACTAAATTAATGATAATTCAACAAAAGACACCAAAGTGAAAGTTCACAATGTTCCCAATCAGTTTCGGCATACATTGTTCTACCATCATTAACTTGTTTAATTTGTGCAAATTTTAAGTTCTAGGTGAGAATTTCTTCTAATTTTATCAACCTACGAACTCCCACTAGACTAGATAATTCACAAAAAATATTTAATCACATCCTTTCTAGCAATCATATAGCATGGCACGATGTAAATCAACAGCGGAATTCATGACGTAAGGATCTCCAGTCATTATTTTAATATGCTCAAAATTAGGAAATTGCAAGCGCGTCAAACCATATAAAACATGCCATCAATGAACCATGCTCTACATAATCTTTATGTGGTCATTTACATGTTATCCAGCTTCTCTATTTCCAAAACCATAAGGAAATACAAGTAAAATGCAATAATACCCCAAACATACACGTATTTAAGGTTCCATATGCATTTTCATTCCTTTCAAAGCTTCAAACATATAAAATAACTATACCACAATGTAGAGAATTTCAATACGAACACAACGGTACCAACCACAGCCCGATCGAACCTCCCACGGGCCCACATGCGCCGCTTAAGTGCGCGGTGCGTGTGGCATACGCGCCTGCCCTTTACGGGCTTTTAAGTCGGTCCGATCATTGACCGGTCCGACCGGTTGACCGTTGACCGATCCGACCGGTTGACCGTTGATCGGTCCGACCGGTTGGCTGTTGACTGGTCGGGTCGAGTCTTTGGGTCTGGTCAAGTCACTGGTCACGGGTCGGTCACCGGGTCGAGTCAATTTCCGGGTCGGGTCGCTAGTCACCGGCAGGCGAGATGACGTCAGCGTGTCATCACCGACGTTTTGCTGACGTCATCGATGACATCAATACGCGTCGGTTGGCAACGTGCGCATGGTCGTCACGCGCTGGCAGTGCCAGCGCTTTGGGCGCATAGCTCCCACGCGTCGCGGCTTCTGGCAGAGCGTGTGGACGCGTCCAGCGTCTTCTGGCGATGCTCGACCCACCGTTCTGCTAGTCTCGACGAGTTCTTCAATTATATGTAATAAAAAAATAATTTTCACCGTAAAGAATTTTTCGAAAATCATCCGAATAGAACGGTCGCTCATAACGTTCAAACCCGTTCTTCGTTTCAATTCATGTTCGTCGATTCATCTTGAAATTCCTGAGCAATGAACATGCAAACAGTATGAAATTCATCATCATGATCTCCATGTCAATCAGCAAACGGAAAGAATCAACTTGAAAATAAGGCAGAGATCATAATCGAGACTCTGATACCAATGTTGGGAAATGTGTATCGAAAGAATCGACTAACTTGTTCGATGCACTCCGAATCAATTTTCCAGGATCGTATGCTGAAACACCAGCAAACGATGAACGAATCTACTTCATATTGGTCAGAATACAATCACAGGGAAAGTATTCTTGTTCCACAGCGTTAATGCCGATTGTCTTCTCAAAGTAGATCCGGAATCCTTATTGCGTTGAGAGAGAGAGTTCTGAATTTCTTTGTGTCGGTTCTCATTAAGGAAGCTATCTTAACTGCCCTTAAGAAACTCTTCTTGTACCTCTTCAAAAGGTGTCTTTCAAACACACTTCTTATTAGAGCAAATGGTGTCCCTTGGATACACACATCATGGGCGAACCGACAAAATATAACACTGACATTCATTGTTCCGATCTCAAAGCCATAACATGTTTCTGCTTTTTCCTAGATTCCAACTTCTTCCTTCCATCAACCCAACAACTGCAATTTTTTGTGCTCTTTTCAGTCCTTGCCAACAACAGAAGCAGCAATATCCAAGCAATGCCAAATCATCTTGTTTGACTAACTTATGCCTCCAATCAATTGACTCTTGCTTGGTGATCAACAGTTCCACGCCAAAGAACAATTTCGTTGCAGTAGGTGACTATTTAAACGTTTGGAACAATTTTTCCCTATCAATTTCAAATTTGGGTTTGCCCTCTTGCATGAATTCGATTTTTCGAAGATCCTTCTTCTCCTTTGCAATGGCAATGGCCCTTTTCAGTAATCCCAAGTCTGGAGACACCCACTCACACTTTTGCCATTCTCATCAACACAGCTCTTCTCCTCAACCGATACCCCATCCTCAGATTGACCACCAATCAATCTCACATCATTAACCGCAAAAACTGCTGTGTTCAGTTGCCACATTGGCCATTGACACATCCTATTTGAGCCCTTGACCTCGTTGGCCAACACCCTTGATAGCATCTACGTTGTCAGACGGAGGTCGATCTGAGCCTTAGATTGAGCATGAATGAGTTGAGATATGATGCATCTTGAGGAACTAATGATTTTATCGTCGGAGAAGGCGGCCGGCAACAAATAACTCCAATTCGACTTCTCATCACCGAGACTGCTCATAGTTTGCGTGACGATGTGAAGCTCACGAGCTCGCTGGTGGGGGAGCCTAATGATGGTGTCAAAGACGGAGGTGATGTCAAGCAAAGACGGAGACGTGAGGAAGATGAAGAAAGAACAAGAAGAAGAAAAAAAACCAAAGCAAGAAGAAAGCGAAAATGAAGAAAGAAAAAAATATCCTTGGACTAAAATACCCCTAGCTATGGATAAGATTTGGAGTTCGGGTCCTTGTTTGAGACTCAGTTAGGCATTTCAGGTCCTTATTTAAGACAATGTCCACTTCGAATCCTTTTTTGAGAAAATGACTCTATTTCGAGTCCTTATTTGAAATTTTTTCTCTTCCCAATCACGTAGCAGTGATGTGGATCAGAATCACGTGGATTTGATAGGAAAGATGGGACATGTGGGGCAGCAGATGATCTAAGCTCTGTACTTCAGAGAAGAAATTTTGAATCAGATAATGCATCTGATTCTAAATTCAAATATCATTTGGGAATCACTCTATCTGGCATGTCATCCAATTTGACTTCTTAGCCAGGTCTTAAGGGCACTGCTAAACATCCTTCAATTGAGCTCCTTATGTGGACATGTGGAATATGCACCTTAGTATATCCTGTGGGTATATGATTTGTAAATGAATGCCAATGGTTGTTAGATTAGATAACCGGTTCCATGTTGTTTTGATACTTTCAGTGTTTTCATTTCTGCATGTTTTCTCATTGTTGACACCTAAATTTTGGCGCGTCATTTAGTTATAACTTGCATAGAAAATTAGGGATTAAGTTTTAACCCATGAACAAAAATATTTAAATTGCATAACATATAGTTTAGTTCATTTTAGTTTAATTGTATTTTTTGCATCAAATTGGCAATGGCGAATGAGCTTAAATTTCATCGAACAAAAACCGGTTCGCTCGGGAATGCAAGGGCCGGGAATTTCAAGTCAAACGGGCTCGGTTGTTTTAATTTGGGCTTGATTTAGTCTGTTGAATTTGATTAATAAAAGCTTAAGTTAATTCAGCCCATTTAAATGTTAAATATGCGCCTAAGCCTAAGCCTAAGCCCATTAGGACATAGAGCCCACCTAATTGACCTAGGATTAGCATTATATAAATAAGTTTAGGTCAGAATTTTTAGGACGAACAATTTTCAGATCAGAAAATTTAGAGTGAGAGTGAGAGGAGGAGGGAGAGAGATCGGCGGCTGCCGTGCCTCGCGCGCCGACCATCGCGCCCACCAAGGCTCAGCCATCTCACATATCGGTCGTCTCACTTGCCTCGCCGGACCGCCGTCCCGACGCAGCGCTTACGCAACCACCGCCTCTCCTCCTTGCCGCGCCCATAGCAACCTACTCGCCACAGAAGCCCGATGACGTCTTGCTGCGCTGAGTCTCGTCTGGAGTCAACGTGGACTGCTGCTGCTTCTTCATGCACCAACTGCCGCTGCACAGCATATTCTTCCACAGTCCACGTTGAAGCCGGCTGACTTTGACGCTCCCCCATGCAGAAGACGTCAAAGAGAGGGTGTGCCCCCCCACTGATCCAAAACAAGCTCGACGAAGACCTGCCGTGCTGAGCTCCACCTGGCGTCAACGAGGACTATTGCTGCTTCTCCGGTTCGTTCCCAACGTGGCTGCTTCCATAAGCCGACGTCCTCGTAGACGGAAGAGAAACTACCTAAGTTCAGGCGTTCCTGCATCAGTTTCAGCAGCCTTGAAGAGAAGTCCATGTCTTCAGCAGCCGTGAAGTGAGCCCACTATCTTCACCGTGACACGCTCGGAGCAGCCGCCGTGTGCCTCGTCGTCGCGAGCCCCTCACCGGTGTTGTCGTGCTTCACTGTTGCTGTCGCCAGAAACG
Source organism: Syzygium aqueum (assembly GCA_031216185.1). NCBI lineage: Eukaryota > Viridiplantae > Streptophyta > Magnoliopsida > Myrtales > Myrtaceae > Syzygium > Syzygium aqueum. Next base: position 14,620,305 of record CM062236.1, read on the forward strand.
AGCCCCCTCTCCTTGCCAGTCCGTCGCTGCTTTGCACCTCGCCGTGAGCCCTGCCGGTGTCGCCGCGTCAACGCTGCATCGCCCGAATCCAATCCCGTTCCACACTCGATCTAGAGACTATTCAAATTTGGAATTATCTGCAAATTAGGTAAGAATCATTATCCGGTATATTTTCAGAATATTAAGTTTCCTAATTTGAATATTTGGAATATTTCGTGAATATCGTGTGGATAATTAGATATCTTAGGATAATGTTCAGGATATCCGTAATATTTTTGAATATTCAAAATTAGGAAACTTTCCTAATTTAGCAACGTATCTGGACGACTATCCGACCTTATCCCTAAGGTATGATACGCAGCGATACGGGAAATTATTATCCTATCCATAACTAATTGGATACGATGATAAATTTCATTAGCTTTCCAAATTTGAATAATCGACTTTCCGTCGATATCTATAACCCCATAGATATGACCGGTAGTTCGATTTCTGTGTCTAATCCGAGTTTGAAACGAATTTGGCGAATCGCGTGGTAGATTTGACTGTGATTGCTATTTCTTTGTTTGAATTGTCTTTCCTTTTCAAATAAAACAGAAAAATTCAAAAATATTAGCTAGATTTAAATTAGAATTTTGCATGTCTAGGATTTTTGAATATATCCCATAGGATGAGATAAGTATTTAATTTAAATTGAGATTTAAGGTGGCATGTTTCCTAGTTTAAATTAGGTATTATTTTGATCCTAACGGATTATTCACGTTATTTTATTATTCCGAATTTTACACAAAAATCCCAAAAATAAGTCATTCTAGGGTAGATCAAGTCATCATAGATTGCATGTTAACTTAGGTATTTTTGAATTTCGAATTTTAATAGAAAATACCAAAAGAAGAAGTCATTAGGTTGCATGTTAATTCAGGCATATTTTTTATTCCGAATTTCATCAGAAAATACCAAAAATATATCATTGCATCGGTCATTAAAATTAAGTCACGTCGTCGCACGACATATAGTATGCATGCTAGGTTTGTATTATTTCGCATGTCATATTTGCACGTCATTGCATGTAGACTAGATTTCATTTAAATAAGCGAAAATCCAAAAAAAATTGAGTGCATTGCCTTGTTAATTAAAAATCATATTATGATTGTCTGTATGATTTTTTACTAACAATGCAGATGCTTGCGTTGACTCGTGGTAAGTTGTTCTCCTAAGCTTGCAATTTATTTAATACTTTCTGTGTGTTAAATTGGTGGTTTACGCACCCGCATGAACACCTCACATGTTAGTGGCTAAGTTAAAATGGATCCAAACTGCCTGCCAAACTATTTTTGAAAAGAAAAGGTACCGAAAGGGCGTTAGACTAGATCTAGCGTAATCAAGTCCCCAGGCTTAGAATCTCTGGTTTGTAAAAATAAAACATATCTCCCTATGTTTTATTGAGGTTTCTAATCAACCTATCGTAAAATTGATTAGTGGCGACTCTAAGCATGAAGACATTTGCATGTTAAGAACTTAAACCTTAAGTTGCGAATTGGTAGGGCTTGGGAGGGCCCGAGTTAAGTTCAATCTTAATAATCCATTAGCCCGAAAAATTGACTAGATTTTTTAGGGTCGCGACAGCTTGGCGACTCCGCTGGGGAGTTGAGCTAAAACTCTTAGTGGACTTAGGCCAATTTTTCAATTTCAAAAATAATTTTTGTTTGGCAGCGAGGATCCCAGGTACGTCCCTAACATTTTAGGTGTTAAATGTTCTTGCAGTATGGGAGGTATAAGGGGAGGCGTGATTATTAACCCTTATTTTGCAGGGAGGTGTTCGGATGTATGGTTTAATTTATGCACGAAGCGCTGTTTGATATAACCTACTGTGCATGCCTTACATTTACACTACACTGCACACACTACCCGTTGCCGGACCTGGGCGGCATAGGTTTAGGATGGTACTGAGATAGTGGATACCCCGACCAAAATCATGTGGTACGGGTCGCCCTCCTCGGTCCCGAAATTTTCTTTCATGATGTCATTGAGTACCCACCACGGTTGTATCCCACTCAACCCGGGTCGGCTCTTTGACTAAGCCGGAGTCAGGGGAATCCTAGCCTAACCACCACCATGACTGGTTTAGCTCGGTAATCCTCGCGTCTCCATTTTACAAGCCAGAGTCTAGGTAGAAATCGAACCTCACATTTCATGCGCATGTCTATGTGATTGCCATTACTCTACCCGGTGAAGTAAGTATTCCGAACCTTTATCTTGCAATTTACTTACTTTCTCGTACATTTGGTCGGTCCATGATAGGTGTAGGTCAATCGTAATTTTGAAAGTAATAATCATTGAATTTTTTTTTCTTTTTCAAAGGGAAAGAAAAAAAAAGGATAAAGCTTTGAAAAAAATTACTTTCAATTCTTATCATTTTTCTAGGTCTGTCATAAGTCATTATTTCCTAAGAAATTTGCCATCATTTTCACAAATACATGGAGTAATGAAAATGTCATGAAAAATGGAAATAAAAGGACGATTAGATTGAGTCATGGACCGATCGTTTTGAGGACTCATACTTACCATGCTCTATTTTCGAATTAGGTAATTACGGACCGGTCACGATCGCCTATTCGCGCACGGTTGAGAGCTAGAATGGCCGATCAAACCAACTTGCAAGAGCGTGTTGTCGGCATAGAAGCTCAGATCAAGCAACTTGCTGCCGCAATGCAGCAAATGACCGTTGAAATCAAGACCCTTTGGTCGATCCCTGTTCCAGCACCTCCTGAAGCATCAGCCCCGAAGCATACAAGTGGAAAGAATGTTGATGTCGAGGAAGACGACGATATTCCTGACCTAGAAGACGACCCCATTCCGATCATCGTCAACAAGCATAAACCTGATGAGCGAGTCAACAAACTCGAAGAAAGAGTGAAGCAGCTGGAAGGTTCACAGGATTCACCCTCGATCGATCTATCCCTGTACTCCCAGATCAAAATCCCGAAGAAGTTCAAGATGCCAGACTTTGACAAGCACAATGGCACCACATGCCCAAAAGCCCACTTGCAGCTCTATCACGTGCAAATGACCTCATACGTTGACAACGAGTTCCTGATGATCCATGCATTCCAAGCGAGCTTGACCGGCCCTGCTCTGAACTGGTATCTTATGAAGAAGATAAATGGCCTCAAAACCTGGAAGGAAGCTAGTGAGGCGTTCCTAAAGCAGTACAGGTTCATAACAGACATCATTCCTACCCGTAATGATCTCGAGCGTGCTCAGATGAAAAAGACTGAGTCCTTCAAAGACTATACTATCAGGTGGAGGAATCTAGCCGCTCAAGTCGTCCCGGAACCAATAGACAGTGAGTTGAAGAGGATGTTCGTGAAAACTCTCCCGTTCGAGTACCGTAATCGGATGGTGGCCATTCCGGCTGACAACTTCAACCAACTCATCCCCATAGGCGAACAGATCAAGATAGGACTAAAAGACAGATGGTTTGTCGAGCCATCTTCGTCGACCAAAAGATTCGGCGCAAGGAAGGAGAAAGAACCGGCAGTCGAAGTCAATATGGCTTATAATCAACTGAGCCGCCGGAGTACTAACCCTGCCCCAGCAATTCAAGTAGCAGAAGCTCAGCAACAAACCACGGGTCGTCAACCTTTTTAGAGAAGGAACAATAAGAGGCAGTTCACCCCCCTCCCTGGATCGTTATCGCAAGTATTGGTTGTGCTCCGAAAGAAAGGCTTGTTGACTTCCGAGCCAAAGCGGCCCAATCCTAAGCAGTTCTACAACTTCGACCTGTCGAAGAAGTGTGATTATCACATGGGCGAGCTGGGGCACTCAACCGACGATTGCTACGCCCTCAAGCATCGAATCCAAAACCTCCTGGACACCAAGGCTTTCTCATTCCAACCCGCAAACCGAATGTTCAGAGTAACCCGCTCCCTGATCACGCGAGCGACGTAAATGCCATATTCTGTTTCGATGCTGGTCGAATCAAGAACGTCAAACTATACATCACCGACGTCTATGGTGAGTTGGTGAAAGCCGGTTATTACCCGAGTAATGAGGCCATTTCCTTGGCTATCATGAGGGAAAGAATATCAAGCATGGTAGAAGCTGGGATGATTGTTTATGCCGACCATATTGGCATCGTTTCTACTATCTCTGAAGTGGTCATTAACTGGGACGAGGAGTTCGCTACGTTGAACACCGGGGAGGACAAGCTCGATCCTTTGTCTGAAGACATGCCTCCGCTCGAAGACGCGATTGATGATGAAGAGATCATAGAGAGCACGCTTAAAGCTCACGAAGAGAAGGAAGTGATCGACACTCTAGGGCAACCGAGTGGCAAGTTCGACTACTATGTGAAGTACTCAGCACCCCCGAGCTTCTATGTTGATCCCCGTGACATTGTCCCTGACGGATGGAGAGGTATGGATGATCCGACACCTCAAATGACAGAAGACCCTGAGGATGCAATAGAGGGAATCACTACCCTGTTCGATGACGTCTTCATCGGAGCTATCGAAGAAGGACCGTTAGAGGGAATGGGCATTGGCCCACAAGAGGGCAATCTTACGACATATGAGGGTATGGGAACGGTCCAATTCGATGAATTATGCGTCACCGAGCCCGATCCCAATGATACTGGAGAACTCGATGATTCCTCTGATATTCAGCGCGACCTAGAGCTGTATGAAAAACCTAAAGTCTTGACAGTAGATCAAATAATCACCGTCAACCTGAGTGATTCCGGAGAACCCAAGGAGGTGAAGATAGGGCCAACCCTTCCCGAAGATGAAGCCAAACGCCTGGTCCAGCTGCTGAAAGATTACCAGGACATTTTTGCCTGGTCATATGCCGATATGCCGGGTTTAGACCCTTCTATTGTGGAGCACAGCTTGTCTACTAATCCCGGTATGCCACCCAAGAAACAGAGGCTACGAAGAACCAAACCTGAGCTTTCGAAGAAAATAGAAGAGGAGGTCATGAAGTTCCTGAAAGTCGGATTCATCGAAGTCATCTAATACCCTACCTGGGTGGCCAACATCGTGCCAGTCATGAAAAAAGATGGCCGAGTTCGGGTTTGCATCGACTACCGCGACCTGAACAAGGCTAGCCCTAAAGATGACTTCCCATTACCGCACATAGATGTTTTGGTAGACAGTACTGCCGGATTCGAACTGTTTTCATTCATGGATGGTTTCTCGGGCTATAATCAGATAAGAATGAAGGACAGTGATAAGGAGAAAACAACATTCATCACTTTTTGGGGGACATTTCACTATAAGGTCATGCCTTTCGGTCTAAAAAATGTCGGGGCAACGTACCAACGGGCAATGGTGACTCTTTTCCATGACATGATGCATAAGGAGATCGAGATCTATGTCGATGACATGATTGCCAAGTCTCGACCCGGAGAGAGTCATGTTGATACCCTGAAGAAATTGTTCGACCGACTCCGTGAGTTTAAACTCCGTCTCAATTCAGCCAAGTGCATATTCGGAGCAACGTCGGGCAAATTACTTGGGTTCGTAGTAAATAGTAAAGGCATTGAAGTCGACCCTTCCAAAATAAAGGCTATATGCGAGCTACAACCCTCGTCGACCGTGAAAGAAGTACGAAGTCTCCTGGGCAGATTGAACTACATAGCCCGTTTTATTTCCCAGCTTTCCAAAACTGCTAAACCATTCTTCAAACTTCTAAAGAAGAATGCTCAAGTGGAGTGGGACGATAATTGCCAAGAAGCGTTTAAGGAACTGAAACAGTACCTGATGAAACCACCAGTGCTAGTCCCTCCAGTGCCGGGCTAGCCTCTAATCCTCTATCTCACTATACATAGCAAGTCTCTGGGAGCGATGTTAGCCCAGAAAAATCCTGAAGATGGAAAAGAGCGAGCTATTTATTACTTGAGTAAGAAGTTCACCGTCTCGGAGTTAAACTATCCTAAAGCCGAGAAGACTTGCGTTGCATTAGTATGGGTGCTCCATAGGCTGAGACAGTATACACTGCATCACTAGACTCTCCTGGTGACTGAGAATGATCCCATCAAGTACTTACTTGATCAACCGGTCTTAGTAGGGAAGCTGGCCAAATGACAAATTTTGATTTCAGAATTTGACGTCCAAATGATACCACAGAAGTCAGTTAAAGGCCGAGTAATTGCTGACGTGTTAGCCGAGAATCCTGGAACCTCGGATGATGATAGATATTCCCCGGAAGATCGCATTCTGGTAATAAAAGAAGACACATGGACCATGTTCTTCGATGGAGCCGTGAACTTGACTGGTTCCGGCACTGGGGCAGTCTTAATATCCCCAGATGGGCAGCATTATCCAGTAGCAGCAAAGTTGGTATTCCCATGCACCAACAATATAGCCGAGTACAAAGCTTGCATCCTCGGACTTCAAGCCGTAGTAGAAATGGGGATATCCAAGTTGAAAGTGTTTGGTGATTCCCCTCTAATCATTCTCCAGACTGTAGGAGAGTGGAAGACGAGAGACACCAAGTTGGTGCCGTATCATGAAAACCTCGAAGAAATCATAAAGGAATTCGAAGACATTTCCTTCGAGTACTTGTCGAGATCCCACAATCAGTTCGCTGATGCACTAGCTACATTATCTTCCATGCTGCAAGTTACCGGTGGAGTAGAGGTTGAACCCTTGAAGATCGAAGTCCTAACAAAATTGGCCTACTGTATGGTTGTGACCGGGGAACCTGATGAAAAGCCATGGTATTACGACATCATGAGTTACATCCAGAGACAAGAGTTTCATGAAGGAAGCACTCTGGCCGACAGGAAGTACATAATGAAAATGGCTTCAAAATTCTTTGTCAGTGGTGAAAAGTTGTACAAAAGATCTTATGATTCGATCTTACTAAGGTGTGTAGAAGCAGTTGAAGCTACCAGAATCATGCAAGAAGTACACGAGGGGATATGTGGTCCACACATGAATGGCCACATATTAGCCAAGACGATTATGAGATTGGGCTATTATTGACTCAGTCTTGAAAATGACTGCATCCAACATGTTCGAAGATGTCATCGCTGTTAAGTTTACGGGGATAAGATAAATATTTCCCCCATAGAGTTACATCAGTTGTCTGCGCCATGGCCTTTTTCAATGTGGGGTATCGATGTGATAGGCCTAATCAATCCCAAGGCATCGAATGGACACCAATTCATCTTGGTTGCAATTGATTATTTCTCTAAGTGGATTGAGGCGGCATCTTATGCAAATGTTATTGCGAAAAATGTTGTAAGATTTATCAGGCGAGACATAATCGCTTGTTGTGGTGTCCCCGAGGCTATTGTCACGGATAATGGGATGAATTTGAACAACAAGTTCATGGACCAGTTGTTCGATGAGTTCAAGATCCAGCATCTGAATTCGTCTCCCTATCGTCCACAAATGAATGGAGCAGTTGAAGCCACTAACAAGAACATCAAGAAGATCCTGGCCAAAACCGCTGAAAATTATCTTGACTGGCACGAAAGATTACCATTTGCACTAATGGCGTATCGGACTTCCATCCGAACCTCTATCGGTGCAACCCCTTTTTCCCTGGTGTATGGCATGGAAGCAGTCCTGCCTGTCAAAGTAGAAATCTCTTCCTTGCGAGTTTTATCCCAGGTGGAGTTGTCTGAAGCAGAATGGATGCGACAAAGACACGAGCAGTTGAACCTGATTGATGAAAAGCGGTTGAGAGCCATTTGCCATGGTCAAACCTATCAGTAGAGGATAGCTAGATCCTTCAACCAAAAGGTGCGGCCAAGACACTTCGAGGTAAATGATCTAGTCCTAAGGAAGGTGCTGCCAATCTTCCCTGTGCTCGGAGGAAAATTTGCCCCAAACTACATCGGTCCGTATGTGGTTAAAAAGGTGCTTCCCGGAGGTGCCCTGATTCTCGTGGAAATGAACGGTCGTGAGTTTTCCAATCCTGTTAATTCTGATGCTGTAAAGATGTATTATCCTTGATAAAACCTGACATTTTGCAGCGAAAGTTTTTCAATATCTGGTTTTATACTTCTAAATTGCAAACATTGCACTGATGAATAAATAATTTCAATCAATTTCAAGTTAGAATGTTTGCGTCGGCTTTAAATTCTGCATGGTTATTTTATTAATCAGTATCATTGACTTCAAAGGGGAAGTTTATTTAGACAACCCGATAACTCATGTGGAATAAATTGAATGTGTCGAGTGAGGAACATCGAGATGATGAAAGGCAAGCCTTATCCTATACACAGTCCCATCTATTAATCCCCAGCGAGTTGAAAAAAATTCCATGTTTGCAAGATAAAGAGTTCTCTCGCAAAAGGTACGACGACCGAAATGACAAGAGGAATTTCATTTCTCTACCTTAAACACTACAGGTTATCCATTGTTTCACCTCTTTGAGCCTAAACACTTGAAGAAATTCTTTCAAATTACCCCTGTCAAGAACCACCCCACATCGGGGCAAACTGGAGGTAAATCAGCATCATGAGGAAAAATGGGTAGAAATTTTCTTGCTCTCACTTGCATCAATCTTCGAGTGTTGCTTTTTCAGATGAATTCATGCGAGAGTTCAAGTGCCTTAGGATGACGAAGAGCATTTCTTTCTCTATTATACACACATTTTATCCTTTGTTAAGCCCAATTGAGCCTGCAAATTCGTTTCGTATAAACTCAGTTAGTGATCATCCCCCACACTGGGGCAAGGCAAAAATCATCATTGTTCAAGCAGCATATCCGAAGTGTCAATTGAAGACGAAGGCTTTTGAGTACAAACAGCGAGTCATTCAATCAGATATAGCTGGCCAATGTTTACATTGTTAAAAAAAAATGGGACAAGAAAAAGCAGCATGCCTGGTAAAAGCAAGGCCAATGCCCGATGAAAGGATGTGACATATCAAAATCCCCAGTCGAGAAGTCTCAAAGGAATCAAGTGATGGACTCCTGAAGCCAATGGAACATCTACCGAGGAGACAATCCCTGGTGAAGAAGAAGACCGGTGACAATGCCAAGATGATCATCAACTTATTCACCCCAATCATACACATTTTGAGCCAAATGATCCATTCATTTCTCAACCCATAAACCGAGCCTACGTTACGTCCCTTACAAAGTCTCTTCAGATTAGAGCACTTGAACTAACGTAGAGTTTCTGATGATTATAAGCTTAGCTTGAAGAAGTGCGAGCAAGTCCATTTCTATCTCATTTTGCAGGGGTTCTTGACTTGTAAATCTGAAGACAATTGCCAAGTATTTTCTTTCAATAGCTATGACTCGAAGAGTCTCCTTTGCTAAGCCATTAACCAAGCCCATGTTATAGTTCCAACAAAGACCTCTTGGATTGGTAAGGTCATACCGCTTGCGAGAATACTCGGACCCTTGTCGACATGATGATGGTGAGGTAGAGCGATTCTCATAAATCAGCCTTTTTCAATGAGAATGAGTGAAAGCCCTTTCGGATCGGAAGTCCCTCATTCGACATTTTCAAGACACCCATTTGTGAGTTAGGATTGTCTTGTCATGATTTTTCCCCAACGGAGTTTGTAATGCCGATTTGACAAAACCATCGTGCATGAAAATCAGTTCAATTCATAGTGCATGTGTACATGTGTTCTTGATAGTGCGAATGCATATTACATGTTACTTAAAACTGTGTCTAGCAGGAGACACACCTTCAGAGTTGGAGATATCGCCAGGTAAGTATATCTCTATCCCATGGATGTCTATGACTATCTAGGTATCCCTAACCTATTCGAGTAATCGTCAGGTCCCATTTTGATCATTTTGTTGCGATCTCTAGATGCCTTTGATGATATTCAGGTGTCTATTAATCAAACCTTTTCAGGTACCCCTGATGATATCCAGGTACTTTGTCAAGGAACCCTTGAACACTTGGGCTAGCCCCTTTGTTCACCAAATCACAGGTTTTCATACAATCTCGAGAAGATTCCCCCGTTACATGCCTATGAGCAGAGATAGGCATGGCGGCCAAATCTTTGCATATGAACAGGTATATGTAAAGGTTGGAATACTCTCCTTATCTCGGATGTTCCCCCGCTACTCACCTATAAGCAGGTATAGGTGAAGTGGCTAAATCTTTGCATATGAGCAGGTATATGTAAAGGTCGGAATACTCCCCTTATCTCGGATACTCCCTCCTACTCACCTATGAGCAGGTATAGGTGAAGCGGCCAAATCTTTGCATATGAGCAGGTATATGTAAAGATCGGAGTACTTCCTTTATCCCAGATATTCCCCTGCACGTGTCTATGAGCGATTATATAAACAAGTTTAGGTCAGAATTTTTGGGACGAACAATTTTCAGATCAGAAAATTTAGAGTGAGAGTGAGAGGAGGAGGGAGAGAGATCGGCGGCTGCCGTGCCTCGTGCGCTGACCATCGCGCCCACCAGGGCTCAGCCGTCTCACACACCGGTCGTCTCACTTGCCTCGCCGGACCGCCGTCCCAACGCAGCGCTCACGCAACCACCGCCTCTCCTCTTTGCCGGGCCCATAGCAACCTACTCGCCACAGAAGCCCGATGACGTCTTGCTGCGCTGAGTCTCGTCTGGAGTCAACGTGGACTGCTGCTGCTTTTTCATGCACCAACCGTCGCTGCACAGCATATTCTTCCACAGTCCACGTTGAAGCCGGCTGACTTTGACGCTCCCCCATGCAGAAGACGTCAAAGAGAGGGTGTGCCCCCCCACTGATCCAAAACAAGCTCGACGAAGACCTGCCGTGCTGAGCTCCACCTGGCGTCAACGAGGACTATTGCTGCTTCTCCGGTTCGTTCCCAACGTGGCTGCTTCCATAAGCCGACATCCTCGTAGACGGAAGAGAAACTGCCTAAGTTCAGGCATCCCTGCATCAGTTTCAGCAGCCTTGAAGAGAAGTCCATGTCTTCAGCAGCTGTGAAGTGAGCCCACTGTCTTCACCGTGACACGCTCGGATCAGCCGCCGTGTGCCTCGTCGTCGCGAGCCCCTCACCGGTGCTGTCGTGCTTCACTGTTGCTGTCGCCAGAAACGAGCCCCCTCTCCTCGTCGGTCCGTCGCTGCTTTACACCTCGTCGTGAGCCCCGTCGGTGTCGCCGCGTCGCCCGAATCCGATCCCGATCCGCACTCGATCCCGAGATGATTCAAATTTGGAATTATCTGCAAATTAGGTAAGAATCATTATCCGGTATATTTTCAGAATATTAAGTTTCCTAATTTGAATATTTGGAATATTTCGTGAATTTCGTGTGGATAATTAGATATCTTAGGATAATGTTCAAGATATCCGTAATATTTTTGAATATTCAAAATTAGGAAACTTTCCTAATTTAGCAACGTATATGGACGACTATCCGACCTTATCCCTAAGGTACGATACGCGGCGATACGGGAAATTATTATCCTATCCATAACTAATTGGATACGATGATAAATTTCATTAGCTTTCCAAATTTGAATAATCGACTTTCCGTCGATATCTATAACCCCATAGATATGACCGGTAGTTCGATTTCTGTGTCTAATCCGAGTTTGAAACGAATTTGGCGAATCTCGTGGTAGATTTGACTGTGATTGCTATTTCTTTGTTTGAATTGTCTTTCCTTTTCAAATAAAACAGAAAAATTTAAAAATATTAGCTAGATTTAAATTAGAATTTTGCATGTCTAGGATTTTTGAATATATCCCATAGGATGAGATAAGTATTTAATTTAAATTGGGATTTAAGGTGGCATGTTTCCTAGTTTAAATTAGGTATTATTTTGATTCTAACGGATTATTCACGTTATTTTATTATTCCGAATTTTACACAAAAATCCCAAAAATAAGTCATTCCAGGGTAGATCAAGTCATCATAGATTGCATGTTAACTTAGGTATTTTTGAATTTCGAATTTTAATAGAAAATACCAAAAGAAGAAGTCATTAGGTTGCATGTTAATTTAGGCATATTTTTTATTCCGAATTTCATCAGAAAATACCAAAAATATATCATTGCATCGGTCATTAGAATTAAGTCACGTCGTCGCACGACATATAGTATGCATGCTAGGTTGCATTATTTCGCATGTCATATTTACACGTCATTGCATGTAAACTAGATTTCATTTAAATAAGCGAAAATCCAAAAAAAATTGAGTGAATTGCCTTGTTAATTAAAAATCATATTAGGATTGTCTGTATGAATTTTCACTAACAATGCAGATGCTTGCGTTGGCTCGAGGTAAGTTGTTCTCCTAAGCTTGCAATTTATTTAATGCTGTTGACACCTAAATTTTACCGACCATTTAGTTATAACTTGCATAGAAAATTAGGGATTAATTTTTAACCCCTAAACAAAAATATTTAAATTACATAGCATATAGTTTAGGTTCATCTTAATTTAGTTGCATATTTTTGCATCGGATTTTGCATTGGCGAATGAGCTTAAATTTCATCGAATGGGACTCGGTTCGCTCGGGAATACAAGGGCCAGGAATTTCAAGACAAACGGGCTCAGGTGTTTTAATTTGAGCTTAATTCAGCCCATTGAATTTAATTAATTAAAGCCTAAGTTAATTCAGCTCATTTAAATGTTAAATATGGGCCTAAGCCCAAGCCTAAGCCCATTAGGACATAGAGCCCATCTAATTGACCTAGGATTAGCATTATATAAACAAGCTTAGGTCAAAATTTTGGGGAGAGGACACAATAATTTTCTGATCAGAAAAATTGAGAGAAACACGTGAGAACGTGTCAGAGAGAGAGGAGAGAAAGAAATCGGCGCCGTGCTCTTCGCCGCTGCCGTGCCCCTTGCGGCGCGCCGTGCCCCTCCACATGCCGGCGTCCTCGCAGCTGCCCGTGGCTGCTGTCGCCGGAGACGCCACGGTTCACCCGCTCGCCGTGCCCCTGTTCGTGACTACGAATCCATGCCTCACGCCATAGCTGCTGTTCTCTGGCCGTGAGCTCCCTGCGTCAACAACGACCTTGCTGCTTCGTCCACTGCTCAACCCAAGGAGCTCCTGCCCTGCACGGTCAACACAGAAGCATCTTGAAGAGAAGCCAACCACTCAGCCATGCAGAATACGTAACATGCATACGAAGACAAGAACGGAAGAGAACGCACGTGAAGACTTCTTTGCTGTTCGCTGACCCGAGAGGACTTCATTTGCACAGCTGGTCCGGACGCTCCCCATGCAGAAAACGCCAAGAGGAGAAAGGCCAAAGACAGAATCTTCAGCTAAAAGACTCATCCATGTTGACTAATCCTTTCGTTCAACCGAGTGTGAGCAGCACCAGCAAACTTCCATCGACGATTTGGTCACGTTGAAGCCGCACTGACTAGCACAGCATCTTTGTCCAGACGCCCCCATCAGCAATGAGAATAACCAGCGTTCCAGCGATCACACGACTACCCGAAGCCACCACAAGTAGCGCCGACGCAGCCCTCGCCAAATTGCTGTCTAGCCGCCTCAGCCGTGAGCCCCGCTGGAACAGTCGCCCGGAGTAGCACCCTTGCCGAACATCCTCACCGTGCCGACGTCATCTTGCCGTCCTGACGCCGGAGTAGCCCCGTCGTGTTGCTGTGAGTCCCGCCGGTGTTGTCGTCGTCGCCGCCGGTAATCCCGATCCCGATTTACAAACCGATCCCGATCCAGTTCGAAATTTGGAAGTATTTACAAATTAGGTAAGTGGATATATTCAGAATATTCTCTTTAAATATTTATTTTCTTGTTTTGCATGTTTGAATATTTCGTGTATATCACGTGAATATTTAGATATTTTTAGGATCATGTTCAGGATATCCGCGATATTTGAGAATATTCAATTTAGGAAAACTTTCCTAATTTAGCAACGTATCTGGACGACTGTCTGGCCTTAACCCTAAGGTCCGATACGCGGCGATACGGGAAATCATTATCCTATCCATAACTATTTGGATACGATAATGGATTTCATTAGCTTTTCAAATTTGAATAATCGACTTTCCGTCGATATCTATAACCCTATAGATATGACCGATAGTTCGATTTCTGTGCCTAATCCTAGTTTGAAACGAATTTGGCGGATCGCGTGGTTGATTTGAATGTGATTGCTATCCTTGTTTATTTAATTGCTTTCCTTTTTTTTAAATAAAAAGAAAACTAAAAAAATCTGTTTTTGTTATTCAAATTAGAATTTTGCATATCTAGGGTTTTTGAATATTTCTTAGAGATTGAAACAAGTATTTAATTTAAATTGAGATTTAAGGTGGCATATTTCCTAGTTTAAATTAGGTATTATTTTAATCCTAACGGATTATTCACGTTATTTTATTATTCCGAATTTTACACAAAAATCCCAAAAATAAATCATACTAGGGTAGATTAAGTCATCATAGATTGCATGTTAATTTAGGCATATTTTTATTCCGAATTTCATCGAAAAATACCAAAAACTATATCATTGCATCCGTCATTAGAATTAAGTCACGTTGTCTCACGACATATAGTATGCATGCTAGGTTGCATTAATTCGCATGTCACATTTTTGCATGTCATTGCATATAGATTAAATTTCATTTAAATAAGTGAAAATCCAAAAAAAAAGAAATTGAGTGAATTGCTTTGTTAATTAGAAATCATATTAGGAGTGTTGATGTGATTTTCTAGCTAACAATGCAGATGCTTACGTTGCTATGAGGTAAGTTGTTCTCCTAAGCTTGCAATTTATTTAATACTTTCTAGGTGTTAAATTGGTGGTTTGCGCACCCGCATGAACACCTCACATGTTAGTAATTAAGTTAAAATGGATCCAAACTACCTGCCAAAATATTTTTGAAAAGAAAAGGTACCGAAAGGGCGTTAGACTAGATCTAGCGTAATCAAGTCCCCGGGCTTAGAATCTCTGGTTCGTAGGAATAAAACATATTTCCCTATGTTTTATTTAGGTTTCTAATCGACCTACCGTAAACCGATTAGTGGCGACTCCAAGCATGAAAATATTTGCATGTTAAGAACTTAAACCCTAAGTTGCGGATTGGTAGAGCTTGGGAGGGCCCGAGTTAAGTTCAATCTTAATAATCCATTAGTCCCGAAAAATTGACAAACATTTTTTAGGGTCGCGACAAATGCTTTCTGGGTGTTAAATTGGTGGTTTGCGCACCCGCATGAACACCTCACATGTTAGTGGCTAAGTTAAAATGGATCCAAACTGCCTGCCAAAATATTTTTGAAAAGAAAATGTACCGAAAGGGCGTTAGACTAGATCTAACGTAATCAAGTCCCCAGGCTTAGAATATCTGGTTCGTAGAAATAAAACATATCTCCCTATATTTTATTTAGGTTTCTAATCAACCTACCGCAAATTGATTAGTGGTGACTCCAAGCATAAAGACATTTGCATGTTAAGAACTTAAACTCTAAGTTGCGAATTGGTAGGGCTTGGGAGGGCCCGAGTTAAGTTCAAACTTAATAATCCATTAGCCCGAAAAATTGACTAGATTTTTTAGGGTCGCGACACTCATTCTAAGTTTTTCCTGATTGTTTGATTGATCGATCTCAATTTATTTTCTGCCTTCTGGTTGAAGATTGCATGTGCAAATGCACTTCTCTTATCCTTGTCCATCTTTTGGTATTAGTACTAAACTTGCAACTGAGCTACTCATAGTTGCTAGATGTGTTAAAAAGTGTTGCTTTACAAGAGTTTTTGTCACGCCCCAAACCCCATTTAGCTCGCGACATCCCTCTTCAGTCGAATTAGTGTGGCGTCCCAGGAAACGTCACCGACCCACACCAACATATCAGAGTTTGAGCCCAGTGGAAACAAGAACATAAACCCTGACAGTAAAATCATAGGATAATAGGGAGATACAAATCACCAATCTGCCAATCACTATGCTACACCACGATATATACATTATCCATTACAATTCACCATAACCAGTAACCAACTACTTCATTACACTCACTATATTCACATTAATTACCATCAAACCTCCACATAAGAACCGCCGGTATCTAAAAAAGGATTAGCGACGGGTAGACTTATACTATCACCAAAAATGGGCTCCTCTCAAAACTGTCTAACTCCTAACTCCTAACTCCTAACTAACCCTTATTCGCCCTATAGGGGGTCCACTCAGAATTAGTCTCGTCGTTGCGAGTTCGTTCCTCTGAAGACTTGGGGCTAAGCATTGACCTCAATCGAATTGTCCTCTCTCCCGACTCTATTGGAACTTCGATCGGCTAAATGATTTTAAATAAACTGTGACAATACTTCTCAGTAAGCAAAACCCTAAATCCTACCTAGGCTAACACATATCTTTGGGCATGTTCAAGCACACAAATCACACAACTAGCAAGCCATAACAATAGTAGGCACAAATAACTCACCTTGATACGCACGAAAACTTGCGCCCGAATTCAAACATCATTACTAGAAACCAACACCATGTCGCACTCAAATAATACCAATCAAACGATATTCATACCTACACTAGCACAACAAACTCAACATCATACGATTCCCATTTCACTCGAGCACACGCATCCAATTCATTTCTGACCCGCGTAAACACGCCCCAGGTCCAAAATCTAGCCATCGATCTCTAAACAGCGTAAACACGCCTCAGGTCCAACAACACTTCGGTAGCCCGCGTAAAGGAACACGCCTCAAGCTCAGTGTCTCTAGCCCACGTAAATGAACACTCCTCAGGCTCAGTGTCTCTAGCCCATGTAAACGCCTCAAGCTTAGTGTCTTTAGCCCGCGTAATCGAACATGCCTCAGGCGCAACACCGATCTCCCTTTTTTATAACACAAGCCGCATAACACGCATCAAGTTAAACAACACTTCTATAGCCCGCGTCAAAACACTTCAGGCTCAGTGTCTCTAGCCCACGTAACACGCCTCAGGCGCAACACCGATCTCTTTTTTACACAACAACCCGAGTAAAATGCATCAGATTGGCAGTCTTCCGATAAAACCGGGCATCGTCCTGCATAACACGCCTCAGGACGGGTTCAATTCCCCGCGTCGACAAGCCTCAGGGATTATGTTATCATACGTGCACACATTTTCCAATTATTATTTGGACCCCGCGTAAAAACGCTTTAGGGCATTTAATGGCCATGTAACACATCGGCACCCATTCTCATGCCAATTTCATACGACCAATTCGCACACGCCATCCAACATATACAGGCTACTAGTAAACCATGCCAACTCACAATTTTACCAATTCAATTCGTACGTGCACAATTGAACGCGAATTTTTGCATTTTAAGCCAAATTTCACCACTCACGGGCATCGTATTCCTTCCGACAACCGCCAAACCAACACGCACTAGGTCTCAAACACCAATATGCATCAATTCAGCCACAGAATGAACAGCAATTCGGCCACCACAGAAAAATCACTATAACGGCACATTTAGGCCCGTTTTTCACGCAATAATTCACGACAATCACCCGTAATCATTCCGATTGCCTAGTCAATCAATTCTAACCTCAAATCCACCTAAAAAATTATCATAATTCCACCCAAACCACTCATCCAAATCATTCCAATCATTATTCCACGATTAACCCCTAAAACTTGCTGAAACGGGCCCGAACTAACCCGCCATCACCCGTTATCCTAGGCGAGGTTTAGGATATCACTTACTTGTGATTACACGCAAAATCAAGCCCTTAAAGGTGGCTGGATAGAGAGTGAACAGCAGCGGCAACGGCGTCCCACGAAAAGGGGTACCGGTGACTCACCGGCATCCATGAGCGGCGGCAATCAGCGGCGATGGCCTGCTGGTTTCTTGGCTAAAAAGGGGTGGTTGGTGATGGTGTTTTGGTGAAGGAAAATACAAGAGAGAGAGAGGGACGGTGGTGGCGGTGATGTGGCAAGGCGGAGGGACGAACAGCGGCTTGACGGAACGGTGGCGAACGTACGCGCGGCGGCGGCCAAAGGCATGGCCGGCTGGCCACTTCACGTGAGGAAGAGAGGGGAGGGGATTCGGCCAAGAGGAAATGGGGGAGTTGGGCATGGGAAAATTGAGGAGAGAGAGAGAGAAAAAGGATTAAATAGGCTAGTCAAAGTCTTCCAAGGTGAAATTACCATCCTACCCTCCTCTCTACTTTCCATCCAATGGTCACGATTCAACCTTATCCAAAAATCAACGGCCAAGATCAATCCTTACAAAAAATATCTAAGGGTATAATTGGAATTTCACAAAAAGTGTAGGGGCAAAATCGTCCAAAAATTTATATCTCCAAAGTAGGGGTGAAATGTCCAAAATGCCTTTCTCATTTTACACTTGGTCTTCACAAAATCCCAGGGGCAAAACGGTTATTTTTCATTTCCTGTCAAAATTTCAGTTTTCTAACGAATCCGGATAAATCTGAGGCTGACCACGTTAATAACGGCGTCGTTCAATTACTCTGCCATGACTTTCAAAATTTCAACACCCAACTCAGTCTCTATTTAATGGTCAAACTCAAATAAACGCGACTTGAGTTTATCGCAAACTAACGGGCGGCTTTCGAGAAAATTCGTACATTCGACCCGTGGTTGATACTAAATCGAGCCACGTTTAAGTTCACTTGAGTCATGGCGATCTCGATTATTATATAATTGTGAGGATTAATCACTAGTTCTAAAGAACGAGATTGTTTGGAATAGGTTTGAGATCGTTTGCAAATTTCGTATTCTGGCGAGGCAGAATCACCGGCGATCCAATTATACAACATTCGCAAATCGATCCATGACCATCCTTAGATAGGTCCAAATTAGCCCAAAATATCACCTCGACAATCCTTATGGTCAAAAGTCAGTCCATGGTTTGGTTCTACACACGAATCTAGATCCCTAATTAGCCTTGCTCTACTGGTTAGTGTCCCAAGAGTGATCAAGTCTGGGCGAGATTTACTACAAGTGCGTTATTAAAATTATGTGTTTCATAAATACCAAGTGGGTAAAAATTTAGAATGTCACAACTCTTCCCCCCTTATAAAAATTTCATCCTCGAAATTTACAATCAAAATCAAACTATTCAAACAACTGGGGTAATGACGTCTCATCAGCTCCTCGCTTTCCCAAGTAGTGCCTTCGGTCTCGTGATATTTCCAAATCACCTTGACTAGCGGGATCGTCTTGGTCCTTAAGACTTGTTCCTTCCTATCCTCGATCCGTACCGGTCTTTCCATGTACGATGCTCTGTCGTCCACTTCTATCTCCTCATAATTTAGTACATGAGCTGGATCCGATTCATATTTTCTCAACATCGACATGTGGAATACATTGTGCACCTGAGACAAATTTCGCGACAAGGCGAGTCGATACGCTAAATCTCTAATCTTTTCTAACACCTCAAAAGGTCCCATAAACCGTGGACTTAATTTCCCTTTCATACCAAATCGGGATAATCCTTTCATTGGCGATATCTTGAGGAATACGTGATCCCCTACTTAAAATTCCAAAGGTTTTCGCCTTTTGTTTGCATGACTCTTTTGACAGCTTTGCACTGTTTTCAACCTTTCACAAATGATTTTAATTGCTTCGACTGACTGTTGAACTAATTCTGGCCCGGTTATACTCCTTTCTCCAACTTCGTCCCAACACACGGGCGTCCTACAAGCTCTGCCATACAGCGCTTCAAATGACGCCATCCCGATACTCTACTAGAAACTATTATTGTATGCGAAATCCACTAAGGGCAATTGCTCTTCCCACTTGCCTTGAAAATCCAGTACACATGCCCGAAGCATATCCTTTAGAGTCTAAATCTTCATCTAAAACTGGCCATCCGTTTGCAGATGATAAATTGTACTAAATTGCAGCTTTAATCCCAATGCTATCTATAAACTTCTCCAAAAGTTGGCGGTAAATTTGGGATCACGATATGAAGTAATCCTCACTGGCACCCATGCAAACGAACTATCTGTTATATATGTATAATTCGGCATACCGATCCAATGCAAAGTCCTTTTGCACTGCCAAGAAGTATGCTGACTTTGTCAATCTATTAACAATGACCCAAATAGAATCATAGCCCTTTTGGCTCCTTGGTAATCTCATTACAAAATCCATAGTCACGTGCTCCCACTTCCACTCAGGGATTTCCAAAGGTCGTAACAATCCTTCGGATTTACAATTTTGTGCTTTTACCTGCTGGTAGGTCAAACACTTAGCTACGTGCTTAGCTATGTCCACTTTCATGCCATTCCACCAGTAGTAATATCTCAAGTTCTGGTACATTTTCGTACTCCCCAGATGGATACTATAACTACTACGATGCGTTTCCGACAAAATCTCTTCCTTAAGTTTCATATTGTCGGGTACACACAATTGTCCACGGAACTTCAAGATCCCATCCTCGGATACTTGGAAGTCTGGTTTTCTCTTAGTACCGTTCACCTCTAAAATCTTTTGAATCCCTTGGTCCGAAGATTGTAAGACCTTGATCTTAGTTTGAATTTCCGGTTCAATTCTTAGCATGGCTAGCAAACTCGAGACTTGACTTACTTCAAATCTAAATTCCGAGTCTCGCACATTTTCCAACAAGGTCCACTCCTTAACTAACAGGTATATGATACTCGATGTCTGACTTAACGTGTCAGCTACCTGGTTGGCCTTTCCGGGATGATACAAAATATCACAATCGTAGTCCTTAAGTAACTCTATCCAACGATGCTGTCTTATATTGAGCTCCTTTTGATAAAACAGATATTTCAAACTTTGATGGTCTATATATATCTGAAATTTCTCTCTGCATAAGTAATGTCGCCAAATCTTAAGGGCGAATACTATTGCGGCTAATTCCAAATTATGCGTCGGGTAGTTCAACTCATGCGATCTTAATTGTCTTGATGTGTAGGCCACTACTCGTCCATTTTGCATGAGTACACACCCCAGTCCTTTTAACGACGCATTGCTATAAATTTCATATCCTCCTAGTCCTGATGGAATAGTCAACACCGATGCTGTCGTTAGCCTATGCTTTAGTTCTTGAGAACTCCTTTCATATTTATCGATCCATTCAAACCTTGTTTCCTTTTTCAACAAATGTGTCAATGGTGTTGCTATTGTCGAAAACTCTTCCACGAAACGTCGGTAATATCTTGCCAAACCCAAAAGGCTTCGAACCTTTGTTACCGTCATGGGTCTCGGCCATTTCATTACAACTTCAATCTTTGTTGGATCTACTGAAATTCCTTCTCCAGAGATCATGTATCCAAGAAATGCTGCTTGATTGAGCCAAAACTCGCACTTACTAAACTTAGTATACAATGCGTTTTCTCTTAAAATCTACAAAACTTTACTTAGATGGAACTCATGCTCCTCCGAGCTCTTCGAGTACACCAATATATCATCTATAAAAAACTATCACAAATTGATCCAAGAATTCTTTAAATACTCGATTCATCAAATCCATAAAAGCAACAGGGGCATTAGTCAACCTAAACGGCATTACTGTAAACTCATAATGCCCATATCTCGTCCAGAATGCCGTTTTCGGTATGTCCTCCTTCCTAATTTTCAATTGATGATATCTCGTCCTTAAATCAATCTTAGAAAATACTGAAGCCCCTTGTAACTAATTAAATAAATCATCTATCCTTGGCAGGGGATATTTATTCTTGATCGTCACCTGATTCAACTGCCTATAATCGATATACAACCTCAACGACCCATCTTTCTTCTTTACAAACAATACTGGGGCTTCCCATGGGGACGCACTTGGACGAATGAAACCTTTGTCCAAGAACTCTTGCATTTGCACCTTTAACTCTTTTAACTCTAACAACGACATTTTATAAGGTGCCTTCGAGATTGGTTCAGTACCAGGGGCTAATTCAATTACAAAAAATTCCTGAGGAAAAACATCGGGAAAGTTGCACACCATGGCTATATCTTCTAGCCTTGGTTCCTCGATTGTCGAATCAACTACTGACGCTAGGAATCCTTGGCACCCTTTGTCCAACAACTTAGTCACTTCCAGTAACAAAATCTAAGGAATTGAGGTTCTTCCTCGACTTCCTACAAATTCAAATCTAGGATGTTCAATTGAATTAAATTGGATCACCCTGTTG
Source organism: Syzygium aqueum (assembly GCA_031216185.1). Lineage (NCBI taxonomy): Eukaryota > Viridiplantae > Streptophyta > Magnoliopsida > Myrtales > Myrtaceae > Syzygium > Syzygium aqueum. The sequence continues at coordinate 14,642,326 of CM062236.1, forward strand.
CTACAATCCATTACAGCCCTCTGCCTAGTCAATCAATCCATACCAACAATCACATCGAAATCAAACATAGGTAAAACAGCCAAATCTATTCTTTCTTCTACATCACCAATCACAATTTTACAATCCGAACATCCTAGCAAAACTAGCACTTTATCATTCAACGGTGTAGCAACATATAGCACAACATCAAGCGGTCTTTATTCTGTCCTAGTCAATCTAATGAATTGCTCAGACACAAACGAATATGACGCCCTTAGATCAAATAAAGCATATGCAGCATGATCGCAGAGAGAGACCGTACCTGTGACCACGCCTGGCGCGTCCTCGACTTCCCTTCTCGCCATTGCATATACCCGTCCTTATGCTGCCGGCCCGTTCTGATTAGTCAAAGGGGCAACTCCAATTCGATGTCCTTGCCGGGGCAGCTGTAACTGTACAGGCGGCTGAGTCTGCCTGAGGTTGGGGCAATTTCTTATGTGATGGCCCATTCCGCCACATCCAAAACAAGCTCCACCTCTATTCGGGCAAGGTCCATTACCATGCCTTTGTCCACACAGACGACATGGGCCATTCAGAAAGCGATTCGACTTACCGATGTTCCTCTTAATGGAAGAAATAAAATGTTGATTCCCCGACATCGATCTCTTTTCGAAATTATGATTGTCCCTAGCCGGAGCATATCTCGATCCAGAAATAGCGGCTCTATCTGTTAAGTCACGCTCAATCGCCTGAGCCCGCTCATAAATCTCATTATAATCCCTCAAATTTAGTGATACCATCTGACTACAAAGGACCAATTTCAACCCATCTCAGAACCTTCGGGCCCTATCCCATAGATCTTCTACAATTCTCGGGGCAAACTTAGATAATCTAGAAAATTCTATCTCGTACTGATCCACTGACATCTGCCCTTGATGAAGCCTCATAAACTCAGCTAACTTCCTTTCTCAAGTACTCTCTAAAAAATATTTGCCATTGAAGGCTTCCATAAATACAATCCATGTATGAGCAACATCCACGGGGAACATCTGACCCCTGGTGGCTCTCCACCAATCACTTGCATTTTCTTGCAATTGATACACCGCTAAAGTCACTTTTTTTTTTTGGTAAGGAAAAAAAAAAAAAATTATTGGTCAAGCCAAAAACCGCTAAAGTCACTTTTTCTTCCTCTGTACACCCAAAAACCTCAAAAGGCTTTTTTTAGTTCTTCTACCCAAAGCGATGCAGCCTCGGGATCACATTTACCATCGAACTTTGGGGGTTTTGTTGACACCTAATTTTTAGCCCATTTTTGTCATATTTTCAAAAATTTCAAAATTAAGTCTAGGGATCTTGGCCAAGCCTAGAAACCTATTTCTAAAACCAAAAAATAATTTTTTTACGATTTTTCTGCATTTTTCTTAATTTATTTTAGTCAAAATAAGCGAGAAAATCAAGAAAATAGCAAATGGAATCGGAAAATTCCATAAAAATAGTCATTGGTCTTCTTTTAAATCCAATTTCAGAAATGCATCATCAATTTTGAAAAAATCTCAATCGAGTATATGTTTTTCCCAAAATTGGGCAAACTTAAATCCAAATTGAACCAAAAATGCAATTAATTTTTTTCCAGTCATTTTCAAGTCATAGTGTCTTCACAACAATGAATTCTGGGACCTTGAATTGCACAATGGTCGGTCCAATTCCACAACTTGGCATAAAAATCAAAAATCCCCAAAATTTGATTGAAAATTAAGAATTTTGAACACATATTGGGAATTGTGCCCAATATGAAATTGTCGAAATGTGAGATTATCATTTCTAAGGTTAATTAGGGGTGGGTAATTCAATTTTAGCATCAATTGCCTAATCAGGTCATTAGGACATTGAATTGAACAAACCCTATTAACCTGAGTATAAAAATGAGAAAATCTTGGGTTCAATTACAATAAAAATTGGGGAAAATTATATGTTTGGGTTCGGAATATGATGGGGAATCCAATTTTGGAGTTTAATTTGAAAAATTAGATCAAAATAGGGCCCAATGTACATTTTTGGTCAAAACCGAAATTGTCGGTCGGGCGGGTCGACCCGACCTGACCCGCACAGTGTCATCTCTTTCGCCCGGTTTGCCCAGCACGTGCACAAAACCCAGAAAATCAAAACGAACCCGTGACTTTACCAGTCATTTCCAGAAATTTGAACATGTTTTATTCAATTGTGCCAACTGGAAAAGATCCAGCTGGCACCGGTTAACCACCTTAACTGATCGGAAGTTAGTTCCAATCAATTTCGAGCGGGAAATCGATCAACAAAAACGAAAAAAAAACTGAAGACCGAGGAACGGAAGCCATTCGAGAAAATTCCTGAGAGAGAGAGAGAGAGAGAGAAAGAGAGAGAAACAACGCGGAAAAACCAGAGAGAGAGGGTTGAGAGTCCCCACCCGAGTGTCCGGCGCCGCTGTGGATGGCAGAGCACCGGCAAATCGGAGTTTGGCCGTGACTCTCCCCTCACTGTTCCAGTCGTTTTGGCTAGTCGGGAACGTCTGAAAATCAAGCCGGTCTGGTCAATCTGGACCTATTCTGGCTGGACCAAGACCATCATGGTGAAGATCGAGGGTCAAGGAACAATCCTTGGAGCCCCGATTGGTTCAACAATTGTGTTTGATCATCGAACGAACCAAATAAATATTGCTCGTGGACAGTTTTCATTAAAATTTTCCAGAATTTGATTTTTGCCTCAATGTGTATGCTTGAGTGATTTCATTGATGAATCTTGGTATCTTGATGTTCATTACTCGTTTCTAATCATTTTTGATGTGTTTTGATTGCATTTCGGTCATCAAAACACGCATAAACTGAGTCGGCCCCCTTTGTGAACCATCTCGCCGAAGCTCAGGTGACGTCGCTGGAGTGTCGCCATGTCTCTAGGCCGTTCGAGTCAGTCTTCTATAATCACTTGTTTGATGTTTGGATAGTCAATAGGTTTGTGATAGATGGCTAGGGCGATTAAAATCGAGGTTTTATATTCTAGAAATCATGCTTGAACAAGTTTACAAATTAGATTTTTTGGGCCGATTTTTCGCCAGCCGTCGAGCTTCCGACAGAGATATGATTGGTCTAAATTGAAACTAGGATATGTGAGCTTGATGATGATGCCTGTAGAACGGCGAAATAGTCGCCGAATGATCGTCGGCGATGGGCCCGAAGTCAGGGTAAATCACACACACCAATTGTTTGACAAAATGCCCAAATGAAAAATGCCCTAAACGGCGTTGTTTTGATCATTCGCTTGCCGGAGGAGTAGATTGGCCCCGACGCTGGTGCCGAGAAGTTCGGTTCAATTACCCCGGCGGGAAATTTTCAAAAAAAAATAGTAACAAAAATCTAAAAAATTAGATTTTCCTGGAAAATTTTAAAAAAATCAGAAAATTTACAAAAATTAGAAAAATTACAGAAAACTCAGAAAAATAGAAAAATTCTCAAAAAATTCATAAAAATTTCAAAAATTCGGAAAATGAAAATAAAAATTTGAAAATTCTGAAAAATCAATAAAAAAATTGAAAAGTTGGAAAATTCACAAATAAATTTGTAGAAAACCATAAAAATCATTTTCGGTTTTAAAAGAATTTTTTTCAAAAAAAATCAAAAAAATCAAAAAATTTTGAAAACTCACAGAAAGATCTAAAATCATTGTGGCCAACCATAAAAAGTGAAATTTGAATTTTTGGAATTTTTTTTCAAAAAAAAAAATCAAAAATTCAGAAAACTCACAGAATGTCCCAAAATCATCGTGGCCAGTCATGAAAAGTGAAATTTGAATTTTAGGAAGTGCCTAAGTGGCATTTTTGGAAAATTTTCAATTTAGGGGTTATAACCCCTAAAAAATACTGAAACCCTAAAAATGTGTAAATCATAAAATGAACAAGCTATTAGGACTTCACTTGGGTTTGGGTATCTTGTTTGATTTTCATTGTTAGTGACCAAATTAGGATTGCTATGATTGATTTGCAATTATTTGTGCATTCAATTCTTGGGTGTTTAATTGTTTATTCGTGATTTGATTAGTGAATTGACCTTAGGGATCCGTGTGACACATTAGACAAGTCATATCGTTCTTAGGTACCGAAAGGGCGTTAATGGTCTCAATTTGGGATCATTAACGTAACCAAGTCCCTTATTCAAAATCTTTGGTTCGTAGAATTGTGGTACTTCTCCCGTACTTCAATTAGGTTTCTAGTCAGCCTACCGTATATGACTAGTGGCGACTCCAAATTCAATTTTAGATCAAATAAACTCCGCTATCACATGAGGTATGGTCTGAGAGAGACCCGTATAGAAAAGTACCTCCATTCTAGCACGCGAGCGTGTGGCACGACAGGTTTCAACTTCAAGAACTGCTTTACTAACTGGGGCATCTGCCTATTCACATTTACTGGTCCTTAGGCTTGTCCCTGACCTTGATCCTGATTCCCATGATTGGCAATAGCAGCTATTGCAGTAGCCTCAATAGCTTGGGCAATGGTGGCAACTATCGTTCCTGAGTCTGCCTACCCATTAAAGTCCCAACCTCCTCAAGTACTTTAAAATTCCATCAACTCTGGGATCTTCCACAATTCTAGCTCGTGCACCCACTCAACCTCTTGTTCCTCTTTCTACACCCCTTCCTTGGCTGTCCAAACTTACAGAGTTCTATCACTCACCTACCCGCTATAATTCCACTCAGGAATTAGAGACCTAGGTCTACTACACCAGTATATAGTCCTAGGCAGTAAATTATCTCGATAATTCACTTAACAAGCAATCAACCACCACAACACAAGATCACAATCAATAGGGTTCGTGCATGTACCTCAGGTGCAGACGCACCTGCAACTCAACCGTTAAAGCACTCAATTCACCCATCAATCATAACAAACAATCTAGAGATACACGTAGTGCTAAACACACTTATGACTTACTAAGGTCTCCTTAAATAACCACCCTGGGGTCTCTGCTCCTTATCAATCCACGCTTCGACCGACTCTGATCGAGCTGACCTTGCTTGACACAAATTCAACGGGGATGTCACGCCCCAAATCCCATTAGCTCGCGACATCCCTCTTCGGTCGAATTAGTGCGACGTCCCAGGAAACGTCGCCTACCCACAACAACATATTAGAGTTTGAACACGGCGAAAACAAAAACAAAAACCCTGACAGTAAAATCATGGGGTAATAGGGAGAGACAAATCACCAATCTGCCAATCACTATGTTACACCGTGATATATACATTATCCATTACAATTCACCATAACCAGTAACTAATTACTTCATTACACTCACAATATTCTTAATATTCAATACAAACCATCGCAACCATCAAACCTCCGCATAAGAACCGCCGGTATCCAAAAAGGGACTAGCGACGGGTAGACTTATACAAGCACCAAAAAGGGGCGCCTTTCAAAACTGTCTAACCCCTAACTCCTAACTAACCCTTATTCGCCCTATAGGGGGTCCACTCAGAATCATTCTTGTCGTTCCCAGTTCGTTCCTCTGAAGACTTGGGCTAAGCATTAACCTCAATCGGATTGTCCTCATCTCCCGACTCCATTGGAACTTCGATCGGCTAAATGGTTTTAAATAAACCGTGAGAACACTTCTCAATAAGCAAAATCCTAAATCCCACCTAGACTAACACGTATCTCTGGACATGTTCAAGCACACAAATCACACAACTAGCAAGCCAGAACAATAGCAGGCGCAAATGTCTCACCTTGATACACATGAAAACTTACGCACGAATTCAAACATTATTACTAGAAACCAATACCATGTCGCACTCAAATAATACCAATCAGACGATATTCATACCCACACGCGCATAACAAACTCAACATCATACGATTCCCATTTCACTTGAGCACACGTATCCAATTCATTTCTGACCCGTATAAACACGCCTCAGGTCCAAAATCTAGCCATTGATATCTGACCAGCGTAAACACGCCTCAGGTTCAAAATCTAGCCATTGATCTCTGACCAGCGTAAACACGCCTCAGGTCCAACAACACTTCGGTAGCCCCCGTAAATGAACACACCTTAGGCTCAGTGTCTCTAGCCCGCGTAACACGCCTCAGGCGCAACACCGATCTCCTTTTTACGGCACAACCCGTGTAAAACGCATCAGGTTGGCAGTTTTCTAGTAAAATCGGGCATCGTCCCGCGTAACACACCTCAGGACGGGTTCAATTCCCCGCATCAACATGCCTCAGGGATTATGTTATCACACGTGTATACATTTTCCAATTATTATTTGGACCCCGTGTAAAAATGCTTTAGGGTATTTAATGGCCATGTAACACATCGGCACCTATTCTCATGCCAATTTCATACGATCAATTCGCATATGCCATCCAATATATACAGGGTATGAGTAAGCCATGCCAACTCACAATTTTACCGATTCAATTCGCACGTGCACAATTTAACGCGAATTTTTGCATTTTAAGCCAAATTTCACCACTCACGGGCATCGTTCTCCTACCGACAACCCCCAAACCAATACGCAATATGTCTCAAACACCAATATGCATCAATTCAGCCACAGAATGAACAGCGATTCGGCCACCACAGAAAAATCACTATAACGGCACATTTAGGCCCGTTTTTCATGCAATAATTCACGACAATCACCCGTAATCATTCCGATTGCCTAGTCAATCAATTCTAACCTCAAATCCACCTAAAAAATTATCATAATTCCACCCAAACCACTCAGCCAAATCAGTCCAACCATTATTCCATGATTAACCCCTAAAACTCGCTAAAGAAAACAGCAGCGGCGGCGGCGTACCACGAAAAGGGGTACCGGCAACTCACCGGGGCTCACGAGCGGTGGCGATTGGCGGCAATGGGCTGCTGGTTTCTCGGCTGTTCTTGGATAAAAAGGGGTGGCTGGTGATGGTGTTTCGGTGAAGGGAAATACAAGAGAGAGAGAGAGAGGGACGGTGGTGGCGGTGATGTGGCCAGGCGGAGGGGCGAACGGCTGCTTGGTGGAATGGTGGCGGACGGACGTGCGGCGGCGGCCAAAGGCGTGGCCGGCTGGCCACTTCACGTGAGGAGGAGAGGGGAGGATATTCGGCCAATAGGAAATGGGGGGAGTTGGGCGTGGGAAAATTGAGGAGAGGGAGAGAGAGAAAAAGGATTAAATAGGCTAGTCAAAGCCTTTCAAGGTGAAATTACCATCCTACCCTCCTCTCTACTTTCCATCCGATGGCCACGATTCAACCTTATCCAAAAATCAATGGCCAAGATCAATCCTTACCAAAAATATCTAAAGGTAAAATTGGAATTTCACAAAAAGTGCAGGGGCAAAATCGTCCAAAAATTTATATCTCTAAAGTAGGGGTGAAATATCCAAAATGCCCTTCTCATTTTACACTTGGTCTTCACAAAATCCCAGGGGCAAAACAGTTATTTTCAATTTCCTGTCAAAATTTCAGTTTTCTAACGAATCCGGACAAATCTGAGGCTGTCCACGTTAATAATGACGTCGTCCAATTACTCTATCATGACTTTCAAAATTTCAACACCCAACTCAGTCTCTATTTAATGGCCAAACTCAAATAAACGCAACTTGAGCTTATCGCAAACTAACGGGCGGCTTTCGGGAAAATTCATACATTCTACCCGTGGTTAATACCAAATCGAGCCACGTTTAAGTTCACTTGAGTCATGGCGATCTTGATTATTATATAATTGTGAGAATCAATCACTAGTTCTAAAGAACGCGATTGTTTGGAATAGGTTTGAGATCGTTCGTAAATTTCGAATTCTGGCGAGGCGGAATCTCCGGCGATCCAATTATACGACATTCGCAAATCGATTCATGACCATCCTTAGATAGGTCTAAATTAGCTCAAAATATCACCTCGACAATCCTTATGGTCGAAAGTCAGTCCATGGTCAGGTTCTACGGCCGCACGAATCTAGATCCCTAATTAACCTTTCCCTACTGGTTAGTGTCCCAAGTCTAGGCGAGATTTACTACAAGTGCGTTATTGAAATTACGCATTTCATAAATACCAAGTGGGTCGAAATTTAGAATATCACAGTTTTCTTGTTGGTTAACTGGAAGATTTGGTTACACGCAAAATTGTGAATTGGGTGTGAATCTAAAAATAAATCAAAGCTTTGTAACTTTTGCATCGTGACTTGATTTTTTTAACTTTCTACGTTATGCAGTCGATAAAGTTTCTTTGAGGTGTGATTAGCATTGGTTTACTTTCATCTCACCAACCAGATTCATGGGCAATCTCTCTCTATCTTGCTACATTCCTTCTACAACTCTTGTATAACACATGCATTTGGCTTTATTTGTCATGGTGTCATGCAGCCGCTGGCTCCAATATGTAAGCTTTGTGGTTAAGAAAGGCTTAAGGATGAGGGCTCCAAATTCAAGTCCTAGTCCTATAAATTCTGGGCAAAAAGACACTATAAGTACTATAAGTTGTGTACGGAGATCACTTTGGTGCCATAACTTTTTTTCGGATCACTTTGGTGTCAAGTCGGAGGAAAAGATCACTTTAGTGATTCCGACCAAAATTCCAGCAAAAAAAGGAGCCACGTCAGATTTCTGGTGAGCCATGTTAGTATCGGAAATTAATAAAAAAAAAGCCACGTCAGATTTCCGGCGACCATGTCAATATTGGCACTAAAGTGATCGATTTTCAAAAAAGTTGACACCAAAGTGATCCGAAAAAAAGTTATAACACCAAAGTGATCTTCGTACAAAGCTTATGGCACTAATAGTGTCTTTTTGCCGTAAATTCTACACGTTGAATAATAGTGTCTACTTAGAGAGATGTTCAGCTTGTAAGTAGTGGAGATTTTCACATGGGCCTTTAGTGTCAGCAAGAGCACCATGTTGGGGTGATTGAGAGTTTGTCATGTTGGTGGTATTCCAGTTCCTGCTTTCTACTGCCAGATAATTTTTTGTACACCCTTCTATTTGTTTTCCCCGAAATTTGGGTATATGTAGATTCTAGGAGGGCGATTTGTTGCCTACTCTTGCTGGGTTAAAATGGAAGCAATATTAATGATGTGACCTCTAATGAGAGATGTAACAACCAAGTCAATACAATTTATTTACAGCCTGAGTAATCTGCACTGACTTGTTTCCTATTGGAAAACTGCAAGACCAAAATAGGCAAAGCATTAGAAGCATTATTTAGTATAAACTAGTGGTGGGTAAATGTAGTTAGAGAAATAAATAAAGCTAATATCGAATGAGAATAATGGCTCTTGATATTTATATAGTATATCCACACATCTGGAATTTGGTTGTGTTTCTTCCAAGGGTTAGTTCAATTGAATTTCTAAACTGATACCCTCATGACTCATTTACTTCAATCTAATTTTCATCTCACAAAAGATCCCAATTTGGCACCCCTTATTCATTTATTCGAACTAATTTTCATTTTACAGAAAATCTCAAACTAGTACCCCTTAACACATTTAGGCCAAATCTACCCTCCATAGTGGTTTGGAATATGACGTGGTTGGTAGATTTGGATCAGGAGTATCGGTTTGGAATTTTTTGTGAAACGAAAATTAGTTTAAGATAAATGTGTTACGAGGGTACAAGTGTAAGGTTTTTTTTTTTTTTGAGATGAGAACTAGTTTGAGGTAAATGTGTCATTGGTTCAGGATTTTCAATGGCATTAACCCTTCTTCCAATTGATTAAAGCTTTGTCCATTTATCCGAGACTTTTAGATTGCCAATTGTTAGTAAGTTGACAAGGTTAGCATACTTTCAGCTTATGCATAAGAATAAGAGCTACCACTTTATTATAGAATTAGACTTGAGAGGAGAGTGGTTTAGCATTACATTGTCATTGTAGTTGCAAGGTAAAATCCATGAGATTAAAAAATATCCACATTTTGATCATGGCTTCTGTATATGATTATTGTGATAATCTTGAGATGATCCATTGTCGAAGATCAGCAATTTTTCCGTGCTAGTGTGCAGATTCTAATAATTGGTTCCTTTGAAACTATTGGAAAAATATACAAATAAGGAAAAGAATTTATGTATTGGAAGAAGAAGGATATATAACACTGTTTGTTGTAATTAGAAAAAATAACAAATTCGAGAAAGCAATAACAAAATAAACAGGAGGTGAGGTACGGCTAATTGAATCTCCTTAAGGTGATTTGTTCCTACCAACGGTGCTAAGCAGCTTCGCGAACTATGCTTGCCTCCCAAGATACAACACTTCGAACCCATTTGAATTAACACTATACAAATAGGACTTTGTCGAACACTTCTTGAAACTAGCACATTTAGAGAAAAATTGAAGAGAGGAGATGTAGGTGTTTTTCAACTATTTTTTGGAATGAAGAATTTCAACTCTATTATAGAGTTTTAGAATTGATCTATAGAAACGATACATGAACTAAAAATTAAAGAGATACAAGAATCCTAGAGATACATGAATTCAAGAGATACATGAATTCAAGAGATACATGAATTAAATAGATACATGAATTCAAGAAATACATGAACTCGAGTGATATATGAATTAACGAGATACATGAACGGAAGAGACATATCTCATTTTGCTCACATTCGTTTATCTATTAATCCACCATAAATACAATAATCCCCTACATTAATGGATCAACAAAACATTTTGACTTGAGGAATTCTAAGTGTGCATGTGGAAATACATTGCCTCAAGATAGGTAGCTTTCGCTTTGAACCTTCTTTAGTGAAAACCTATCGGACATACTTAACCAGTCGGTGGACAAAGCCTTGAATAGCTAGTTGCTAGTGTAAGCCTAGACAACAGACCTCACCCAGAGTATCTTCGAATGAAGATTGGTTCTTAGTTGCATTCGTTCTTTCGACCTTGAAACTCTCAGGATTCATGTGTGCTTTACAAAATCTAGCCTTTAAAAATTTTCATAGAGTTGGCCAGCTCCGCGCATATAGGTGCATTCCTATTGAAGGTATCCTACCATACCTTACTAGGATGTCAAATTCCAAGTAATAGGAATCATTAAATGTATAGCATACCCTTCAAACACTGTAGGAAGCACTGTTGCATCATAGGAGTGGCAGACAGTGCGCACAGTAGAGTTTTTAAAATTTGTGTTGTCCTATTGAACTTAGTCCATGGGATCTCCAATCGCTAGGTTAGGTTTCCACCCAAAACCTCTTTATTGAGTTAAGGCTCTTAACCCTATTTCCCTCGATGTGCAATTTACCTGCTCTCTCGACAAACCTTTTGTCAGTGGATCTGCAATATTTTTCTTTGACTTCACAAAATCCAAAGAAATTATTTCATTCGAGAGCAACTGCCTTGCGTTGTCATGTCTACGACGAATGTGTCTAGACTTACTGTTATATATCACAATTTGTGCTCTTGCAATCGTTGCTTGATTGTCACAGTGCATGCATATTGGAGGCATATGTTTTGGCCACAACGGAACATCCTCTAGAAATTGTTGAAGCCACTTTGGTTCTTCGGCAGTTTTATCTAAAGCAACAAACTCTGATTCCATTGTGGAGTGCACTATTAGAGTTTGTTTTGAGGATTTCCACGATACTATGACACCTCCTAGCATGAACACATATCCGCTAGTCGATTTCTACTCATCGAAATCTGAAATCTAGTTGACATCATAATAGCCTTCCAAAATAGCTGAATATTTGCCATATTGCAGAACATAGTCTTTAGTTCTTTACAAACAACCCAACACTCTCAAAAGTGCATTCTAATGCTCATGACCAGGATTACATGTATATCGGCTCAGTTTTCCTATTGAGTGCATAATATCCAGTCTAGTAGAGTTCATGATGTACATGATCCTGCCGATTACTTGAGAGTACTCCAGCTGCCCAATATTGTTTCCAGTATTCTTTCTTAATGCTAGGTGTGGAAGAAAATGATTATTCGTATCTTTAATATCGAACCCTTTAAACCTCTCAATTACCTTTTCAATGTAATGAGATTGTGTTAAACCTAGACCATCCCGAGTATAACATCCGTAACACCTAAGTCTTTTATCTCAAAGTTTTTCTTGAGAACATTCTTGATGAATTGTATAACCTCAGCGTTATCTCCAAAAATCAACAAGTCATCGACATATAGACAAACAAGTACACATCCAATGGTTGTGGATTTAGTGTATACACATTTGTCACACTCATTGATTCTATATCCATTTTGGATCATCATACGGTCAAATATCTCATGCCATTGTTTAGGAGTTTGTTTAAGTCCATACAATGATTTGATAAGTTTACACACTTTGTGTTCTTGTCCTTTGACCTTGAATCCTTCAAGTTGATCCTTATAAATCTCCTCGTTGAGATCACCATTCAAGAATGCAGTTTTCACATCCATTTGATCTACCTGCAAATTATATAGCGAAGCTATATCAATCAACATCCTAATAGATGTTGTTCTCGTTACAGGTGAATAAGTGTCAAAGTAGTCTAGATCCTCTTTTTGTCTAAACTCTTTTGCAACAAGCCTTGCTTTATACTTATCTATGGAACCATCAGCTTTATGCTTCTTTTTGAAAATCCATTTACATCCAATTAGTTTATTTCCTGATGGAAGATCAACCAATTTCCAAGTGTGATTACTTAGGATAGAATCAATTTCATTGTCAATAGTTTCTTTCCAGTAAGGAGCATCTGGAGTTGACATTACCTCTTGAAACGTTTGAGGCTCACCTTCTAACATGTATGTTGGAAAATCAAGTCCGAAAGATTTTTCAATCTGTGACCTCTTACTCCTTCGAAGTTCGGCTTCTTTGGCCTCAACTTCCTCATTCTCAAATTATGGATTTTTAATTCTCTTTCGAGAAGGTTCGCCCTGATTTCTTTTCGTAGGATATATATTCTCAAAGAATTTAGCATCTCTTGATTCTAGGATAGTATTAACACGGATTTCCACATTTTTAGATTTATGAACAAAAACAATGTATGCGGTGCTATTTTGAGCATAATCGATGAATATGCAATCCACCGTTTTATGTTCCAACTAAGTTTGTTTCGGAGGAGGAATTACCACCTTGGCTAGGCACCCTCATGCTTTCAAAAATTTGTAGGATGGTAATGTTCCATTCCATAATTCAAATGGAGTTTTACCTATATTCTTGTGTAGCACTTTATTTAAAATGTAATTTACAATTAAAACTGCCTCTCCCCACAAGTTCTAAGGTAAATGTGAACTTAAGAGCATGTCATTAGCCATCTCCTTTAGAGTTGTATTCTTCCGTTTCGCAACTTCATTTTGCTGTGGAGTATAATTTGTAGTTGTTTGGAGAATTATCCCTAAACTAGCGCAAAACTCTTTTAAATTGGAACAATTGTATTCTCCTCCTCTGTTAGACCAAAGCATTTTGATTCGTCTATTAAGTTGGTTCTCGACCTCATTTTTATACTTGATAAACATGCTCATAGCCTCATCTTTGCTAGTTAATAAATAAACATAGCAAAGTCGAGTACAATTATTTATAAAAGTGATGAAGTATTTTTTTCCACCTCTACTTTCTACAAACTTTAAATCACATAGATCACTATGGATTAGTTGTAGAGGTTCACTCGTTCTTTCAATCAATTTGAAAGATTTCTTAGCAAACTTAGCCTCACACCTGTAATGGGCATTCAACTCAAACCTTGGAATTAGCTATGAGTTTGCTAATTTCTTCATTGTGCCATAGTTTATATGTCCTAATCTACCATGCCATAGATAAGGAGACACAACAGTATAAACTGAAGACTTTTTTTTTATTAATAATCTTTGGGTACAAGAATTTAGAGTTTACATCAATAACAGCCACATTGGCTTTGAACATGTCATTATACAAATACCATTTCCCCACATACATCCCCCCTTTGGAAAGTACAGACTTGTCAAATTCAAATACAATTTTGAAACCCTTCTTGACTAGTATGGGGCCATAAATGAGATTCTTTCGGATCTCTAGTACATGCAGCACATTTTGCAGGATGATCTCCTTACCGGAGGTGGACTTCAAGGTCACCTTTCCTCTCTCGGCAATTTTTGCTTATGTAGAGTTAGCCATATAAATCATCTCATATTCCTCAACTTTCTCATATGATGAGAACATATGTTTATCCACACAAATGTGATTTATGGCACCTGTGTCGAACCACCAATCGATATTGTTCGACACCAAGGACACCTTAGATATTACCACAGTAGTCAGTCTCTCATTATCTTCCTACTGCCACTATTTAAAGCTCACACAATGATTTTCTCCAATTTCTCATTCGGTGCCACTAGAGGTGGTACTGTCAAACTAGGCAAAGCCTGTTGAACCATCCCTCTAGAAATTGAACCATAAGCGAGGCTTGCACTATTTTGAAAGACAATCCTGGTTATATTAGTCAAACAACTTGCACCCGTACCACCATAGATGTTTCAGCTCGTAGGCTCGCAGCATTTGTTGCTACAACACCAAGCCACGAGGTCTCAACCTCACCGGTTGAAACGACCAAAGGAACATCTCCAGAAATATTTCGGACATCATCGGGTACTTGATTGTTATCGGCTGTCTCGATTTTCTGATAAACCTAATAAACAATAAAATTAATCACCCTAAGATTGTTGGAAAAATATATGAACAAGGAGAAGAATTTACATATTGGGGGAAGAAGAATATGTAACACTATTTGTTGTAATTAGAAAAAATAATAAATTCGAGAAAGCGATAACAAAATAAACAAGAGGTAATGTACAGCTAACCGAATCTCATTAAGGCAATTAGTTCCTGTCAACGGTGCTAAGCAGTTTTATGAACTATGTCTTCCAAGATACAACACCTCGAACCTGTTTATGCACATAGGACTCTGTCGAACACTTCTTGAAACAACACACTTAGAGAAAATTGAGGAGTTGTAGGTATTTTTCGACTATTTTTTGGAATGAAGAATTTCAACTCTATTTATAGAGTTTTAGAATTCATGTACAGAGAAAATAAATGACCTAAAAATTAAATAAATACAAGAATCTAAGAGATACATGAACTTGAGAGATACATGAATTAAGTAGATACACGAATCCAAAAAATACATGAACTTGAGAGATACATGAATTAATGAATACGTAAATGGAAGAGACGTATCTCGTTTTGCTCACATTTGTTGATCCATTAATCCACCATAAATACAACCAAAAGAGGGGAAAAGATATTAATTTGAGAGTTTAATACCATCGAATTCATTTCTTGCACAGAAACTTTGGTAAATAAGACACGTCAAGTTTGGTTTAGCCGAATACCCTGTCACTTAAGTTCTGCCTGATGGCTGTATATTGCTCCTTTAGCAGCTTTTGTCTTTGTTCTTTAAATGGACTTATGTTGCTTCAGCACTTTGAAGAAGCATGTATTGCTAACTGATTGAGCCATGCCACAAAAGAAGACACTAACCATTGTGGTCACTTACAATACTAGAAGTATGGACTTAAAAGAATAATTTGAGATAGGCTTATTAAAGAGAGACTACACATGCAAAGTGTATGAAAGCTAGTTTTCACATAAAGATGACGAGTTTTCACTGGCCATTAATTACAGCATCTTGCACTATGCTAGGAACTAATGAAGCATCACTGTGCTTGTCAACGGTATTGGCAAGGTAATTTTCTAAACTTGAGCATTCCCAATGCTTTTCGGACTAAGGGCCCATTTGGTTCAACTTTCCAAGTGCTACTTAGGAGAATGCAAATACTTTTAGGTTAAAGTCCTTTGGGGAAATGTAAGTGGTGTTTAGTAAAAAATCATTTGTAAAGTTACTTTGGCCCAAGTAGTGTTTGGTAATTTTTTTTTTTTGTAAAAAGGCTTTGCAAATTATCTTTTTTATTAAAAAAAACCTACCCTACCCTTCATCGGAGGCAGAGAAGGCCTAGGCCGTCGGCTAGCTAGATCTGGCACCGGTGGCCATCGCTCGTGGTTAGGCGACCCCCAGCGAGCTAGATCTGTCGCTGGCGGTCATTGCCCAAGGCTAAGTGACCCACGATGATGGTTGTGCGACCCAGGCGATAGATGGCCTCACACGACCCAGGTCGGCAGTGCCTAGACGGTTGCGCTACCTCAGGCGGCCGTCGCCTGGGTCATGCAACCTCGCCGGCCTCTCGTCGGCCCAATCTGGTGTCGGCAGCCCTCGCTGGCCGCCTCACGAAGAAGATGAATAGTACTAAGAGGGGCAAAACCGAAATAAGCTAAAATAAGTGAGATAGTTTGGGGACAAAAAATTTGGGTTCAACATTTATGGAATGCCGAAAGCCCAAAACTGGTTCAGACCAGCTTTGGGCTTTTGGCATTTCACAAATGTTGGCATTTGGCCAATGCTAGGTTGAAAGCTGAACCAAACAGTTCAGCATTTTAGGAAGGGACTTTCAAGGCTGAAAGCCCTTTCCCAAAGCTGAACCAAACGGGGCCTAAATATATCGACGTTGTTGCAGCCGTGTATCTCATTATTCGATGGCGGTCTCAGTGACTACTATAGTTTACTCAAGCATTGTCAATGTAAATAATGTACATCCAAAGTAATTGTGAACTATTATAGTTTAGTCAAGCATGGTCAATGTAGATAATGTACATCCAAAGTAACAGCGGATTCTGATAAAAAAAAATAGTATCACTGTGGATAATGGGTCCTATTGTTTAGGTTCGTGCAGAAGTTGCCAATTAAGATAGGGTTCTTGGCTTGAAGGAGCTAGCAATTGATTGGCAAAGAGTGACTTCAGAGCTCAAATCTCTCTTTAAAAAAGCCCACAATTAGAGAAGAAAGGGAACAAGAACACTACAAGTGCCAAAACTTGTGTATGACGCTCACTTTAGTACCAAAAATTTTCGTCATATCACTTAAGTGCCAAATCGGAGAAAACACGATCACTTAAGTGCCAACGGTGAGAAATTCCAACCAAAATTTACACATGGCATTTACAATTAAAAGAAAAAGGTGACATGGCATATTTTTTAAAACACAATCCACGTGGATGTAAAAAAACGATGTTGTTTTTCCGTCTAACGTGGCTCCAACAAACGAAACGACGTCGTTTTTCGTCTGACGTGGTTCCAACAAAGGAAATGATGTCGTTTGGAGCCTATGGCCAAAACGACGTCCTGGATGCATAAGATACTTCACTTGCTCGGCTGAGGTTGCAGAACGTCGGCAACCCTTTACCTATTATTGCACACGAACAAAGCTTGCTCGCTCGCCGCCGTCCCTCGGTCTCTATCGCTTGCTTGTCGTTATTCACTCACTGTCGTTGTCTCGCCATCAATCATTCAGGTTAGTCATCTTCTCTCTTGAGGCACCGACTGCAAAAATAGGGCAAACTTAGGGCTCAGCTTGGAGGGAAAAGGGTTTTTGGTAATAGATAAGGAAAAATTGGTACTAGTTGTGGGGACCTCACTTTGTTAAATCAATTCGGTGCTATTGTAGGGACCGAATTGACTAAATCAACTTTGTTGGTTTCATTCTAGAAAATGACAACCGCAGAGTCAATTCTCGCTGACGTCCCTCGATTGCTGTTGCTTGCCTGTCGTCACTTGCTCGTTGTCGTCGTCTCGCTGTTAATTACTCAAGTGAGTCATCTTATCTCTTAAGGCTTCGAATGTAAAATTAGGGCAACAAGGGCAAAATTAGGGTTTGGCTTGGAGGAAAAAGGGTTCTTGGTAATAGAGAAGGGAAAGTTGGTACTAGTAAACATATTCGTTTCTGTTGTGGGGACCTCACTTTGTTTAATTAAGTGCTATTATGGGGACCGAATTGATTAAGTCAACCTTGGTTTAATTCCAAAACGACAACCGCAGAGTCAATTCTTTAATCAAATTTTTGTGATTGTGGGGACCTCCATGTAAAATTATTGTCCTTTCTGCTATGTGGTCCTAAAAGCTAATGTTTTTTTTCCTTGGGTGCAGTGTTGGTATGAGGGAGAATCTTGTGGCCATCATTGTTTGCTATGGTGGGGAATTTATAATTGGCATTGACGAGTGGGAATATGCAGGTGGAAATGAAGGTACAATCTTGATTGATGTTAAGAAGCCATCATACATTGAATTCGTGAGGGATTTAGTGCATTTTTTACCATATAAAGTGCAAAAATTGCATTATTGTGTTCCTGGGAAGGAGTTGAAGGATGATTTGAGATACTTTAGTAATGATAATGGTATTAAAGATATTTTTACTATTAACTTCATGGCGAGGAAGCTAAGGTGTATGTTGAGTATTATAATGATGATGAGGATGATGGAGATGATGAAAATGATAAGAGTACTGAAATAAGAGAAGTAGGAGATCGCATTCAAGCGAGTAATCAAGTCGGGGATGAGTCTACATCATATGAAGGGCAAAAGAAGAGGCACATGAGGGAGGAGAGGGATGAGTCTACATTAGTTGATGAAGAGTTGATTGGAGTAGATTGGAAAGTTGCTCAATCGAGTGACGAAGATGATGAAGTTTTAGAAAATGTGAATTTTACAAGTGATGAAGAAACGCGTAAATCCGAGTCAGTAAATAGAGACAAAGGAGCTAGTTGTCAAGATAGTGATGAGGTTGAAGGTGGCGGTAATGAGAGTGGTAGTTCTTAGAATGAGCTTGTGGATGATGATGTACTTGGGCATAGAAGGAAAAATAAGTTTCGTTGCTACGATCCAACTGTCGATAAACCTGTTTTGTCTATAGACATGACATTTAATGATGACAAATAATTTAAAGAAGCTATTGTGAAGAACTCCATTTTCGAACAAAGGAGCATTGAATTTATTAGAAATGCCAAGGAATTTGTAAGAGATAAGTGTTCCCAACCTAATTGTTCGTGGAAGATCTATGGTACGTTGAGTAGGAGGGAGCCATTTCAAATTTCGTATTTCCAGGAGGAACATAGTTGTTCCATCATGTCTGACAATAAAAGAGTAACAAGGGCATGTTTGTCGAGGCATTTCTTTAATACTATCAAGGCGATGCCCGAGATCAAGAGTCCTTAGTTTCAGCAATTAGTGAAGGAGCAAGTGGGGGTTAATGTGTCGAGAAATCAGTGCAAAAGAGCAAAGCAAAAGGTGATGAAAGTACTAATGGGTTGGTATAAGGAAGAATATGCTCAGGTTTGGGATTATGCTTGCGAATGCATGTTTCAAAATCCATTTAGTCGAGTATATGTAGAGGTTGTTGATAGGCCACTGCCTGACTGTGGGCCAAAGTTTGATAGATATTACGTATGCTTTGATGCATGCAAACGGGGGTTTTTGGCTGATTGCAAAAGAGTTGTAGGATTAGATGGTTGTTTTTTGAAGGGATTATGCAAGGGAGAGTTATTGGCTGTTATAGGGAGAGACGCCAATAATAAAATGTTTCCAATAGTTTGGGTTGTTGTCAAGATGGAGAACAAAGACACCTGGTCATAGTTTCTAAAAAATTTAATGGCTGACCTTGAGATTGACAATGGGAGAGGTTGGGCATTCATAAGCGATCAACAAAAGGTAATGCCATTCTCAATTATTAGCTTTTTCATATTACTGAATATCATATTTTTGCTTACTTGTATTTATTGATTTGAATTTTTATAGGGACTTGTTCTTGCATTAGCTGAGTTGATGCCATATGCCATGCATAGAATGTGTGCGAGGCACATATATGAAAACTGGGCAAAGAACTACAAAGAAGATAAGTTGCAGAAGCACTTTTGGCAAATAGCAAAGAGCGCCAACATGGCTGATTTTAGATTGGCCAAACAGGGGTTGTTGCAGCTAATAAAGGAGGGTTTGGAAGCACTCTTCCAAACAGAAGCTAAGCATTGGTGTAGGGCCTTCTTTAGCGAAGAATTCAAATGCGATATCATTGACAATAACCTTAGTGAAGCTTTTAATGGCAGAATAATATAGGCGAGGTGCAGATCAATCATCAGCACGCTTGAAGACATTCGCGTTATGGTCATGACCAGGTTGCATAAACAAAGAAATCAGGCTACAAAATAGACTAGAATATGTGGTCCTAGGATTGCGAAAAGATTGGATGAGAACCTAGTCGCTAGTAGATTCTGCCATCCAATTTGGAATGGAGACGATGGCTATGAGGTAATGAACAATAATGATAAGT
The DNA here is from genome assembly GCA_031216185.1 of Syzygium aqueum. Taxonomy (NCBI): domain Eukaryota; kingdom Viridiplantae; phylum Streptophyta; class Magnoliopsida; order Myrtales; family Myrtaceae; genus Syzygium; species Syzygium aqueum. Next base: position 14,662,429 of record CM062236.1, read on the forward strand.
ATGTCATCCACCTAGAGAAGAGAAAGTGTTCATGTCGAGTTGAGTGTGGCAACTAACTAGAATTCCTTATGCCTATGCCATTTGTGCCATCCAAATGAAGCGACAAAACTTAGAGGAATACCTAGATGGTTGGTATATGAAAAGCACATACCTTACTTCGTACAAATTCATGATGCAGCCTCTTAGAAGTTGTAAATTTTGGGAGCCAACGAAATAAAGCCCCTATACCTTTGCCACTAAATAAGCAAATAGGAAGGCCTAGCAGGAAATGAAAAGTGCAGGAAGGGGGGATCTCAAGTTGGATGATGACCAAGACTGGGGTAAAGATAAGGTGCTCCTATTGCTATAAGGAAGGGCATAATAAAAAAAAGATGTGCGTTTAAGAAGCAACATCAAGAATAACAGACTGCGGGGGCTGATGTAGGGCCAATATAAAGGCCTCCTCTAGGGCCAACTGAAGAGGCAACAGAAGGGCCTCATGTAGGGTCAAGTGCAAGGCTACCTAAAGGGCCAACAGAAGGCCCTATTGTGGGGTCAAGTGCAAGGACTACTCTAGGCATGATAGCAGCAATAACCATTGAGTTGACTGTTGAATAAACAAGAAGAAAATATTCAATAAGTTATATATGATTGTGCTTTTTTGTGTTATTTATAGGCTTAAATTTAATTCTTTTTATGTCTTTCTTAAGTGAGAAGATGACGAACTGCACAGGTTACAGAGGTTACACAGGTTGCATGAGTTGCTCCCATGCAAGTTGTTGAAACTGAGGCACCACAGTGAACAGGAGGAGTTCTTGGGAAAAGGATAAAGCAATATGGTTGTAGCTTTTATACAGATGAATATACTGGAATGACTATTTTGAATGTAAGTTTTGTAGGATTTGTTCATTTAATTTATATTATGGTATTTATATTTCATATATTGGTGATTATATGGTTATTATGTTGTAGCCTAAGAGAAGGTCGGAGGTGCTTATCTCTCAAGATGCCCAAACTGAAGAGTCAAGGGCTGTGCCAAAGCCAACGAAGAGTGCTCAAAAGAAGAAGACATTGGCTACAGCTCCAAAACAACCACCAACAAAGAAACAAGCATCAGTTCCATCTGAACCGACTGAATCTAGTACCAACAGTGATCCTACGGATAGCTTCCAACACATGACCCATGGTAGAAAGAAAATGGCTACTGTTAAGAAGAAGGTATATGGGATATGAAGGTCGGTTAAAGAACCTACACGTCAAGATAGAAAGAATGCAAGGATTATGAATCAAGTTAAAGTGTACAAGGAAAAGGAACCGGGGATGTTGTCCAAATTGACTGATGGAAGTTGCTGCCATTGTTTTTGTTTGGATTTTGTTTTCATATGTTAGGTGGGAGGGAAACCTTGAGTGATTGGGAAAGTAAAGTGAGAGATTTGTTTTTTGTTTTTGTAAAGAATCAGTTCAATGTTAATGGCAACAATGTTTTTGTCAGTTCTCATTTTTTGTTTTGGTTTTGGCTGGTATGCGAATGGTTGTTATGTTGTGCTGCCGGTGTAAGGTTGTGATGAGACTGATGTTGTTTTGTTGCTGGTGGAAGTTATATGTGCTAATGCATCTGGGGGTACTGGTGCATTTATGGATGCCAAGCAATTATGTGTATTAGTACAAGTACAAGATGTAGCTGGTACAATTCAGGGAGCTGGTGCATCTTGGCACCAGCAAGCATAAGACTGCACCAGCAGCTTGGTGGTGCTAGTGCTAGTGGTACTGGTGGTTGAGAGTGGCGTTGGTGGTTTTGGTGGCTGAGTGTGGTGCTGGTGTTGGAGGCCGAGAGTGGTGCTAGTGGTCGAGAGTGGCATTAGTGATTTTGCTGGTCGAGTGTAGCGCTGGTGGTGTTGGTGTTGGTGTTAGTGCTGGTGGCCAAGAGTGGTGTTAGTGGTGCTAGTTATTCTCGTGGTTAAGTGTGCTGGTGCAAGCACAACATGTTCTTTTTTTTTGGTTGCTAAAACATGTTCTTGCACCAGCAAATATTAGTGCGCACTAGCACAATATGCACCAGTTCCTTGCATCGTCCCGTGTTTGCATATATATGTGTCTAGTGACTTGTATTGTGCTAGTGCACGGGGGACAAGCTCGAGGATCGTGGACAAGAGTAGCCAAGTGCATCGATAGCCGAGTACAATGCATTTAGCATGTTGTGGTGCATTACAAGTGAAAAAAAAGGTGAAACCAACTTAACCATTTTTTTAAAGTTGTGCAGCACAAATGATCGCTTTTGAGCCACGATTGGCACTTATAGTGATCACTTTTAGAAAAAGTTAGCACTCATACAATCACTGGTTACAACTTATGGCATTGAAATGATTACTCAACTTGTTCACTCCTTATTTTGACTAGTATTTGCAACAAATATTGCAGCAGATCAACAAAACTTTATCAGTAAGCCATTGCAGCAAACCAAGATTAACAATACACAACCAATCAAGGAAGCTTGTAAGTGCTCACAACCAATGAATTCCAACCTTCCGTTTCCACCACAGATTGCATACAAACAAAAATTGCAACAAACCTACAACTAAAATATACTGACAAATTACACAATATAAGTACATAATTCACTGATCTTCACAACTATGGTAGACTGAGATACTTCTTCTCAACACTCACTTTACATTTGAGCATAAAATAGACCAAACAAGACAACAACAATACAATCAACACTCGATAACACTTGCTTTCTCTTTTCATCCTTGAAACTTCCTTCTTCAAATGGTTGGTCAGAGATGCTAAACCCTTCATTTCTGCTTGCATAGAGTCCACATCATCCAACTCATTCGTTAATGTAAGTAGAGGTTGATGCCATCCTTCAAGTAGCTCCAAGATCATCTTTGTTGCTCGATTGGAGAATTTTGCATCGACCCATTTGAAATATTTGCACTTTGAACCTTCTCTATACCTGGCGCATCCATGAAATCTTCTCCCGAGACTTAACCGAGTCCATGATATTTTTCTTGGACTCGGTAATCCACAATAACAATTACACTCCCTTACCAAAAAAAAAATAACAATTATACTCACTTGCTTCTTCGCTTCGTTGAAAGGAAGTTGAGCTGTTGCTAAAGCTCTTGCCTTCTATTTGCAAGCTTGAGCACTTAATTTGGGGGGCAAACTTAAATAGGGAGAACTACCGCTGGTTAGGGTTTTCAATTTGGCCTTCTCTTTAATTTGGGGATTTAGGGTTTTTATTTGGGAGAAATAAGCTAAACTACGTTGTTTTGAATTGTACATGCTAACTTTATATGCTTACTAGATCTCCGGCGAGCCACATCAGCTTCAGAAATTAATAAAAAAATGTCATGTCGGATTTCCGATGGAGTTGGTACTTAAGTGATTATTTTTTAAAAAGTTTGGCACTTAAGTAATTGTTTCAAAACTTTTGGCACTAAAGTGAGCACCGTACACAAATTTTAGCATTTATAGTGTCCTTGTTCCGAGGAGAAAGTATCAGTTTTTGAGAGGTCTTCATCTCATGAAGATGCACAAAAAGCATTTGCCGAATTGTGATTGTGCCCTGCACATCGCTGCCTTACATAACTCATGGCTGGCTGATAGTTCTTCCTCATCTTCAGGTTAACATATCAATTGGTTCTGTGTGCTGGGCCTTTTGTTCAATTAAAAATATGATGCTGAGGTCAAAAACTCGATTTGGCTAGCCATACCAAGGTGGGGACGACAATGATTGGCCAACAATGGTCAAATAAGATATTTCTCTTTATTTTTCACTTTTAATTCAGTCGATAATGGGTCATCGTGAACACTAGTATTAAATTATGTTCGAGTTTGAATTATTATAGAATCCGATCCGATTGAATAAATAAAAAGTGAAGGGCAAATCTCGTAGCACTACAAGACAAAAGAAGGGGCTCACTTCTTTGTTTAATATTTATATGCTTATGTGGTGGTCCAAGTTAGAGGAAGCATAAATTGTTGACTTAGTGGGCGTGGGCTCCCATGCGAGCTAGAGACAAGAGAACAAAAGTTAAAAAAAAACAAATGTAGGGTTTTCTTGGCTAAGCCCTAGGTTGTCCTCTTTCATGAACAATAGTTGCCTAGAGTTCCTTGGGGTCTAGAGAAGGGAGCAGCTCGAGCCTCTCTGTCCTGTTGAATTGGCCGAGCACTTGAGTGCTTCCTTTGGAAGATGTAGCTGCACAGTAAAAAAGAAGAGAGAGGTTAGTGGATTCTTTCCTTCTAGTTTGTGAATGGCCACACAGTAGCCCTCCAAAGAGCCACAACTTGCTTTGTGGGAAGAGAATGAGCCCTTTGGGCTGCCACACGAGGAAACATTCCGAACAAAGAGCGTCGGTCATGCAGTGAATTAGTGCGGTGAGTTATTTATTTTATTCAGATGAGTTGTTTATTTATATATACATCGGGTTTTGATTTAATTCAAGTACGGGAAATACTTGAGCATCGTGAGCGATTGTAACTTGGATTTTCTTATTATTAATGGATTATTTATTGCTGGCTCTCCCCGTGGATGTAGGTACTGATACGTCGATACGTCGGACCAAACCACGTAAATCTTGGATGTCCTTTATTGATCCTCGCTATTTCTCCAATAATATTTCGTATTGACTTAAATTACAAGATCCCGGGTTAGCTTCCACATGCGTTATATCGCAACAATTGATATCAGAGCTTGAGGATTAGATTTTCTAAATTGTGATTTGGGGCTTTTGCTTGTCTGTTTATTATTTGGAAATTCTGTGGTTGTAATTATGTTTGGGGTGAAAGTTGAAATTGAGAAATTTAGTAGGAGGAACAACTTTGGGTTATGGAGCATTAAGATGGAGACGCTATTAATAACTTAAGATTTGGCCGAAACATTGGGGGGCAATGATAAATTACCCAAATCAATGAAAGACGCCAAAAAGAATGTACTAATGAGGAAGGCGAGGAGTATAATCCTGTTAAATTTGTCGGATGAGGTGTTGATAAAAGTGGTCAAAAAGAAGGAAGCCACAGTATTGTGGGCAAAACTTAAGACACTTTATATGCTTAATGGTCAGAACAATTGCTTATACACGCTAAAAAGGATGTTTCAATTTCGGATGGTTGAAGGCACATCCATTAGAGCCCACTTAGATGAGTTTAACAAACTCATGATGGACTTGAAGAACGTCAATGAGGCCTTGCCTAATGAGAAATACGGTATGATGTTGTTGACATCTCTGCTGGATTCTTTTGAGCACTTTATATATTCATTACTACCGGGGCGCATTATGATTACCTTAGAAGAGGTAAAGTCTACTTTGTTTTCTAAGGAGTGGCAAAAGAAGTTTCAAGAAGATAACTTAATGAAAAATATGACGCAAGGTTTAGTTATGGGGGCAGAGACGGATGAAGAGAATTTGGAGGTAATAGATGGAAGTGCCATTCTAAATCAAGGTCCAATGTTAGGAATCGTCGATGTTATCACTCCGATGAGGTAGGACATTACAAGATAGATTGTTCGAAGTACAAGGGTAAAGGAGTTAAGGTGGAGTTTGCAGGTGATGGTAATATTGTTACCGCAGCAAATGATTGTTCTAGCAATGCCGATGACGTGTTAACAGTCACCATGAGTTCATCAGGTGATGATTGGATACTTGACTCTAGATGTTTTTATTATTTGACTTCTCATAGACACTAGTTTACTACTTATCAGTGCACAGAGGGTGGTAAGGTGCTTATGGGAAACGGTGCTACTTGTGAAGTAGTAGGGATCGGAATAGTTCAGATTAAGATGCACAATGGGGTGGGTGCAAACGTTGACAGGTGTAAGGCATGTATCGGAGTTGAGAAAGAACCTTACCTCGTTCAGTGCTCTTGACAAGTTACAATATCGAATTTCTGCTGAATGTGGAGTTTTAAAGGTCTCTCGAGGTGCGCTTACTGTGATATGAGGGAAGATAGACTGTGGGTTGTATCTCTTCCCAGGAAAGATGGTGATTGGCTCATCTGCTAGATTCTTTAATGCTTCAGGTCAAGACACAACACAGTTATGGCATATGAGACTTGGACACATGAGTGAGAGGGAGATGATTGTTATGAGACAAAGGGGTCAACTAGGAGGCCATCAAATTGAGAAGATGAATTTCTGTGATCACTGCGACATGGGTAGTCAATGGAAAGTGAAGTTCAGTGTGGCAGTTCAGCATACCTCGGATATTATGGACTACGTTCACTCAAACTTATGGGGACTTTCTCAAGTTTTGTCCAAGGGTGGTGCTAGGTACGTGTTGTCTTTTGTTGATAACGTTTTGAGGAAAATATGGATTTGTTTTCTTAAGCACAGGAGCGAGGTGCTTGGTTGGTTCAAGTCATGGAAGGTGATGATCGAAAAGCAAATAGGAAGAAAGATCATGTACTCAAGAACTGATAAAGGGTTGGAATTCTCTTATGATGAGCTTGATCAGTTTTGCATAGAGGAAGGCATAGTGAAATACCGTATTGTTACTGATTTACCACTGATGAACGGAGTTGCAGAACTGATGAACATAATTATATTGGAGAGAGCTCGCTATTTACTCTCCAATGCTGGATTAGATGAAGATTTTTGGGCTGAAGCCATTAATATTGCTTGTTGATTAGTGAACAGATCACCATCACCAACAATTGATTGGAAAACTCCTAAGGAAGCGTGGTCAGGTAAGTCTGCTGATTACACTATATCGAGATTGATTTGGTTACCCTGCTTATGCTCATGTGAGTGATGGCACGTTGGAGCTGAGGGCAAGGAACTGCTTATTCCTAGGTTATGCACATGGGGTGAAGGGATACAAGCTGTGGTGTACTGAGGAAAATTCACTCGGTTTTATGTTCAGCAGAGATGTTACCTTTGACGAATCTGCTCTGTTTCAGAAGAGGAGTGAGGAATCAATTGGGAAAAAAGATCTAGACGGTGTTTAGAAACGGGTGGAGTTTTAGGGAGAGCTTAAACATATTCAAAGTACAGTAGGTGTGACAGTTTCTATAGAATCGCTAGATTCCATAGCAGTTGATAGTTGTTCCGAGGTTGCGGTTGATGTAGCTTCAAGATGGTTAGTGGAGGTGAATGAGATAGAGCGACAGTTATATGCAGACAATGAAATAGATAATTTGGATCCAGTAGAGACATCTTTGGGTATGGAGATGCATAGAGAGACTGTTTCTCACGCCCCGAACCCTAACGAGCTCGCGATATCCCTCGATGGTCGATCATTGAATGCGACGTCCCAGGCACGTCGTCGACCCAACCCAAACATTAGAGATTTAGCACGCGCGGAAACAAATAGAAATAACCCGGACAATTAATAATGATAAGGGATAGCAATAGCACGAAACAAATGACTGTAATTCCTACACTTAGCAGATACATACGACTTTCACAAAAAGACAAACTCCCATCTAGGTCACAAAAACAGAACCACATTCCTCAAAAGGCAATGATTTGCAAACTTAACTCCTCTATAGAAAAGGGGGACTCAAAATACTGAGTACTTGACTCGTCTTCGATTTCCAAGATACCCTTGAAGCGTCTCCAATCCCTCATGATTGCGAATCTAAAATGGTTATATAATAACCGTGAGAACGAGTCTCAATAAGCAACCCCCTATACCTCACGTAGGCCAATGCGTACCCAGACAAGTCAAACAGGCGAATCACCAAGCAATATAACAAAATCCACACGACAAACTTACCTCGCCTCGTGTCCTGAACAACCTTGCACATTAGTCTGAATATGATAAAAACAAGAATAATTCAACACTACACACAATCACCCGGCACACACATCCCACTCGCAATCGGTCAATCATCCCAGCAATCACACGCGCCATTAGCCATTCCAATCACACGCTCAACCAGCCAATTCAATCACACGCTCAACCAGCCAATTCAACCACACTCAAGTCGCATGCACGCGTCCAACCAACTTTCCTCTCACGGGCTCACAAGCCGCCCAATCACCCAAACCAATGGCCGCCGTCCGCACGTCCCAAGCCATATAATCAATCATTCAATCAATCATTCCAATGACCGACGTAAACACGTTCCGGTCTATCACACCTTTAACGGGCCACCGTCCGCACGTCTCAAGCCCGCATCCAATTGGCCCATCGGCTGTTCATGCCTTCACACGGACCGCCGTCAACACGTCCCAAGTCCGTAACCCTCCGATCGATCCGGGCTTCAAATCGACAGGCAAGCACACGCTATTCAATTCAATCAATTTCACGCCAGTTACACCAAGCAATCCAAAATCACAATTCAATCCAATTCATGACAAGCCACACCAACCCACAAATTCGACATTCAATCGACCGCATACGAACATCCAATCCACCCATGAATGTTACAACAAGCCAATTATTAACTCACCAACATTAGCCACTAACAAGCACTCAAAACCATCCAAGTCGGCCACGTACAATCACCCAATTCAAGCATATCATTTTGTCCAATTCAAAAGCATAATTATAGCATAACGTATTTAAATCAAGATCCGCCCTAACCGTTCTAACCCGAGACAAGTCAATAAAATACCCAAAGCACTAGGTAGGGTTTAGGAAGTCACTTACCTAAGTTTGGCAGGGAGAAAATCGGCTCGGGCCTAAAATGGCCCGGGTGAACAGTGTCGAACTAGGCGCGGGCGCAAGCCACACGGGCGCGGTGGCCGGCCACCGCGGGCACGATGGCCGATCGGCGTACCTGGCACGCGAGCGCGGTGGCCGAACGGCGTGCCCGGGGCGCACGGCCAAGCGGAATGGGCAATGTGCCCGGGCGATGGGCCGGTTGAACGGGCACGGGGCTGGGACGGCGAGCACGGCGATGGGCCACGACGGGCGAGCGGGCGCGCGGCTGGTGCGTATGGGCAACGACTCGGCCATGGCTTGGGCAACTTGGCCATGGCCCGAGGACGCTCGGCTACGGCACGGCCACGGCCGGGCGAGCTTGGCCACGGCCTAGGTTGCTAGGCCACGGCCTGGCTAGCCGGCCGGCCGGCTGGGGGCGACGACCGGCGGCGGCGGCAACTACGGCGGCGCGGCGGTGGCGAGCTGCAGGGGGAGAGGTCAGTCGAGAGAGAGAGAGAGAGAGAGATCGGTGCTGAGGAAGAGGGCGAACCGGCAGCGACGGAGCGGCATAGCGCGATGACGACGACGGCAGCAGGCAGCTACGGCGGCGACGCGGTGGCGATGAGTTGCAGGAGGGGTGGAGGTCGGCCGGGGCGGCAAGGGTGAAGGAGAGAGAGGTTGGGGCTGAGGAGGGGGGGCACGAGCCGGCTGCGACGGAGAGGCACGGCGGCGACGGTGGCGGCGGCGAGCTCTTGGTGGCTTAGAGAGCTGAGGTCGCGGCAGTGACGGTCGGGGGCGGCGTCGGACGGAGGGCGAGAGGGCAGCGGGGGAGAAGAGTGGGCGAGAGGGGGGGAGAACTGTTGTGGCGGTGGCGGCGGGATGGCACGCGGTGGTGACGGGAGGCGAAGGTCAGTCCGGCGAGCGGCGGTCGGCGAGCTGGGTAGGCACCGGATGGAGCAGGGGCCACATGCAAGTTCGTTGGGGAGGAAGGAAAACTGAAGAAGAGGAAAAGAAGAAGAGAAGAGAAGAGAAGAGAGAAGAGAAAGAGAAGAAGAAGAAAGAGGAGAGAGAGAGTGTGTGTGTCAGGGGGTTGGTCTGCATGGGGCGCAACGTGCACGGCCAAGGGGGGGAAAGAGAGAGAGAGAGAGAGAGGTCTGCATGGGAAAGAGAGAGTGGCGTGCGCGGAGAGGACAGGTGCGGCAGAGGAGAGAGGAAAGAGAGAGGGAGAGAGAGAACGTGCGCGGGTCTGAGGGAAGAGAGAGAAAATTAGAATAAGAAATAATTTGAACATTCAAATATTAAATGCGATCTGATGGCCCAAATTCAAAATCGAAAACGATCTACCGGTCCAAAATAAACCTCGCATATAAAAAGGGACAAAGGCCAAATTAATTAAATCAAACTATAGCGAGGGAGGTCTACTAGTCCAAATTTGCACTTGGTCAAAAACTCCCCTTTTTCCACTATTCCTGACAATCTCAACGATGGTTACCATAATATTGACACCGTCCGATTTATTTCATCTTGAAACTCTCGAAAATCGACTGTCAAGTTCGGGGTCTAAATAACGGCCAAATTTGATCGAGTGCGATTCTAACGAAATCTCTAATTTAAAATGATAACCGGGAGTGATCAGTTCCCGGGCCAGATTTTACTATAAGCACACTGACAAATTACGCGTTTTATAAATCCCAAAAATGGATCGAAATTCGGAATGTCACAACTCTTCCTCCCTTACAAAAATTTCGTCCTCGAAATTTGCAATCCAACCCAACTATCCAAACAAATGAGAGTATTGGTATCGCATCAACTTTTCGCTGTCCCATGTCGTGCCTTCAGTCTTATGACGTTCCCAATTCATTTTCGCCATCGGAATCGTCCGGTTCTACAACACTCGCTCTATTTTTGTCCTCGATCCTCATTGACTTTTTCAAGTACGACACTCTGTCATCCACGTCTATTTCTTCGTAATTCAACACAAGGGTCTGGTCCAATTCATATATCCGTAGCATAGACACGAGGATCACAATGAACACTTGAGACAAATTTTGGCGGTAGCGTGAGACGATAAGCCATGGTGCCTAATCTCTCTAAGACCTCGAATGGACCCACGTACCTCGAGCTTAACTTCCCTTTCTTACCAAACCGAGATAATACTCTCATCGGCGACACCTTGAGGAATACGTGGTCCCCTACTTGAAACTCCAAAGGCCTACGTCTCCGGTCTGCATAATCCTTTTGGCAGCTCTGTGTGGTTTTAAGTCTGTCCCGGATAACTTTGATTGTCTCAATCGACTGTCGTACAAACTCTGGACCCGTAATGCTCCTCTCACCAACTTCATCCCAACAAACCGGTGTTCTGCAGGTTCTGCTGTACAATGCTTCAAACGGTGTCATTCTGATACTCTGCTGGTAGCTATTGTAGTAGGCGAATTCAATCAACTGCAACTGTTCCTCCCAACCACCCTTAAAATCCAAAACACCTGCTCGCAGCATGTCCTCCAAAGTGTGAATCGTCCTTTCAGACTGGCCATCCGTTTGAGGATGATAGGCCGTGCTGAACTGTAACTTCGTTCCTAATGCCGTATGAAGACCTTTCCATAAGGGTAGCAGTAAATTTAGGATCACGGTCCAAAGTGATCGTCACAGGTACTCCATGGAGACGGATTATATGTCGCACATACAAATCGGCGCAATTCAACCACTCATGAATATCACCATAATTGCATCCACAAGGTCATCCCATTTCCTCAACCATTTCTCATCCAAGTACGACCAATCATACCTCATTTGAAAGCTCATGATATGCACATCATATTCTCAGAAGGTATCGAACCACAATTTACACGTTCTCAAGTAGAAAAAGAGGGATTTTCACAACTGTACAGAATCAACCAGTTTTGCACTCCCGATGAATTTAAGACACCAGGTACAGTAAATAACCTTAAAAAATTCTAATGTTTAAATATGTTTTAGGAGAGATCAAAATGAACAACTTTCATGAAGAACTCGAAGATTAAAAGCCTTGGTAAGCATTTCTTTTCGGTGGCTCAAGACAGGACAAAGACTGTTCAACGAAACAGGATTGTTGTCTCCAAAAAAAAAATAGCTCTTCCCAGGACTCAAAACACCTCTAAAAATTTTGGATTTAAAATATGTTGTATAGAAGGATGTCTCTAAGAACTTTTATGAAGAAAGTTTCCTCAGAATCGCTCTACAAATTTGTGTAGAAAATCGAAAAGATAGAAAGGTCACTGAAATCGTATAGAAAACAGCTTGAGCACGGCGAGGAAAATGGACTATCGTCCTATTCAAATCACCTTATAAAAATCTGAAATTAAAATATGTTATAAAGGGGAGGATTTCAAACAACTTTTGTGAAGGACTCAACTTAAGATTTCGACTTTTTAAAATGGAACAAAAATGAAGAAGAACGAAGCCCCAGGCGACCAGATCTGCCCTTCCTAGCTCCCCATGCACTTTTCACTCCTTTTTGCATTCACAAGGTTCACGAATCTGTCTTCTCTTCCACAGTAACCCAACAGCCGACTAACAAGCATATAGGGGTCCTAAGCTCATCGCCATTTTTGCATCTATTCGGTTCAGGAGACTCGAAACTCACATGCAAGGTTCACCGAGCTTAGATCTATGGTTAACACACCCTTTGGGCTCTAGAATCACACATGCATCAGCACTACCATGCTCGATTCTTTCCATGCAAGCTCAAACAGCAACTTCCATTCATGTACCATCCATAAAACTTGCAGAAACACACATGCACAAACACAAGGGAATGCTGAGAATATGGGTAGATGGGAAGGCTTAAAATCAAGCCCAAATTTTCTTGCTTACCCGATTCATTTAAATCCATAAAGGCTGCAGGGGCGTTCGTCAGTCCAAACGGCATCACCGTAAACTCATAGTATCCATACCTCGTCCTAAATGCCGACTTCGACACGTCTTCCTTCTTAATCCTCAATTGGTGATAACCAGTCCTTAAGTCGATCTTACAAAATATTGATGCCCCTTGTAACTGGTCGAATCGGTCATTTACCCTTAGCAACTGGCGTTCATCCTTAATAGTCACCTGATTCAACTATCTGTAGTCAATGCACAATCTCAATGATCCATCCTTTTTCCTTACGAAAAAATATGGCGCTCCTCATGAAGACCCACTCAGACGAATAAAACCTTCATCCAATAACTTCCGCACTTGGACCTGCAATTCCTTCAATTCCGACAGTGACATCTTGTAGAGCGTTCCCAAGGTCGGTTTTATCCCTAGAGCCAATTCAACCACAACCTCAACTCTCCTAACAGGTGGCAATCCCGGCAATTCCCGAAGAAAGACGTCGGGAAGATTACACACCTCGGCTATGTACTTTACCCTTGGTTCCTCAACCAACTAATCGGCCACAAATTAATTATCTTTATACACCTCAAAGACAAAGCTCAATCCATCCAATTTCAATCCAACAGTCTCCCAAAAACAACTCACATTGATTCTTTACAAAATTTATAGATCCTAAGCAACACTCATCCTTCCCACCTCGTCCAAGAATATCATCAGTAATCCATAAATCCTTAAACCAATTACGCCGATTCCTTATAAAATGGAATTTAAGCCTTACATGACCACTCGGGCGATAACTTCAAAATCATCTCCTACTGTACCCAGTACTATTTCATAACGCACCTAGACTTTCAAGACAAATCCTCGAATTCCTTCCCAACCACCACGTACATCTTTTCTTGAGCCTGCGGTTAATCTGGTTATTCCATGGGGCAACTCCCGCTTAACGTCCTACTTGCGATGGCTGTTGCTATATTAACAGTCTAGCTTATCGGTTCAAGCAATTTCTCACTTAATGAACATGTTGGTCACATCCAAGATACGCTCCAGGTCCACCTGGCGGTGGCCATTCCCGTGCCTCTTTCCACAAGACCGACATGCGGCATTGGTGTAGTAATTCGGCTTTCCAAAGGGTCGTTCTTACTAAAGGGACAAATCTCTGATTCTCTGTCATAGCCTTCTTTCCAAAGTTCCTATTATCCCTAGCCAGCATGTACCACGATCCATAGACGGTAACTCTCTCATTCATATCCCTTTCAACCGTTTAAGCCTTGTCATACAGCTCATTACAATCCCTTAAGTTCATTAACATTAACTGACTGCGGAGATTCAGTTCCGATCCATCCTGGAGTCTCTTCTCCTATTCACCCGATCATTGACTATCCTTGGTGCGTACTTAGACAACCTTACAAACTCGACCTCGTACTGATCAACTGACATCCGATTTTAGCGAAGTCGAAGGGACTATGTCAATTTCTGTGCTCGCATACTCTCTGCACGTACTTCTCATTAAAGGCCTCGACAACGACATCCCAGCTTAGAAATATGCCCTTTTGAAATATCCTACTTCGGGGGCCCTCTTACCAATCCTTTATATTTCCTTAGGGTTGATATATAGCCAGGGTCACTTTCTCCTCACAAGTGCACCCGAATACCTCAAAAGCCTTTTTGTTTTTAAGTCCTCTGTCCAAAGTAATGTAGCCTCAGGGTCACCTTTTCCTATCGAACCTTGCAATTAAAACTCAAAAATTTTCCAACCAACTGGCGCATTTGTCTGACTGTATTAGCTTACCCTTGACCTTGATTCCCAACATTGTCATTATACCTATGATTCTTGTTATTTCCATTGACGACAACTACAGTGGTCTCAGCATCAGTAGCAACAGTAGCATTTCGCTCCTCAATTTGCCTTCCCATTAAAATTCCAACTTCCTCGGGTGCCCTCAAATCTTGTCCCTTCTGGAATTCCCCCTCAACTCCAACTTGTGGACCTACACGACCTCGACCTCGACCTCGACCTCATCCTCGGCTACTCATACTCACAGGGTTCACACCAACCACTTACCTGCTACAATTTCCCGCGAGAATTAAAAACCTAGGCCAACTATACTAGTCTAAAGCCCTAGGTAGTGAATCACAACAATTCACTAAGTAGGCAGTCAATCACAACATCACTCAATCACAAAGAAACAGGAATCGTGTACTAACCTCAAGTCCTGACGCACCTGCATTTCATATGATATTGCATACGTCACTCAGCAATCACAATCAAACAGTCTGGGTAACGCATGGCCAACAAGTCTTCCTAACTGACTACCCCAAAGTCATCGCTCCTTATCACTCTAAGCTTCGACCATCTCGGTTCGAGCTAGCCTTGCTCTGATACCAAATCAACAGGGATGTCACGCCCCGAACCCTAACGAGCTCGCGACACCCCTCAATGGTCGATTATTGAATGCGACATCCCAGGCACGTCGTCGACCCAACCCAAACATCAGAGATTTAGCACGCGCGGAAACAAATAGAAATAACCCGGACAATTAATAATGATAAGGGATAGCAATAGCACGAAACAAATGACTGTAATTCCTACACTTAGCAGATACATACGACTTTCACAAAAAGACAAACTCCCATCTAGGTCACAAAAACAGAACCACATTCCTCAAAAGGCAATGATTTGCAAACTTAACTCCTCTATAGAAAAGGGGGACTCAAAATACTGAGTACTTGACTCGTCTTCGATTTCCAAGATACCCTTGAAGCGTCTCCAATCCCTCATGATTGCGAATCTGAAATGGTTATATAATAACCGTGAGAACGAGTCTCAATAAGCAACCCCCTATACCTCACGTAGGCCAATGCGTACCCAGACAAGTCAAACAGGCGAATCACCAAGCAATATAACAAAATCCACACGACAAACTTACCTCGCCTCGTGTCCTGAACAACCTTGCACATTAGTCTGAATATGATAAAAACAAGAATAATTCAACACTACATACAATCACCCGGCACACACTTCCCACTCGCAATCGGTCAATCATCCCAGCAATCACACGCGCCATTAGCCATTCCAATCACACGCTCAACCAGCCAATCCAATCACACGCTCAACCAGCCAATTCAATCACACGCTCAACCAGCCAATTCAACCACACTCAAGTCGCATGCACGCGTCCAACCAACTTTCCTCTCACGGGCTCACAAGCCCCCCAATCACCCAAACCAATGGCCGCCGTACGCACGTCCCAAGCCATATAATCAATCATTCAATCAATCATTCCAATGACCGACGTAAACACGTTCCGGTCTATCACACCTTTAACGGGTCACCGTCCGCACGTCTCAAGCCCGCATCCAATTGGCCCATCTGCCGTTCATGCCTTCACACGGACCACCGTCAACACGTCCCAAGTCCGTAGCCCTCCGATCGATCCGGGCTTCAAATCGACAGGCAAGCACACGCCATTCAATTCAATCAATTTCACGCCAGTTACACCAAGCAATCCAAAATCACAATTCAATCCAATTCATGACAAGCCACACCAACCCACAAATTCAACATTCAATCGACCGCATACGAACATCCAATCCACCCATGAATGTTATAACAAGCCAATTATTGACTCACCAACATTAGCCACTAACAAGCACTCAAAACCATC
Source organism: Syzygium aqueum (assembly GCA_031216185.1). Classification (NCBI taxonomy): domain Eukaryota; kingdom Viridiplantae; phylum Streptophyta; class Magnoliopsida; order Myrtales; family Myrtaceae; genus Syzygium; species Syzygium aqueum. The sequence continues at coordinate 14,678,523 of CM062236.1, forward strand.
CAAGTCGGCCACGTACAATCACCCAATTCAAGCATATCATTTTGTCCAATTCAAAAGCACAATTATAGCATAACGTAATTAAATCAAGACCCGCCCTAACCGTTCTAACCCGAGACAAGTTAATAAAATACCCAAAGCACTAGGTAGGGTTTAGGAAGTCACTTACCTAAGTTTGGCCGGGAGAAAATCGGCTCGGGCCTAAAATGGCCCGGATGAACAGTGTCGAACTAGGCGCGGGCGCAAGCCACACGGGCGAGGTGGCCGGCCACCGCGGGCATGATTGCCGATCGGCGTACCTGGCGCGCGAGCGCGGTGGCCGAACGGCGTGCCCGGGGCGCACGGCCAAGCGGAATGGGCAATGTGCCCGGGCGATGGGCTGGTTGAACGGGCACGGGGCTGGGACGGCGAGCACGGCGATGGGCCACGATGGGCGAGCGGGCGCGCGGCTGGTGTGTATGGGCAACGACTCGGCCATGGCTGGGGCAACTTGGCCATGGCCCGGGGACGCTCGGCTACGGCACAGCCACGGCCGGGCGAGCTTGGCCACGACCTAGGTTGCTCGGCCACGGCCTGGCTAGCCGGCCGGCCGGCTGGGGGCGACGACCGGCGGCGGCGGCAACTACGGCGGCGCGGCGGTGGCGAGCTGCAGGGGGAGAGGTCAGTCGAGAGAGAGAGAGAGAGAGAGAGAGAGAGAGAGAGAGAGAGAGAGATCGGTGCTGAGGAAGAGGGCGAACCGGCAGCGACGGAGCGGCACAGCGCGATGACGGCGACGGCAGCAGGCAGCTACGGCGGCGACGCGGTGGCGATGAGTTGCAGGAGGGGTGGAGGTCGGCCGGGGCGGCAAGGGTGAAGGAGAGAGAGGTTGGGGCTGAGGAAAGGGGGGGCGCGAGTCGGCTGCGACGGAGCGGCACGGCGGCGACGGTGGCGGCGGCGAGCTCTTGGTGGCTTGGAGAGCTGAGGTCGCGGCAGTGACGGTCGGGGGCGGCGTCGGACGGAGGGCGAGAGGGCCGCGGGGGAGGAGAGTGGGCGAGAGGGGGGGAGAACTGCTGTGGCGGCGGCGGCGGGATGGCACGCGGTGGTGACGGGAGGCGAAGGTCAGTCCGGCGAGCGGCGGTCGGCGAGCTGGGCAGGCGCCGGATGGAGCAGGGGCCACATGCAAGTTCGTCGGGGAGGAAGGAAAACTGAAGAAGAGGAAAAAAAGAAGAGAAGAGAAGAGAAGAGAGAAGAGAAAGAGAAGAAGAAGAAAGAGGAGAGAGAGAGTGTGTGTGTCAGGGGGTTGGTCTGCATGGGGCGCAAGGTGCACGGCCGAGGGGGGGAAAGAGAGAGAGAGAGAGAGAGAGAGAGAGAGGTCTGCATGGGAAAGAGAGAGTGGCGTGCGCGGAGAGGACAGGTGCGGCAGAGGAGAGAGGAAAGAGAGAGGGAGAGAGAGAACGTGCGCGGGTCTGAGGGAAGAGAGAGAAAATTAGAATAAGAAATAATTTGAACATTCAAATATTAAATGCGATCTGATGGCCCAAATTCAAAATCGAAAACGATCTACCGGTTCAAAATAAACCTCGCATATAAAAAGGGACAAAGGCCAAATTAATTAAATCAAACTATAGCGAGGGAGGTCTACTAGTCCAAATTTGCACTTGGTCAAAAACTCCCCTTTTTCCACTATTCCTGACAATCTCAACGCTGGTTACCATAATATTGACACCGTCCGATTTATTTCATCCCGAAACTCTCGAAAATCGACTGTCAAGTTCGGGGTCTAAATAACGGCCAAATTTGATCAAGTGCGATTCTAACGAAATCTCTAATTTAAAATGATAACCGGGAGTGATCAGTTCCCGGGCCAGATTTTACTATAAGCACACTGACAAATTACGCGTTTTATAAATCCCAAAAATGGATCGAAATTCGGAATGTCACACTGTTTGAATGTTGCGAGTGACTTGGAGGAGTTACGTCTGGAAAGCTTTAAGCATGTCAACATGCAATTGAGAATTTTTGTAAGTACCCTACTTGCTACACGTCATAAATTTTTCTAGACTGTCACTGTGTACTTGGATGGAGGTTGAGCAATTATACCATGCTAGTGCTGTTGGTTGCTTGAGTTATCTCATGGATAGTACTAGGCTTGATCCATCACATGCAGTTAGGAAAATGTATGTGATTAATCAAGGTATACATTGTGATGTTGTGAAGTCAATCCTCATGATTTTGTTGGGGACTACAGACGTTGAGGTATGTTTCAGAGGGTGTGGTTTGGGTAGTGTGGCAGTAATTGGGTTTGTGAACCCAAGTCATGTAAGGAGCTTGAAAGATAGTTGATTACTAAGCAGTTATGCTTTTGCTTCTATTAGTGGTGTTGTGTTTTGGAAGATGTGGTTTAGAGACATGGTGACTACCTTAGGAGCTAAAGAGGAGGTGTGGTCTATTTACTTGATTAGTGATGTTGAGTGGTGTTCGGTAGAAGTGAGAAATATCACTAGAGTATCGAGTTCATTGGTGATCAAAATTTTTGCGTCAGATATAGCATGTCAAGAGAGAAGTGACCGTGAAGAAGGTTCTTACGGTGGTGATTCCTACGGACATGTGGACTGACTTCATTCCTCTAGACAAGTTCAAGCTTTGCTTAGGCTTGATAGACGTCTGTGATAGTGAAGCACCCATCGGGGCGTCGAGAGAGAGCAGTAAATGTGATGAGCACTATGACTTTGCTTCAAACATCGAACCAAGACGGAGAATTGTTAAATTATGTCTTGAAACCGTTATGAAAGCTGACCCGGTTGGATAAATACAAAAATAAATCTGACCTAATTAGACAAAAGAAGGGGCTTCTTTGTTTAATATTTATATGCTTATGTGGTGGGTCCAAGTCAAAGGAAGCATAAGTTGTTGACTTATTGAGCGTGGGCTCCCAAGTGAGCTAGAGAAAAGAGAACAAAAGTAAAAAAAAAACAAATATAGGTTCCTCTTTCTAGAACAGTAGCTGCCTAGAGTTAGCCTTGGCCACAGTTCGAAACTGGCCGATTCCAGTTCGGAACCAGCGGTTCCGGTTCGTGGTTATGTATGAATCAGAACCGGCCGGTTTTGGTCCGGTTTTGGTTCTGGGTCGGTTCCGGTTCATAATTTAAAATTTTAAAAAATAAATTATGAAATAAAAAAAATAATGAATTATTCAATATAAATTGTAATCAAATTTGGGGACAAAAAGATAGAAAGAGAGAGCTTGAACTTAATAAATTATCATTAAGTGCCTTACAATTCGTTACAATGATCTATAAAAAAAAAAGGAGCACAATATATATATGCCCTAAAATGACCCTAAAATCTAAGCCTATCCGAACCCCCGCATTCTGTGTGCAGGGGTCATATGTTGTCAGATTATACTTCGATTTCTCTAAGCTCACGTGAGCGTGCCCGGTATGAGAAATAATGATCCCCGAAATATTTTGCTAACTCCAACAGTTCTTTTACCCTTAGTTGTCACTACTCGTTCTGGTACCAGTACCGGTAGCAGTGGTATCTCCGTCGTTAAAGAATTCGAATTCATTAGTCCAATCTATCTATTGTTGTCGGTATTGAGCCTTCGTCCAATCATCGACACAAGCTTGAGCCTCCACTGATTCTGAAACTAATCTTAAACGATGTTCGTCCAAAATATTACCTCCGGCACTAAATGCTTGTCCGACCCTAATTGTGGAACAAGGGATTGCAAAAATTTATTTTGCAATAAGAGAAAGGTTTGGGTATTGGCTTGCATGCTTCTTCCACTAATCCAAAATTAAAAAATCTGTACTACCTTCGGATTCAGTAAACTCAAAGGAAATAGTTAGATAAATCTCTAATTCAGAAATATTTCCTATTACTCCCTTTTGCTTTTTTTGTCTATGTAATAAAAGTTGGTACCCTCTAATAATTTTACCTGTACTCTTACTTTGTGTCACGATAGATTGAGAAGATCCAATATCACCTAAATTATATTTAATATAAAATTCATTACATAATTCTATTACTATGTTTTTAACCTCACTTAGTATGATTGTAACATTTACCGTATCATAATGTAAATATTGATAATACATATGCAAATAATCACTTAAACCATCTAATTTGCAACGCGGGTAAAAAACACAAGCAACTAAATAAATGATGAGAATTTCGCTATAATAATGTAGCCACTTCATTTTCATTATTACTATAGTATGTTGTAATTCAACATCATTTTCATATTCCTCAAAAACTCCGACAATATTAATGCACTCTACTAAAAATAAATGCGTAGTATGATAATAAACACTGGATAAAGTATAAGTTACATCATTAAAAACCTTTAAAATATCTAATTTTTTTTTTCAAATACCCAACTCTTGTGGATATAAATTAATCTGAGGTATATTATTAGAAATGAATGCACATAATAAATCTTTATATGCAAAAGATTCACCAAGCAAGTGGAAAGTAGAATTCCAACAAGTTAAAACATCTCTTGGAAATCTTTTTGGCTTTTTGTCATTTTCTTTACAAAATCTACCCCATTCTTTCATTTTTTGGGGATGTTTCCAGAAAAATTGAATCGTCGTTTTTATTGGTTCAAAAAAAATATTAAGAGTTTTCAAACCATCTTGTACACATAAATTTAAAACATGACAAGCACATCTAATGTGAAAATTGTTTTTGCCAAAAGCGAGTTTACAAATATTTTCTAAATCGGCAATCGAAGCGGTATTTCCTGCGGCATTATAAAAACCAATTGAAAAAATTTTGTTAAGCAAATAATACTCTTCTAAAATTTGCCTAATTATTCTATAAATATTATTTGCCGTATGTTTACCATCGAAAACTCTAAATGCAATAACTTTTTTTTTAATATTCCAATCGTTATCTATCCAATGACATGTTATACCCATGTAAGAATGAATTTGCCAATGATCACTCCAAATATCACTACCTATATATACACATCCATTAAATTGCACATAAAAGTTTTGTAAATCTTTTTTTCCATTTTTGTAAAGATCTTTAATTACTCGTTTAAGTGAATTTCTAGGAACACGTTTTGCTTGTGGAGCACATGCTTTTTGTACAAATTGATTAAAACAAAATCTTTCTCCAAAATTAAATGATAAATGCTCAACGGAAACAAATTTACCTAATTCTTCCTTATAAGTTTTTTCATTAAAACGAAATAAAGGGGAAGTGTTAGAATTGACGTACCTGGAAATTTGGTGATGCCTGATATCGATTCCCGCTTGGGTTGGATGTTTGCTCCTAAGATATCGTTTGAATGTTCCATATCTTTGTCCACCTGTATATTTATATATTTTCCCACAATATTTACAAATTATATCATACCTTTTTTTTTTATCAATATCAAACCTTTCCATTTTCGTGAAGTGATTCCAAATGTCATATGTAAGTTCCCGCTCTGCCTCCTTTGTTATAGATATTTCGGCAGGAGAATAAAGACTTTCTTGCGTCGGAACGCGCTCTACATCGGAAAAAATATTGATTTCATCATCTTGAAAATCTGCATAATCACGAGGATCAAAAGAATGATGGGATTTTGTTATGATATTTTACCTTTGCCAGTTGGCACTCGACTTCCACTTGCCATTTATCAAATGGATTGAGAGAATTGAGCGGATTGATTGAGAGAATTGCGCGGATTGAGAAAATTGAGAGAATTTAGAGTATTGAGAAAATTTGAGAGAAGAGAATTTGAGAGTATCGAGAGAATTTGAGAGAATTGACAGTATCGAGAGAATTTGAGAGAACTTATAAGAAAAAAATGAGAAGAAAATTTAGGATAAAAAAAGCTAAATAACCATTGAAATTTGCAATGGTTATCTTTTTATTTATTTTATTTATTTTTTAAAAATTTTGCCTGTTGCCAAGGATGCCTTGGCAATGTGCCGAAGTAGGGCTTGCAAACGTGCATGCCCTGCTGCAGGTTTTTTTTTTAATTAATTTATTTAAATTTTTTAATTTTTTTTGGAACCGAGCTCGGAACTGCCAGTTTCGGGTCGGTTCCAAAATTGCTAGAACCGGAACAGGGCCCGTAGGCCACGGGCCGGTTCCGGTTCCTAACCACGGGCCCGGTCAACTTGCCGAGCCTGGGTTTGACCGAGCCGGTTCCGGGCCGAAATCAGCCTATGGCAATGACTACCTAGAGTTGCTTGGGGTCTAGAGAACGGAGCCACAAGAGTCTCTCTCTCCTCTTAATGTGGCCGAGCACTTGAGTGCTTCCTTGGGAAGATGTAGCTGCACAGTAAAAAAGAAGAGAGAGGTCAGTGGGTTTTAGGGGTGAGCATTGTTCGGGCGGTGCGGTTCCTAAAAAGGGATCGAGAACCGCCTACTAAAGACTGGTTCCGAAAAATTGAAATTGGGAACTACCCGTTTATTCCATAGAACCACTCGAGAATTGGACGCTGGTCCAATTCAGTTCCCGGGTGGTTTTGTGAAACCAGTCCTACTAAGTTGCACGCAAATAAAGTCGAGCTTCAAATTAGGGATTTTATGATTTTCATTTTTCTAAAAATGTTTTCTTTTTTTTTATTGAATTTTTTAAAAAATTTTATATATTACTGGTCCAGTCTGGATGGGTGGTTCCACACTTAGAATCGAGAAGTGAATTGGTACTCACCGATTATAGTAAATTAGAATCGGGAACCGGACCGGTCCTCATGGGAACCGCTGGTTCTGGGCCGATCCAGTCCGGTTCTGGGGGGTCTGGGCGATTCCCAATTCCTTTGAACACCCCTAGTGGGTCCTTTCCTTCATGCATGTGAATGGCCGCACAGTAGCCCTCGAAAGAGCAGGAGCCGCACCTTGCTTCATGCGAAGAGAATGAGCACTTCGAGCCACCACACGAGGAAACGTTCCGAACAAGGAGCGTTGGACACGCGGTGAATTAGTGTTGTGAATTATTTATTTTATACAAATGAGTTATTTATTTCTAAACACTTGGGGTTTGGATGTAATTTAAGTGCGGGAAACACTCGAGCATTGTGAGCGATTGTAATTTGGATTTTCCGATTATTAGTAGATTATTTGCTGCGGTAATATTTTGCGTTGACTTAAATTGCAAGATCCCAAGTTAGCTTCCACATGCATTATATCACAACAGCCAGTATCATGAGCCTTTCTTCTATTCTATTATTGATTTTTGGCCTCAGCACTTGCTCTCTCCCCTTCTTCTGGAGAATATTTTTCCTTGACAATTATTTTGTATGATTGTTGTGAAATTCACGTGATCAATCATTGTATATTAATAAACAAGTAAACAAATAAAATTAACTTGGTTCCCACATGAATAGCCCACATGCAACCTTAGAATGCTTAGGATTGTAGGATACTATCAATGCAGTAGGATACTATCAATGCATCCATTCCTTTCTATCGTTAGATGATGAAGCGTCTCGCTTCAAAATTCAAAGCAATTGTTCTTCCATTTTCTCTTCTTTTTGGACGGTGGAGACATTGGCTCAGCGTAAGATGGTCGACTCAGTCTTACACAGTAACATCATCTCCACTCCAACTCTTTAGTATAATCTCTCCTATGAAGCTTCGTATGTAATTCACCCACCAAAGATGCTTCCAATATTATATAATTCCTCACTCATAGGATGTCTGCATCACATTGGCGACAAATCTGTGAGTATCTTTTACCATAATTGGCACAAAGATGCCAACTGCGCTAAGCAACAATTTCAACTTTTATAGGCTTCCGATAGAGCTTATAAATTTAGCTATTCTCAGCAAAGTCTCTGCAGAAAGGCAGCTTGGTCAATTTCCTACACTTTCCCCTAAATGGAATTCCAAGTTTTTGCCGTTCCCATCAGTCTCCTGCATCTTCGTCTTCGCTTTACTAAAATTATGTCACAAGTCCGATGTGAAAGGCCTTTCCAAGCTTCCTCCTGGTCCAAGGAAGCTCCCACTCATAGGAAACTTGCACCAGCTTCTTGGGTCACCGCCTCATCGTGCATTGCGGGACTTGGCCAAGAAATATGGGCCGTTGATGCATTTGCAGGTCGGGGAAGTTCCTCATGTGGTCATTTCTTCGGCCGAAATGGCCAGGGAGGTGATGAAGACCCACGACCTTACTTTTGCAAGTAGGCCTCCGCTCCTTTGTACCGAAGTAATGTCGTGTGGATCCACCGACATTGCATTCGCGCCTTACGGTGAATACTGGAGGCAACTTAGAAAAATCTGCACTTTGGAGCTCTTGAGTGCCAAGAGGGTCCAGTCTTTTAGGCATATTAGGGAAGAAGAGATTTCGAATCTCGTCAAATGGGTCACTTCTAATGCGGGCTCTCCAATCAATCTTACTCAGAGACTAGTCTCAACTAGCTATGCTGCCACTTCGATTGCAGCTTTCGGGAAGAAATTCAAAGAGCAGGAGGAGTTCATCTCAATAGTCACCGAATCAGCTAGATTAGCAGCTGGCTTTGAGGTTGGGGACGTGTTCCCCTCGTCGAAGTGGCTTCATGTGATTAGCGGGATGAAGCCACGATTGGAAAAGTTGCATCAGCAAGCAGACCATATTATGAACAACATCATCAGAGAAAAAAGAGAAGAAAGGGCTAAGAGAAGAGATGGTGAAACGAGACATGAAGATTTGATTGATGTTCTCTTGAGGTTTGCCGATCCTGGTGGTCCTGAATTTTCCCTGACCACTGACAACATCAAAGCAGTAATACTGGTACGGAAGTTTTTCTGTTTTTCCTCGAGCTCAATTTTCCTCAGAAAAATGAAGTGCAGCTTTGCGTTTTCAAATCAGTTGGATTTTGACTTCAGAAGAAAGTCAAAGTTCGACGTGGGTGTCCTTCACTTATGGACATGATATTGATGTGAGAAGTCCATCAACAATGCTCGGCCCCAATTAAATTAGCGTGAAACTCGAAAAGATACGATCGAATATAACTTTCATGCTTGAACATGCTATTGAATAGTTCCAGACAATCTTTTCTTTGTCAATCTGAGGATTAAAATTCGAGTTATTCTAACAAAAAATGGAACACAAATTGTGCATGCAGGACATTTTCACCGCCGGGAGTGAGACTTCAGCCACGCAGGTTGATTGGGCATTGGCCGAGATGACGAAGAACCCAAGAATCCTCAAAAAGGCGCAGGCCGAGGTGAGAGAGGTCTTCGACAGGAGAGGCAAAGCAGACGAGACGGGGTTGCCTGAACTAGAGTACCTGAAGTTGGTAATAAAAGAGTGTCTGAGGATACACCCTTCTGTTCCCCTGCTGCTCCCGAGGGAATGCAGAGAGAGGTGCGAGATAAACGGGTACGAGATCCCAGTCAAGACCAAAGTGGTCGTGAATGCATGGGCGATTGGCAGAGACCCCAAGTACTGGGACAACCCCGAGGCCTTTTACCCGGAGAGGTTCAAGGACAGCCCAGTCGATTACAAAGGGACTAGCTTTGAGTACATACCATTTGGTGCAGGAAGGAGGATATGTCCAGGGATGAACTTTGGGCTTGCGAACGTGGAGCTTCCACTCGCAATGTTGCTGTACCACTTTGACTGGGAGCTTCCAGAGGGAATGAAGAGTGAAGAGCTGGACATGAGTGAGTCATTGGGTGTGACTCAGAGGAGGACGCGTGATCTGTACCTGATTCCCAGGCCCTATCAACCTACCTTCTCCTGTTGAGACGTTCTTTAGTAGTTATTATGAGGGTTGTTAAGGTTACAGCTGTTTGTCAGCAGTGACGTTGGGGAAGAAACATAAAGAATGCAATTATACGGTTGCGAGGGAGGAAAAGAAGGTTCATGTACTAAATAATGCAATGTAGGAGATCAATCGACTTCATAATGCCACCTGCTCCTTACTGTTTTTAGCTGCTGGTACGAAGGATTGTTAAGGTCACAATTGTTTATCATTCATTGGCCTGAGTGCTTCTGGATGAGCGACGTCTCTGCATATCTTTTACATAGAATACTCATATTTCAACATTTGGGTTTAAATTCTCATGTGCATGGGATTGCTATGCATGTAAAGGCCACGGTTTCAGGTATTTACATAGAATGCTCGGTTTTGAATGTCAAACCAAACATGTGGGGTTTAGCCCACCAATAAAAATAAATCAATCCTTTCAAAATCATATCCAATCAATCCCAAAACTAGACTCCCTCCAAAGACCGTCCTTTGTTTATGTTTTTTCCCTCTCTAGCATTTAGTATTTATCACATTGCTATAAAGAATATAATTGGATTGAAACAAATTCAAAATATTGGATATTTTATCAATTGGATTGAAAGGTTAAGATAAAAATAAATCTGCCAAAAAAATTAGAATATATTTTGTCATTTAGCCTATAGTTTTACATGGAAAGGTTTGTCACGCCACGTTAGTTTTATTTGCTTGGCCAAAAATGCGATTATAGTTGGCTAGCTGAAACTCAGACCCAATGTCACGCCCCGAACCCTAACGAGCTCACGACACCCCTCGATGGTCGATCATTGAATGCGACGTCCCAGGCACGTCGCCGACCCAACCCAAACATCAGAGATTAAGCACAGTGCGGAAGCAAATAGAAATAAACCCGGACAATTAATAATGACAAGGGGCAGCCATAGCAATAAACAAATAACTGTAATTTCTACACTTGACGAATACATTCGACTTCCACAAAAGACAATTCCCTGAGCTAGGCCACAACGACAGAACCGCATTCCTCAAAGGGCAATGGTTCGCAAACCTAACTCCTCTACAAAAAGGGAGACTCAAAATACTGAGTACTTGACTCGTCTTCGATCTCCGAGATACCCCTGAAGCGTCTCCAATCCCTCATGATTGCGAATCTGAAATGGTTATATAAATAACCGTGAGAACGAGTCTCAATAAGCAACCCCCTATACCCCACGTAGGCCAATGCGTACCCAGACAAGTCTTACATGCAATCTACCCCATAAGATATAAAAAGATTCACATTATTGTACTCACCTCGCTATCAAGTCCATGTAAACACTGCACGTTAGTCGTAACACGGTAATGCAATAATAATAGTTAAATAGCACATCGCAATTGCTCAACGCCAACCACACTTGCATGCAATTCACCTTACTAATTAGACCACACATTCAACCAGCCACTTCAAGCACACGCTCAACCAGCCAATCCAATCACACGCTCAACCAGTCAATCCAATCACACTCAACCAGCCAATCCAATCACACGCTCAACCAACCAATCCAATCACACGCTCAACCAGTCAATCCAGTCACACTCAACCAGCCATTTCAATCACATTCAAGTCGCATGCACGCGTCCAACCAACTTTCCTCTCACGGGCTCACAAGCCGCACAATCAATCAAACCAATGGCCGCCGTCAACACGTCCCAAGCCATATCAATCATACCATACCAGTGGCCGCCGTCAACACGTCCCAAGCCACACAATCAATCGTTCCAATGACCGACGTAAACACGTCCCGGTCTATCACACCTTTAACGGGCCACCGTCAGCACGTCTCAAGCCCGCATCCATTTGGCACCTCGGCCAGTCATGCCTTCACACGGACCGCCGTCAACACGTCCCAAGTCCGTAGCCCTCCGATCAATCCGGGCTTCGAATCGACAGGCAAGCACACGCCATTCAATTCAATCAATTTCACGTCAATTTCATCAAACAACCCATATTCACAACTCAATCCAATTCACGACACACCATACCAATCCACAAACTCGACATTCAAACGGCCACATACGAACATCCAATTTACCTACGAATGTCACAACAGCCAATCATTGACTCACCATCAATAGCTACAAATATGCACCTACAGTCATCCCCATTTCCAAATCACAAGCTCACGATTCCGACATTCAAGCCGGCCACAATCACACATTAATTTTTCCCCACACACGTCATGGCAATACGGATAATTAACCCACCCTAATTAGTTGTTAATTAAGCCTCACAATTATCACAATTTAATATAATAAATACGCACATACGAATATTGACCCTAATCCACATTTAGCTTTTAAACCGGCACTAATTAATCTCTAGACAAGTCTAATGATACCCAAAGTACTAGATAGGGTTTAGGAAGTCACTTACAAAGTTTTGGCCCGGGAAAAATCGACTTGGGCCTAAAATGGCCCGGGCGAACAGTACCGGACTAGGCACACGCATGGGCACGGCGGTCGGCCACGGGCAAAACTCTCGGCCACGGCTAGGCACGGGCGCGGGCGCGCGGCGCGGGCACGGGCGCGCGGGCGCGGGCACGGGCGCGGGCGCGGGCACGGGCACGGGCGCGGGCGCGGACGGGGGACGCGCCTGGTCGGACGGGCATCGCGCCGGGTTGGATGGGCGACGCGCCTGGTTGGACGGGCGACGCACCCGGGCGATGGGCACGGCGATGGGCCACGACCGAGCGAGCGGGCGCGCGGCTGGTGCACGTGGGCAACGGACCGGCCACGGCCTAGGCAATCCCTGGGCGAGCTTGGCCACGGCCCGGGGCTGGCCTAGCTGCTCGGCCACGGCCCGGGGCTGGCTGGCCGGGGTGGCGACCGGCAGCGGCGGCCCCTACGGCGGCGGCGACGGCGACGGTGCGGAGGAGAGGAGAAAAGAGAGCTAGGGTGGAGAGGGCGAGAGGGAGAGGGAGGTGGGGCTGATGGGGGGCTCGAACCGGCGGTGGTCGGGGCGGCACGGCGGACGGTGAGGGGCTGAGCTCCCACGGCAGCGAGCTAGACGGCGAAGCCGAGCAAGGCGGCCGGCTAGGCAAGGGCGAGCTCGAGGCTAAAGGAAACAGGGGAAAGAGAAGGAGAGAGGGGGAAAGGGGCTCGGCGGCGATGGCGCGACGGCTGGCGGGGCGGCGGCGCCAGGCGGACGGCCACGGCTGGGCTGGAGGCGAGCTCAAGCGGCCGGCGTCGGGCAGCAAGGAGAAGAAAGAGAAGCGGCGGCGTCGGGCGAAGGTGGCGCCGGACGGACGGCGGCAGGGCGGAGGTGGCGGCCGGATGGCGCGCGGCGCGCTGGTCGGGCACGGCGAGTGGCTGGGCTGAGGGCCGGTCGCATGGAGCAGAGGCGGGGCTGAACCCGTCGGGGAGGGGAGGAAGCCAACGAAGAAGAAGAAGTGCAGAAAAGAGAGGGAGAGGAAAATAAAAGAAAAATAATGAGGAGAGAGAGAGAGAGAGAGAGGGTGACGCATGGGGAAAGGGGAAGTCAGACGTGGGGGAAAGGGAACAGCGTGTGCATGGCCTTGACGTGCACGGGAAAAAGAGAAAGAGAGAGAGAGAGAGAGAGAGAGAGAGAGAGAGGGGGAAAGAAAAGGGGGCAGACGTGCATGGGGGAAGGGGAAGTCAGACGTGCGGACGCGAAGGGGGAAGGGAAAAACGCGGCGGAAATAGGAGAGAGAAGAGAGAGAGAAAGAAAGAGAGAGAGAGAGAAATAGAATTAAAAACTATTTGAACATTCAAATATTAAATGCGATCCGAATGCCCAAATTCAAAATCGAAAATTATCTACCGGTCCAAAATAAGCCTCGCATATAAAAAGGGACAAAGGCCAAATTAATTAAACCAAACTATAACGAGGGAGGTCTACTAGTCCAAATTTGCACTAGGTCAAAAGCTCCTCTTTTTCCTCTATTCCTGACAATCTCAACGCTGGTTACCATAATATCGACACCGTCCAATTTATTTCATCCCGAAACTCCCGAAAATCGACTGCCAAGTTCGGGATCTAAATAATGGTCAAATTTGATCGAGTGCGATTCTAGCGAAATCTCTAATTTAAAATGATAACCGGGAGTGATCTGTTCCCGGGCGAGATTTTACTATAAGCACACTGACAAATTACGCGTTTTATAAATCCCAAAAATGGGTCAAAATTCGGAATGTCACAACTCTTCCCCCCTTACAAAAATTTCGTCCTCGAAATTTACAATCCAATCCAACCATCCAAACAAATGGGGGGTATCGGTATCACATCAACTCTTCGTTTACCCATATCGCACCTTCGGTCCCATGATGCTCCCAAAATACCTTGACCACCGGAAATTTCTCGTTTCGCAATTCTCTTTCTATTCTTTCCTCGATTTGAACTAACTTTTCTACGTACGACACCCTGTCGTCCACGTCTATTTCATCATAGCTCAGCACGTGAATCAGGTCCGATTCGTACTTCCTCAATATAGACACGTGGAATACAATATGAACATGAGATAACTATGGCGGTAGCGCGAGACGATAAGTCAAGGTGCCAATTCTCTCTAAGACCTTGAATGGACCCACGTACCTCGAGCTCAACTTTCCTTTCTTACCAAACCGTGACAATCCTCTCATCGGCGACGCTTGAGGAATACGTGGTCTCCTACTTGAAACTCCAAAGGCCTACGTCTTCGGTCTGTATAATCCTTTTTGGCGGCTCTGTGCAGTTTTGAATCTATCCCGAATAACCTTGATTGTCTCGGTTGACTGTTGTACTAACTCTGAACCCGTAATACTCCTCTCACCAACTTCATCCCAACCAACCGGTGTTCTGTAAGCTCTGCCATACAATGCTTCAAACAGTGCCATTTGATACTCTGACAATAGCTATTGTTGTAGGCGAACACAACCAAATGCTACTGTTCCTCCCAACTTCCTTTAAAATCCAATACACATGCCCGTAATATATCCTCCAAAGCCTGAATTGTCCTTTCCAACCAACCATCCGTCTGAGGATGATAGGCCGTGCTAAACTGTAACTTCGTTCCTAATGCCATATGAAAACTTTTCCAAAAAGGTGGCGGTAAATTTAGGATCACAGTCCAAAGTGATCGTCATTGGTACTCCATGGAGACAGATTATATGTCACACATGCAAATCGGCGCAATTCATCCACTCAAGAATATCACCATAATTGCATCCACAAGGTCATCCCTTTTCCTCAACCATTTCTCATCCAAGTATGACCAACCATGCCTCATTTGAAAGCTCATGATATGCACATTATATTCTCAGAAGGCATCGAACCACAATTTACACGTTCTCAAGTAGAAAAAGAGGGATTTTCACAACTATACAGAATCGACCAGTTTTGCACTCCCGATGAATTTAAGACACCAGGTATAGTAAACGACTTTCAAAAATTCTGATATTTAAATATGTATTAGGAGAGATCAAAATGAACAACTTTCATGAAGAACTCGAAGATTAAAAGCCTTGGTAAGTATTTCTTTTCGGTGGCTCAAGACCGGACAAAAACTGTTCACTGAAACAGGATTATTGTCTCCACAAAAATAGCTCTTCCCAGGACTCAAAACACTTCTAAAAATTTTGGATTTAAAATATGTTGTAGAGAAGGATGTCTCTAAGAACTTTTACGAAGAAAGTTTCCTCAGAATCGTTCTACAAATTTGTGTGGAAAATCGAGAAGATAGACAGATCACTGAAATCGTATAGAAAACAGCTTGAGCACGGTGAGGGAAATGGACTATCGTCCTATCTAAATCACCTTATAAAAATCTGAAATTAAGATATGTTATAAAGGGGAGGATTTCAAATAATTTTTGTGAAGGACTCAACTTAAGATTTCGACTTTTTAAAGTGGAACAAAAAATGAAGAAGATCGAAGCCCCAGGCGACCAGATCTGCCCTTACTAGCTCCTCATGCACTTTTCACTCCTTTTTGCATCCACAAGGCTCATGAATCTGTCTTCTCTTCCACAGTAACCCAACGGCCGACTAACAAGCATATAGGAGTCCTAAGCTCATCGCCATTTTGCATCTATTCGGTTCAAGAGACTCGAAACTCACATGCAAGGTTCACCGAGCTTAGATCTATGGTTAACACACCCTTTGGGCTCTAGAATCACACATGCATCAGCACTACCATGCTCGATTCCTTCCATTCAAGCTCAAACAACAACTTCCATTCATGTACCAGCCATAAAACTTGCAGAAACACACATGCACAAACACAAGGGAATTGCTGAGAATATGGGTAGATGGAAAGGCTTAAAATCAAGCCCAAATTTCCTTGCTTACCCGATCCATTAAAATCCATAAAGGCTGCAGGGGCGTTCATCAGTCCAAACGGCATCACCGTAGCTCATAATGTCCATACCTCCTCCTAAATGTCGATTTCGGCACGTCTTTCTTCTTAATCCTCAATTGGTGATAACCAGTCCTTAAGTCGATCTTACAAACTATTGATGCCCCTTGTAAATGGGTCGAACCGGTCATTTACCCTTAGCAACTAGTGTTTATCCTTAATAGTCACCTGATTCAGCTGTCTGTAGTCAATGCACAATCTCAATGATCTATCCTTTTTTTTTCTTACGAATAAGTCCGGCGCTCCCCATGAAGACCTGTTCAGACGAATAAAACCCTTCATCCAACAACTCCCGTATTTGGACCTGCGATTCCTTCAATTCCGACAGTGACATCTTGCAGAGCGTTCCCAAGGTCGATTTTGTCCCTAGAGCCAATTCAACCACAACCTTGACTCTCCTAACAGGTGGCAATCCCGGCAATTCCTGAGGAAAGACATCGGGAAGATTACACACCTCGGCTATGTCCTTTAGTCTTGATTCCTCAACCAACTCATCGGTCACAAATTAATCATCTTTTTACACCTCGAAAATAAAGTTCAATCCATCCAATTTCAATCCAACAGTCTCCCAAAACAACTCACATCGGTTCTTTACAAAATCTGTAATTCCTAAGCAACGCTCATCCTTCCCAACTCGTCCACGAATGTCATCAATAATCCATAAATCCTTAAACCGATTGCGCCGATTCCTTATAAAATTGATTTTAAGTCTTACAAGACCACTCGGGCGATAATTTCAAAATCATCTCCTACTGTACCCAATATTAACACGTAACGCCCTTAAACTTTCGTGTCACATCCTCTGATTCCTCCTCCACCACAGCGAATATCTTTCCTTACGTCCATAGGCGATTCTGATTAATCTACAGGGCAACTCTCGCTTAATGTCCTACCTGCGGTCGTTGTGATGGCATTAGCGACCTAACCTGTCGGTTTAACAATTTCTCACTTGGTGACCTTACTGTCCACATCACAACATGCTCCACTTCTACCTTGGTAATGGCCATACCTATGCCTCTTTCCATAAGACCGACATGCGGCATTGGAGTAGTAGTTCGGCTTTCCAAAGTTCTTTCTTACTAGAGGGACAAATCTTCGTTCCCCTATCATAGGCTTCTTTCCAAAGTTCCTATTGTCCCTAGCCGGCGCGTACTGCGATCCAGAAGCGACAATCCTTTTACTCATAGCCGCGTCAACCATCGAGCTCTCTCATACAACTCATCGTAATTCCCTTAAGCCCTAAAAGTACCAACAGATTGCGGAATTCCGGTTCTAATCCATCCCGAAACCTCCTTGTCCTATCCTCACGGTCCTTAACCATCATTGTCCTATCCTCCCGGTCCTTGCAAACTTGACCTCGTACTGACCAACTGACATCCGATTTTAGCGAAGTCGAAGGGGCTATGTCATTTTCTGTCCTCGCACACTCTCTGAACGAACTTCTCAATAAAGGCCTCGACAACGACATCCCAGCTTAGAAATACGCCCTTTTGAAATATCCTACTTCGGGGGCCCTCTTACCAGTCCTTTACA
Source organism: Syzygium aqueum (assembly GCA_031216185.1). Taxonomy (NCBI): domain Eukaryota; kingdom Viridiplantae; phylum Streptophyta; class Magnoliopsida; order Myrtales; family Myrtaceae; genus Syzygium; species Syzygium aqueum. The sequence continues at coordinate 14,696,100 of CM062236.1, forward strand.
TTTCCTTAGGGTCGATAGATAGCCAGGCTCACTTTCTCCCCACCAGTGCATCCGAATACCTCAAAAGCCTTTTATTTTTAAGTCCTCTGTCCAAAGCAATATAGCCTCAAGGTCACCTTTACCATCGAACTCCAGAGGTTTCAAATTCAAATATTGTCCCACCAGCTGACGCATCTATCTAACTGCATTAACTTGCCCTCAACCTTGATTTCCAACAATTCCATTATGCCCATGATTCCCATTACTCCCATTGGTGGTGACAACAATGACCTCAGAATCAGTAGCACAGTAGCATCCCGCTCCTCAGTTTGCCTTCCCATTAAAATTCCAACTTCCTCGAGTGCCCTCAAAATCTCATCCCATTTGGAATCCCTCACAACTTCAACTTGTGGACCTATACGACCTCGACCTCATCCTCGGCTACTCATACTCACAGGGTTCACACTACCCACTTACCTGCTATAATTCCCCCTCGAGAATTAAAACCTAGGCCAACTATACCAGTCTAAAGCCCTAGGCAGTGAATCACAGCAATTCACTAAGCAGGCAATCAATCACAACATCGATCAATCACAAAGAAACAGGGAACGTGCACTAACCTCAAATCCTGACGCACCTGCATTTCACATGATATTGCATACGTCACTCAGCAATCACAATCAAACAATCTGGGTAACGCATGGCCAACAAGTTTTCCTAACTAACTACCCCAAAGTCATCGCTCCTTATCACTCCAAGCTTCGACCATCTTGGTTCGAGCTAGCCTTGCTCTGATACCAAATCAACGGGGATGTCACGCCCCGAACCCTAACGAGCTCACGACACCCCTCGATGGTCGATCATTGAATGCGACGTCCCAGGCACGTCGCCGACCCAACCCAAACATCAGAGATTAAGCACAGTGCGGAAGCAAATAGAAATAAACCCGGACAATTAATAATGACAAGGGGCAGCCATAGCAATAAACAAATAACTGTAATTTCTACACTTGACGAATACATTCGACTTCCACAAAAGACAATTCCCTGAGCTAGGCCACAACGACAGAACCGCATTCCTCAAAGGGCAATGGTTCGCAAACCTAACTCCTCTACAAAAAGGGAGACTCAAAATACTGAGTACTTGACTCGTCTTCGATCTCCGAGATACCCCTGAAGCGTCTCCAATCCCTCATGATTGCGAATCTGAAATGGTTATATAAATAACCGTGAGAACGAGTCTCAATAAGCATGTGACATTCCGAATTTCGACCTATTTTTGGGATTTATAAAACGCGTAATTTGTCAGTGTGCTTATAGTAAAATCTCGCCCGGGAACTGATCACTCCCGGTAATCTTTTTAAATTAGAGATTTCGCTAGAATCGCACTCGATCGAATTTGACCGTTTTTAGACCCCAAACTTGATGGCCAATTTCCGGGAGTACCGGGTCGAAATAAATTGGACGGTGTCGATTTTTGTGTGGCCAGCGTCGGTATTATCGGGAATGTGCGAAAAATGGATTTTCGACCGGGTGCGACTTCGGACTAGTGGACCTCCCTCGTAGTATATTTTCGGGTCATTTTATTTATAATTTACGTTGGCCCTTGCCCCTAGTATTTTTCTAGGATTTATTTGGACCATAGGATTATTTTCCGGGTTTGAATCGGACTGTTAGATTGCACTCGAATGTGCATTTATGTCTCTTTCTCTCTCCTCCCTCTGCCCGCACGCGTTACTTTCTCTCTCTCTCCCCCTCGGACGTGCACGACGTCCCCATGCAGCCCGCCCGTCCTCTCTCCTTTCTCTTTCTCTCTTCTCTCTCTCTCTCTCTCTCTCTCTCTCTCTCTTTCCTTCTCTTCCCCCGGTACACGCTTCAGCCATGCACGCCGCGCGCCCCCCTGCACGTCTGCAGCGTCCCTTCCCCATGCAAACCCTTCCCCTCCCCTCTCTCTCTCCTCTCTCCTTCTTTCTCTTTCTCTTCCTCTCTCTCTCTTCTCTTCTCCTTCGGCCTTCCTTCTTGCTGCACCGAAGGGCCCGGCTTCTGGTCTCGCCGACTGCGCACAGCCACTGGCCGCCCCGGCGACCGCCTCGCGCCGCCGCCGCCCGACCAGCCGCTGCAGTTCCGCCGGCCGCCCCCGTCGTTGGCCATCCTCCCCTCTCCTCTGCTCCCCCTTCCACCCCGACCACCTCCACAGCCCCTCCGCCACCACAGCAGCACCCTCCAGCTCCGCAGCCACTCCCGACCTCCACAGCCTCAGCCCAGCGACCCTCCGCGTCCGCCCGACGACCCTTCGCCTCCGCCGGACGTCGCCGCCTCCCTTGCGCCGTCGCCGCACCGCCACGACGCCGAACAACCCAGGCCGGCGCTGCATTCCCCTCGGCCCGAGCGTGCGAGCTCAGCTCGCGGCCGCTCGCCGCCGAGCCCGGCGAGCCCCGGCCGTCGCCCAGCCGTCCAGCCACCACCCCAGCACCGCCCCGACGCCGGTGCACCGCCCCTGTCACCGTCGAGCGCCACACCTCCCCCTTCGGCCGCGCCACCCCAGCCAACTCTCTCCCTCCCCGTGGGCGTTCTGCTGTTCGCCGCCGCTCGCCGCCGCGTCCGGTGAGCCTCGGCCACCGTCCCGCCGCCCAGCCAGCTTCCCGGCGCCGTCCCGACGCCTGAGTCCCACCGCCGCGCCGCCGAGCACCTCAGCAGCCGCACCATCCCACCCCAGCCCCTCTCTCTTCCTCTCCCTGACCTCCCGCCGCTCGCCATCGCTCGCCGCCGTGCCCGGTGAGTCCCGGCCGTCGCCAGACGTCCGGCCGGCACCCCGGAGCCGTCCCGGACCCTGTTCCGCCACCCCCGAGCCATTTCGGCCACTGTCCAGCCGTTCCGGCCCCTGTTCAGCCACCCCCGAGCCAGTCCGGCCACTGTCCCGCCGTGCCGGAGCCCCCCCAGCTGCCGTGCCGCCGCGCCGGAGCCCCCCAGCCGCTGTGCCGCCGCGCCGGAGCTTCCCCAGCCAAGTCCCGCGCCTGTGGCCGAGCCCCGCGCCCGTCGCCGCGCCCGTGGCCGAGCACCGCGCCCGTCGCCGCGCCCGTGGCCGAGCCCCGCGCCCGTCGCCGCGCCCGTCGCCCGTCCCGCTCGGCCATTGGCCCGTGTGCCCGGCACACTGCCCGTTCAAGCCAAGACGTCGCCCGGCCCGTCGCCCGTCCCACTCGGCCGAGCGCCCCCGGGCACACCGCACGGCCACCGCGCCCGTGCACCAGGCGCACCGACCGGTCACCGTGCCCGTGTGGCCCGTTCCCGCGCCCGGTCCGGTACTGTTCACTTGGGCCATTTCGGGCCCGAGTCGATTTTTCCCGGGCCAAAATTTGGTAAGTGACTTCCTAAACCCTACCTAGTACTTTGGGTATTATTAGACTTGTCTAGAGACTAATTAGTGCCGGTTTAAAAGCTAAATGTGGATTAGGGTCAATATTCGTATGTGCGTATTTATTAGATTAATTTGCGATAATTGTGAGGCTTGATTAGTAGTTAATTATGGTGGGTTAATTATCCGTAGTGTCATGGCGTGTGTAGGGAAAATTAATGTGTGATTGTGGCCGGCTTGAATGTCGGAATCGTGAGCTTGTGATTTGGAATTGGAATGATTATGGGTGCATAATTGTGGCTATTATTGGTGAGTCAATAGTTGGTTGTTGTGGCAATTGTGGGTAAATTGGATGTACGTATGTGGCCGATTGAATGTCGAGTTTGTAGGTTGGTGTGGCGTGTCGTGAATTGGATTGAGTTGTGAATATGGGTTGTTTGATGAAATTGACGTGAATTTGATTGAATTGAATGGCGCGTGCTTGCCTGTCGATTTGAAGCCCGGATCGATCGGAGGGCTACGGACTTGGGACGTGTTGACGGCGGTCCGTGTGAAGGCATGACTGGCCGGTGTGCCAAATGGACGCGGGCTTGAGACGTGTTGACGGTGGCCCGTTAAAGGTGTGATAGACCGGGACGTGTTTACGTCGGTCATTGGAACGATTGATTGTGTGGCTTGGGACGTGTTGACGGCGGCCATTGGTTTGATCGATTGTGCGGCTTGTGAGCCCGTGAGAGGAAAGTTGGTCGGACGCTTGCATGCGACTTGAGTGTGATTGAAATGACTGGTTGAGTGTAACTGGATTGACTGGTTGAGCGTGCGATTGGATTGGCTGGTTGAGTGTGACTGGATTGATGGGTTGAGCGTGTGATTGGATTGGCTGGTTGAGCGTGTGCTTGAAGTGGCTGGTTGAATGTGTGGTCTAATTAGTAAGGTGAACTGCATGCAAGTGTGGGTGGCGTTTGAGCAATTGCGATGTGCTATTTAACTATTATTATTGCATTACCGTGTTACGACTAACGTGCAGTGTTAGCATGGGCGTAATGGCAAGGTGAGTACAATAATGTGAATCTTTATATCTTATGGGGTAGATTGTATGTACGACTTGTCTGGGTACGCATTGGCCTACGTGGGGTATAGGGGATTGCTTATTGAGACTCGTTCTCACGGTTATTATATAACCATTTCAGATCCACGACCATAAGTGACTGGAGACGCTTCAAGGGTAACCCGAAGATCGAAGACGAGTCAAGCACTTGTATTTTGAGTCCCCCTTTGGTAGAGGAGTTAAGTTTGCGAACTATTGTCCCTTTTGAGGAATGTGGTTCTGTTATTGTGACCTAGATAGGAGTCTGTCTTTTTGTAAAAGTCTTATGTATCCGCTAAGTGTAGGAATTACAGTCAGTTGTTTCGTGCTATTGCTATCCCTTGTCATTATTAATTGTCCGGGTTATTTCTATTTGTTTCCGCACGTGCTAAATCTCTGATGTTTGGGTTGGGTCGGCGACGTGCCTGGGACGTCGCATTCAATGATCGACCATCGAGGGGTGTCGCGAGCTCGTTAGGGTTCGGGGCGTGACATCCCCGTTGATTTGGTATCAGAGCAAGGCTAGCTCGAACCAAGATGGTCGAAGCTTGGAGTGATAAGGAGCGATGACTTTGGGGTAGTCAGTTAGGAAGACTTGTTGGCCATGCGTTACCCAGAGTGTTTGATTGTGATTGCTGAGTGACGTATGCAATATCATGCGAAATGCAGGTGCGTCAGGACTTGAGGTTAGTACACGATTCCTATTTCTTTGTGATTGAGTGATGTTGTGATTGACTGCCTGCTTAGTGAATTGTTGTGATTCACTGCCTAGGGCTTTAGACTGGTATAGTTGGCCTAGGTCTTTAATTCTCATGGGGGAATTATAGCAGGTAAGAGGTTAGTGTGAACCCTGTGAGTATGAGTAGCCGAGGATGAGGTCGAGGTCGAGGTCGAGGTCGTGTAGGTCCACAAGTTGGAATTTTTAATGGAAAGGCAAACTGAGGAGCGAAATGCTACTATTGCTGCTAATGCTGAGACCACTGTTGTTATCGTCAATGGAAATAACAAGAATCATTGGTATAATGGAAATGTTGGGAATCAAGGTCAAGGGTAAGCTAATGCAGTTAGACAGATGCGTCAATTGGTTGGAAATTTTTGAAATTTAAACTTGCAAAGTTCGATGGGAAGAGGTGACCCTAAGGCTATATTACTTTGGATAGAAAAAAATGACAGAGTTTCTTCGATGAGGAGAAAGTGATGAGGTATTCGGGTGCACTGATGAGGACAAAGTGACCCTGGCTATATATCAACCCTAGGGAAATGCAAAGGATTGGTAAGAGGGTCCCCGAAGTAGGATATTTCAAAGGGCATATTTCTAAGCTGGGATGTCGTTGTCCAGGCCTTTAATGAGAAGTACGTGCAGAGAGTGTGCAAGGACAGAGAATGACATAGTTCCTTCGACTTCGCTAAAATCGGATGTCAGTCGATCAGTACAAGGTCAAGTTTGTAAGGACCGTGAGGATAGGACAAGGATGGTTAAGGACCGTGAGGATAGGGCAAGGAGGTTTCGGGATGGATTGGAACCGGAATTCCGCATTCAGTTTGTACTTTTGGGTCTTAAGATATTTCAATGAGCTGTATGAGAGAGAGCCCGATGGTTGACACGACTATGAGTAAAGGACTACCGCTTCTGGATCACAGTACGCGTCGACAAGGGACAATAGGAACTTTGGCAAGAAGCCTATGACAGAGGAACGAAGATTTGTCCCTCTATAGTAAGAAAGAACTTTAGAAAGCCGAACTAATACTTCAACGCTACATATCGGTCTTATGGAAAGAGGCATAGGTATGGCCATTGCCAAGGTGGAAGTGAAGCATGTTGTGGATGTGGACAGTAAGGTCACCAATTGAGAATTGTGGAACCGGTAGGTTAGGTCACTAATGCAATCGCTGCAACCGCAAGTAGGACATTAAGCGAGAACTGCCCCGCAGATTAATCAGAATCGGCTAAGGACGTAAGGAAAAGTGTAGTGGCTGAGAAGGAAGTGAAGGATGTGCCTTGAAAGTCTAGGTGCGTTATGAGATAGTATTTAGTACAGTAGGAGATGATTTTGAAGTTATCGTCCGGGTGGTTAGGTAAGACTTAAAATCAATTTTTATAAGGAATCGACGCAATCGGTTTAAGGATTTGTGGATTACTGATGACATTCGGGGACGAGTTGGGAATGATGAGTGTTGCTTAGGAATTACAGAGTTTGTAAAAAAACCGATGTGAGTTGTTTTGGGAGACTATTGGATTGGATTGAAATTGGATGGATTGAACTTTATCTTCGAGGTGTAAAAAGATAATTAATTTGTGGCTGATTAGTTGGTTGATAAATCAAGACTAAAGGACATAGCCGAGGTGTGTAATCTTCCCGATGTCTTTCCTCAGGAATTGCCGGGATCGCCACCTGTTAGGAGAGTCGAGGTTGTGGTTGAATTGGCTCTAGGGACGAAACCGACCTTGGGAACGCTCTGCAAGATATCATTGTCGGAATTGAAGGAATCGCAGGTCCAAGTGCGGAAGTTATTGGAAGATGGTTTTATTCGTCTGAGTGGGTCTTCATGGGGAGTGCCAGATTTATTCGTAAGGAAAAAGAATGGATCATTGAGATTGTGCGTGACTACAGACAGTTGAATCAGGTGAATATTAAGGTTAAACGCCAGTTGCCAAGGGTGAATGAGCCGATTCGACCAGCTACAAGGGGCATCAATATTTTGTAAGATCGACTTAAGGACTGGTTATCACCAATTGAGGATTAAGAAGGAAGACGTGCCGAAGTTGGCATTTAGGACGAGGTATGGACACTATGAGTTTACGGTGATGCCGTTTGGAATGACGAACGCCCCTGCAGCCTTTATGGATTTAAATGAATCGGGTAAGCAAGGAAATTTGGGCTTGATTTTAAGCCTTTCTATCTACCCATATTCTCAGCATTCCCTTGTGTTTGTGCATGTGTGTTTCTGCAAGTTTTATGGCTGGTACATGAATGGAAGTTGCTGTTTGAGCTTGAATGGAAAGAATCGAGCATGGTAGTGCTGATGCATGCGTGATTCTAGAGCCCAAAGGGTGTGTTAACCATAGATCTAGGCTCGGTGAACCTTGCATGTGAGTTTCGAGTCTCTTGAACCGAATAGATGCAAAATGGCGATGAGCTTAGGACTCCTATATGCTTGTTAGTCGGCTGTTGGGTTACTGTGGAAGAGAAGACAGATTTGTGAGCCTTGTGGATGCAAAAAGGAGTGAAAAGTGCATGAGGAGTTAGGAAGGGCAGATCTGGTCGCCGGGAGCTTCGATCTTCTTCATTTTTGTTCCATTTTAAAAAGTCAAAATCTTAAGTTGAGTCCTTCACAAAAGTTGTTTGAAATCCTCCCCTTTATAACGTATCTTAATTTCAGATTTTTATAAGGTGTTTTGGATAGGACGATAGTCCATTTTCCTTACCGTGCGTAAGCTGTTTTCTATACGATTTCAGTGACCTTTCTATCTTCTCGATTTTCTACACAAATTTGTAGAACGATTCTGAGGAAACTTTCTTCGTAAAAGTTCTTAGAGACATCCTTCTCTACAACATATTTTAAATCCAAAATTTTTAGAGGTGTTTTGAGTCCTGGGAAGAGCTTTTTTTTTTTTTTTTTTTGGAGACAATAATCCTGTTTCGCTGAACAGTTTTTGTCCTGTATTGAGCCACCGAAAGGAAATACTTACCAAAGCTTTTAATCGTCGAGTTCTTCATGAAAGATGTTCATTTTGATCTCTCCTAATACATATTTAAATATCAGAATTTTTGAAAGTCGTTTACTATACCTGGTGTCTTAAATTCATCGGGAGTGCAAAACTGATCGATTCTGTACAGTTGTGAAAATCCCTCCTTTTCTACTTAAGAACGTGTAAATTGTGGTTCGATGTCTTCTGAGAATATGATGTGCATATCATGAGCTTTCAAATGAGGCTTGGTTGGTCGTACTTGGATGAGGAAAGGTTGAGGAAATGAGATGACCTTGTGGATGCAATTATGGTGATATTCATGAGCGGTTGAATTGCGCCGATTTGTAGGTGTGACATATAATCTGTCTGCATGGAATACCAGTGACGATCACTTTGGACTGTGATCCTAAATTTACTGCCACCTTTTTGGAAAAAGTTTTCATATGGCATTAGGAACGAAGTTACAGTTTAGCACGCCCTATCATCCTCAGACGGATGGTTGGTTTGAAAGGACAATTCAGGCTTTGGAGGATATGTTACAAGCATGTGTATTGGATTTTAAAGGAAGTTAGGAGGAACAGTTGCATTTGGTTGAATTCACCTACAACAATAGCTATTGTCAGAGTATCGAATGGCACTATTTGAAGCATTGTATGGCAGAGCTTACAGAACACCGGTTGGTTGGGATGAAGTTGGTGAGAGGAGTGTTACGGGTCCAGAGTTAGTGCAACAGTCGACTGAGACAGTCAAGGTTATTCGGGATAGATTCAAAACCACACAGAGCCGCCAAAAAGGATTATACAGACCGAAGACGTAGGCCTTTGGAGTTTCAAGTAGGAGACCACGTATTCCTCAAGCGTTGCCGATGAGAGGATTGTCACGGTTTGGTAAGAAAGGGAAGTTGAGCTCGAGGTACGTGGGTCCATTCAAGGTCTTAGAGAAAATTGGCACCTTGACTTATCGTCTCGCGCTACCGCCATAGTTATCTCATGTTCATAATATGTTCCACGTGTCTATGTTGAGGAAGTACGAACCGGACTCGACCCTTGTGTTACATTACGAAGAAAATGGACGTGGACGTCTGAGTGTCGTACTTGGAAAAGTTAGTTCAAATCGAGGAAAGAATAGAAAGAGAATTGCGAATCAAGAAAATTCCGGTGGTCAGGGTATTTTGGAAGCATCATGGGACCGAAGGTGCGACATGGGAAAGCAAAGAGTTGATGCGGTACCGATACCCCCCTATTTGTTTAGATAGTTGGATTGGATTGTAAATTTCGAGGACGAAATTTTTATAAGGGGGGAAGAGTTGTGACATTCCGAATTTCGACCTATTTTTGGGATTTATAAAACGCGTAATTTGTCAGTGTGCTTATAGTAAAATCTCGCCCGGGAACTGATCACTCCCGGTAATCTTTTTAAATTAGAGATTTCGCTAGAATCGCACTCGATCGAATTTGACCGTTTTTAGACCCCAAACTTGATGGCCAATTTCCGGGAGTACCGGGTCGAAATAAATTGGACGGTGTCGATTTTTGTGTGGCCAGCGTCGGTATTATCGGGAATGTGCGAAAAATGGATTTTCGACCGGGTGCGACTTCGGACTAGTGGACCTCCCTCGTAGTATATTTTCGGGTCATTTTATTTATAATTTACGTTGGCCCTTGCCCCTAGTATTTTTCTAGGATTTATTTGGACCATAGGATTATTTTCCGGGTTTGAATCGGACTGTTAGATTGCACTCGAATGTGCATTTATGTCTCTTTCTCTCTCCTCCCTCTGCCCGCACGCGTTACTTTCTCTCTCTCTCCCCTCGGACGTGCACGACGTCCCCATGCAGCCCGCCCGTCCTCTCTCCTTTCTCTTTCTCTCTTCTCTCTCTCTCTCTCTCTCTCTCTCTCTTTCCTTCTCTTCCCCCGGTACACGCTTCAGCCATGCACGCCGCGCGCCCCCCTGCACGTCTGCAGCGTCCCTTCCCCATGCAAACCCTTCCCCTCCCCTCTCTCTCTCCTCTCTCCTTCTTTCTCTTTCTCTTCCTCTCTCTCTCTCTTCTCTTCTCCTTCGGCCTTCCTTCTTGCTGCACCGAAGGGCCCGGCTTCTGGTCTCGCCGACTGCGCACAGCCACTGGCCGCCCCGGCGACCGCCTCGCGCCGCCGCCGCCCGACCAGCCGCTGCAGTTCCGCCGGCCGCCCCCGTCGTTGGCCATCCTCCCCTCTCCTCTGCTCCCCCTTCCACCCCGACCACCTCCACAGCCCCTCCGCCACCACAGCAGCACCCTCCAGCTCCGCAGCCACTCCCGACCTCCACAGCCTCAGCCCAGCGACCCTCCGCGTCCGCCCGACGACCCTTCGCCTCCGCCGGACGTCGCCGCCTCCCTTGCGCCGTCGCCGCACCGCCACGACGCCGAACAACCCAGGCCGGCGCTGCATTCCCCTCGGCCCGAGCGTGCGAGCTCAGCTCGCGGCCGCTCGCCGCCGAGCCCGGCGAGCCCCGGCCGTCGCCCAGCCGTCCAGCCACCACCCCAGCACCGCCCCGACGCCGGTGCACCGCCCCTGTCACCGTCGAGCGCCACACCTCCCCCTTCGGCCGCGCCACCCCAGCCAACTCTCTCCCTCCCCGTGGGCGTTCTGCTGTTCGCCGCCGCTCGCCGCCGCGTCCGGTGAGCCTCGGCCACCGTCCCGCCGCCCAGCCAGCTTCCCGGCGCCGTCCCGACGCCTGAGTCCCACCGCCGCGCCGCCGAGCACCTCAGCAGCCGCACCATCCCACCCCAGCCCCTCTCTCTTCCTCTCCCTGACCTCCCGCCGCTCGCCATCGCTCGCCGCCGTGCCCGGTGAGTCCCGGCCGTCGCCAGACGTCCGGCCGGCACCCCGGAGCCGTCCCGGACCCTGTTCCGCCACCCCCGAGCCATTTCGGCCACTGTCCAGCCGTTCCGGCCCCTGTTCAGCCACCCCCGAGCCAGTCCGGCCACTGTCCCGCCGTGCCGGAGCCCCCCCAGCTGCCGTGCCGCCGCGCCGGAGCCCCCCAGCCGCTGTGCCGCCGCGCCGGAGCTTCCCCAGCCAAGTCCCGCGCCTGTGGCCGAGCCCCGCGCCCGTCGCCGCGCCCGTGGCCGAGCACCGCGCCCGTCGCCGCGCCCGTGGCCGAGCCCCGCGCCCGTCGCCGCGCCCGTCGCCCGTCCCGCTCGGCCATTGGCCCGTGTGCCCGGCACACTGCCCGTTCAAGCCAAGACGTCGCCCGGCCCGTCGCCCGTCCCACTCGGCCGAGCGCCCCCGGGCACACCGCACGGCCACCGCGCCCGTGCACCAGGCGCACCGACCGGTCACCGTGCCCGTGTGGCCCGTTCCCGCGCCCGGTCCGGTACTGTTCACTTGGGCCATTTCGGGCCCGAGTCGATTTTTCCCGGGCCAAAATTTGGTAAGTGACTTCCTAAACCCTACCTAGTACTTTGGGTATTATTAGACTTGTCTAGAGACTAATTAGTGCCGGTTTAAAAGCTAAATGTGGATTAGGGTCAATATTCGTATGTGCGTATTTATTAGATTAATTTGCGATAATTGTGAGGCTTGATTAGTAGTTAATTATGGTGGGTTAATTATCCGTAGTGTCATGGCGTGTGTAGGGAAAATTAATGTGTGATTGTGGCCGGCTTGAATGTCGGAATCGTGAGCTTGTGATTTGGAATTGGAATGATTATGGGTGCATAATTGTGGCTATTATTGGTGAGTCAATAGTTGGTTGTTGTGGCAATTGTGGGTAAATTGGATGTACGTATGTGGCCGATTGAATGTCGAGTTTGTAGGTTGGTGTGGCGTGTCGTGAATTGGATTGAGTTGTGAATATGGGTTGTTTGATGAAATTGACGTGAATTTGATTGAATTGAATGGCGCGTGCTTGCCTGTCGATTTGAAGCCCGGATCGATCGGAGGGCTACGGACTTGGGACGTGTTGACGGCGGTCCGTGTGAAGGCATGACTGGCCGGTGTGCCAAATGGACGCGGGCTTGAGACGTGTTGACGGTGGCCCGTTAAAGGTGTGATAGACCGGGACGTGTTTACGTCGGTCATTGGAACGATTGATTGTGTGGCTTGGGACGTGTTGACGGCGGCCACTGGTATGGTATGATTGATATGGCTTGGGACGTGTTGACGGCGGCCATTGGTTTGATCGATTGTGCGGCTTGTGAGCCCGTGAGAGGAAAGTTGGTCGGACGCTTGCATGCGACTTGAGTGTGATTGAAATGACTGGTTGAGTGTAACTGGATTGACTGGTTGAGCGTGCGATTGGATTGGCTGGTTGAGTGTGACTGGATTGATGGGTTGAGCGTGTGATTGGATTGGCTGGTTGAGCGTGTGCTTGAAGTGGCTGGTTGAATGTGTGGTCTAATTAGTAAGGTGAACTGCATGCAAGTGTGGGTGGCGTTTGAGCAATTGCGATGTGCTATTTAACTATTATTATTGCATTACCGTGTTACGACTAACGTGCAGTGTTAGCATGGGCGTAATGGCAAGGTGAGTACAATAATGTGAATCTTTATATCTTATGGGGTAGATTGTATGTACGACTTGTCTGGGTACGCATTGGCCTACGTGGGGTATAGGGGATTGCTTATTGAGACTCGTTCTCACGGTTATTATATAACCATTTCAGATCCATGACCATAAGTGACTGGAGACGCTTCAAGGGTAACCCGAAGATCGAAGACGAGTCAAGCACTTGTATTTTGAGTCCCCCTTTGGTAGAGGAGTTAAGTTTGCGAACTATTGTCCCTTTTGAGGAATGTGGTTCTGTTATTGTGACCTAGATAGGAGTCTGTCTTTTTGTAAAAGTCTTATGTATCCGCCAAGTGTAGGAATTACAGTCAGTTGTTTCGTGCTATTGCTATCCCTTGTCATTATTAATTGTCCGGGTTATTTCTATTTGTTTCCGCACGTGCTAAATCTCTGATGTTTGGGTTGGGTCGGCGACGTGCCTGGGATGTCGCATTCAATGATCGACCATCGAGGGGTGTCGCGAGCTCGTTAGGGTTCGGGGCGTGACAAAGCAACCCCCTATACCCCACGTAGGCCAATGCGTACCCAGACAAGTCTTACATGCAATCTACCCCATAAGATATAAAAAGATTCACATTATTGTACTCACCTCGCTATCAAGTCCATGTAAACACTGCACGTTAGTCGTAACACGGTAATGCAATAATAATAGTTAAATAGCACATCGCAATTGCTCAACGCCAACCACACTTGCATGCAATTCACCTTACTAATTAGACCACACATTCAACCAGCCACTTCAAGCACACGCTCAACCAGCCAATCCAATCACACGCTCAACCAGTCAATCCAATCACACTCAACCAGCCAATCCAATCACACGCTCAACCAACCAATCCAATCACACGCTCAACCAGTCAATCCAGTCACACTCAACCAGCCATTTCAATCACATTCAAGTCGCATGCACGCGTCCAACCAACTTTCCTCTCACGGGCTCACAAGCCGCACAATCAATCAAACCAATGGCCGCCGTCAACACGTCCCAAGCCATATCAATCATACCATACCAGTGGCCGCCGTCAACACGTCCCAAGCCACACAATCAATCGTTCCAATGACCGACGTAAACACGTCCCGGTCTATCACACCTTTAACGGGCCACCGTCAGCACGTCTCAAGCCCGCATCCATTTGGCACCTCGGCCAGTCATGCCTTCACACGGACCGCCGTCAACACGTCCCAAGTCCGTAGCCCTCCGATCAATCCGGGCTTCGAATCGACAGGCAAGCACACGCCATTCAATTCAATCAATTTCACGTCAATTTCATCAAACAACCCATATTCACAACTCAATCCAATTCACGACACACCATACCAATCCACAAACTCGACATTCAAACGGCCACATACGAACATCCAATTTACCTACGAATGTCACAACAGCCAATCATTGACTCACCATCAATAGCTACAAATATGCACCTACAGTCATCCCCATTTCCAAATCACAAGCTCACGATTCCGACATTCAAGCCAGCCACAATCACACATTAATTTTTCCCCACACACGTCATGGCAATACGGATAATTAACCCACCCTAATTAGCTGTTAATTAAGCCTCACAATTATCACAATTTAATATAATAAATACGCACATACGAATATTGACCCTAATCCACATTTAGCTTTTAAACCGGCACTAATTAATCTCTAGACAAGTCTAATGATACCCAAAGTACTAGATAGGGTTTAGGAAGTCACTTACAAAGTTTTGGCCCGGGAAAAATCGACTTGGGCCTAAAATGGCCCGGGCGAACAGTACCGGACTAGGCACACGCATGGGCACGGCGGTCGGCCACGGGCAAAACTCTCGGCCACGGCTGGGCACGGGCGCGGGCGCGGGCGCGGGCGCGGGCGCGGGCGCGGGCGCGGGCGCGGGAACGGGCACGGGCGCGGGCGCGGACGGGGGACGCGCCTGGTCGGACGGGCATCGCGCCGGGTTGGATGGGCGACGCGCCTGGTTGGACGGGCGACGCACCCGGGCGATGGGCACGGCGATGGGCCACGACCGAGCGAGCGGGCGCGCGGCTGGTGCACGTGGGCAACGGACCGGCCACGGCCTAGGCAATCCCTGGGCGAGCTTGGCCACGGCCCGGGGCTGGCCTAGCTGCTCGGCCACGGCCCGGGGCTGGCTGGCCGGGGTGGCGACCGGCAGCGGCGGCCCCTACGGCGGCGGCGACGGCGACGGTGCGGAGGAGAGGAGAAAAGAGAGCTAGGGTGGAGAGGGCGAGAGGGAGAGGGAGGTGGGGCTGATGGGGGGCTCGAACCGGCGGTGGTCGGGGCGGCACGGCGGACGGTGAGGGGCTGAGCTCCCACGGCAGCGAGCTAGACGGCGAAGCCGAGCAAGGCGGCCGGCTAGGCAAGGGCGAGCTCGAGGCTAAAGGAAACAGGGGAAAGAGAAGGAGAGAGGGGGAAAGGGGCTCGGCGGCGATGGCGCGACGGCTGGCGGGGCGGCGACGCCAGGCGGACGGCCACGGCTGGGCTGGAGGCGAGCTCAAGCGGCCGGCGTCGGGCAGCAAGGAGAAGAAAGAGAAGCGGCGGCGTCGGGCGAAGGTGGCGCCGGACGGACGGCGGCAGGGCGGAGGTGGCGGCCGGATGGCGCGCGGCGCGCTAGTCGGGCGCGGCGAGTGGCTGGGCTGAGGGCCGGTCGCATGGAGCAGAGGCGGGGCTGAACCCGTCGGGGAGGGGAGGAAGCCAACGAAGAAGAAGAAGTGCAGAAAAGAGAGGGAGAGGAAAATAAAAGAAAAATAATGAGGAGAGAGAGAGAGAGAGAGGGTGACGCATGGGGAAAGGGGAAGTCAGACGTGGGGGAAAGGGAACAGCGTGTGCATGGCCTTGACGTGCACGGGAAAAAGAGAAAGAGAGAGAGAGAGAGAGAGAGAGAGAGAGAGAGGGGGAAAGAAAAGGGGGCAGACGTGCATGGGGGAAGGGGAAGTCAGACGTGCGGACGCGAAGGGGGAAGGGAAAAACGCGGCGGAAATAGGAGAGAGAAGAGAGAGAGAAAGAAAGAGAGAGAGAGAGAAATAGAATTAAAAACTATTTGAACATTCAAATATTAAATGCGATCCGAATGCCCAAATTCAAAATCGAAAATTATCTACCGGTCCAAAATAAGCCTCGCATATAAAAAGGGACAAAGGCCAAATTAATTAAACCAAACTATAACGAGGGAGGTCTACTAGTCCAAATTTGCACTAGGTCAAAAGCTCCTCTTTTTCCTCTATTCCTGACAATCTCAACGCTGGTTACCATAATATCGACACCGTCCAATTTATTTCATCCCGAAACTCCCGAAAATCGACTGCCAAGTTCGGGATCTAAATAATGGTCAAATTTGATCGAGTGCGATTCTAGCGAAATCTCTAATTTAAAATGATAACCGGGAGTGATCTGTTCCCGGGCGAGATTTTACTATAAGCACACTGACAAATTACGCGTTTTATAAATCCCAAAAATGGGTCAAAATTCGGAATGTCACACCCAATAATCCCATTTACCTTTTCCTGCATACTAAACAATGAAAAAAGAAAAGGCTGAATTTTCAATTTACTAATTTTGTTAATAATAGTCGGTACTTTCATGGTATGAATTTTGCTTCTTTTGCATTATAAATGCTTAGACTTATCACCAGTTTAAGTACAATCTTACAAATAACAAAGTCTTTAAATGGAAATAATTTTTTTCAAAGCACAAGTCATAGAAAAAGCCCAGTTCGACTAATTTCTAAAGATACGTACAGATCTTGTCCTCTCGCACAGGGTAAGATTCCATATGTAGGATGAGGGCCTAACCCCAAGAGTTACTCTGACTGAGACATCATGCTCTAATTCAAATCATCATTTACACCTAACACTTGACAACTTAAAGGATTTCTTGATGATTCTTGATAAAAGTACTAACATGCTCGAGTATTGTGGTCCAAACAATGTTTGGGGAATAATACTTTTACTATGGCAGCGCGTCACAATAGAAGTTTGTAACATTCTAACTATACAAATTCAAGGAAAATAGCACGGTCGTCCATTTATTCGAAAGAAGCAGCCTCATACAAACCAATATAAACATGTTCTCATAATATATACTTATTGGATAAAATGGCAAGCTGATTAGAAGGATCAAAATTATAAAGTTCACAAAATAAAAGTTATACATTTCACTAGCTAACTAGAAAACTCAAATAACCAAATCATACCTCCCGTGACTAACCAAACTAAACTCGAGAAAAATAATTGTAAATCATATACACAACTATCTCAAGTTATATGAAAAATCAAACGCCAAAAAAGTTCAACGCTGAAATTGTTCTCGTCCTACTTAATCAGTAGCTGTAAATCTGAAAAAGATTGAAAATGAATGGCATGAGCAAACCAACGCTCAATGAGTTGCAAAATTCTCTTCTAAATAAATCGAGTGTGCATGGTGTATAGTATTAATCATTTCAAAATAAAATACACTTCCCAGACCCAAGTTGTCACGCGCCTTAAAGACCAAAGATATATTCATATAGTTTCATGTAAGTTCATATGAATTTGAAATATTTAGTTAAACAATAATATCAAAGTGGTCCCATCCGCTGACTAAGCTAATATGCTCAGTGTCAAAACTACCGCTATCCTTAAGACCTACCAAGATTCCCTTTTTAGAGTAGTCTTTCTCTACATCAACTGATGGCTCGACCCAATAGGATGTCTTGAGATGGTGTTCATACTCACAACCTCGCAACAGATTCAAATCCTAGCGACAATGAACTCAAAACCACCAACTTATCCTCCAATTTTAAACTAATTTAGAAAAGCATTCCATAATTAAGTTCACAGATATAGCTTTTCATAATTCATTCCATCAAGAAGGATACATGTCATATAACATTTCTTAAACCATTTCACAGATAAATCAACTCAAACTATTTCAAGAGATGCTTTACTATGAAGAGGATGGCCCAAAGCTTGTTGAAGAACTTCTACCTTTTGCCCAGTCTATATAGTCTCTTCAAATGATTCAGCCTTGTTCTCCATCTCATCGAGAGTACCCAAAACCCGACTGAGCAATTGCTCAACCATCCCAGAGCTTTCTTCCTTCGCGCTAGACTCCCCTAAGTCTTAACTTTCGTTTTCTCTGGCGATAAAGTTCCTTCCAACGGTGCCTCTTTCTTTACGTCCACTGTCTGTTTCTGCTTCCTCTTTTTTCTCATATCTCCTTCTGTTCTCTTCATCTTTTCTTCCAACAGAATCCTCACTTTCTCGTCATTCGTCTCAACCACTTTTACAACTTCTCCTTTCAAGACAATCTAGCCAACGGTTGTTAGTTGAAATTGCATCTTCCTTACAGTTTCTATTCCCACACGAACATTTGACACCTACTCAGTTTCCAGCTCGTCAGGGTTGTCACTCCCTTTCCTCTTAAAGCCTTCGCGAGACCACCATACAGGAGTTTGCGTGGCTTCTTTCGAATGGTGCAATGCATGTGCAGAAAGATAGTGTGGAGAAGGCTGAATGCAACTCCATTCAGGATTTTCCACATAACCCTGACGTAATTATGGTTTGTTGCTTCTATTGTTGCGGTTCTTATTATCAGTAGTCAATTCCTAGTTATTGTACGAGCAAATTTCCTTTGATGGTTCTCATTGGAAAGAAGTTATGGCAATTTTTTCCTAAAAGTTTGAAATAACAGAAAATAATATTAATACATTAATGTGGGCCGGGTTGTGCATGTGAAGCTGAGGTTACGCAGGCCGAATAGAGAATATCATTTCTATCCTTATGATCAAGTCTTCTTTCACAATGCTTCACGAGCTCTTTCACATTGCGCACGGCCCTCACGATGTCAAGTTCTACAAGCATTGGGATAAACTTAGAAATGTCCGTCCTCACAAAAGTCTCGGGGTCCTTTCTAGTCATCTCCGTTCCGGTCTTTAGGATAGATGTACCATTTTTTGAAATGTACTTGGTGGTTTGGGCATTGCGCTGTCAGAATGCCCTCACTTATATTCTAGTCTACTTTATATACATCGCCATGTCAACGACAGCAGTGCAAGGAGTTGATGGCCAAGGGAGTTACGGCTAATTTTATCACCTAGAGGGGGTGAATAAATGATTTTACAAATTAAATGATTTAAGCGTGCGGAATAAATATAGTCAAGGTCAACAACTCGTATGATTAATATCATATGGTTGCGTACGACAAACTTATATATAAGTTATCATCAGATGATTGCGTCTGATGACTAAGATGATGTTTTGACGAACTTGTTTGACACATATGCATGCAGTATAATGTCAGCAATAATAAATAAAAGTTTAGGGATAGCTGCACATAGATATTTATATGGTTTGGCTTTATCAAGTCTATGTCCACTCTCTACGCTGGTAGCCTGTTGACTGTGTTTCACTATTGAATCACCAGAAGATTACAAGAGCAGTGCTTCTCAGATAATAGACTGCACTATCACGTACACTCTTCACTCAAGTAATTTTCTCCCTAAAATCACAACGCGGAATACAATAATCACAAGTGTGTAAGATCAAAGCTCTATTCAAACTTTGAAATTCTTGATTCTGGTTATTCTTCTTGTACGACGTTTGCACTTCTTTTATACTCTTCAATTTCCAATCTATCCGTTGGATAATCTTTAGAGGATTGATCTCCAAATCAAACCGTTAGAGAAACTTCCCAAAAGGAAATGTATAAATGTTAGAGGAAGAACCATTATCTCTGGGTGATTTGATCGTCCATTCAATTAAATCAAGATTTCCATTAGTGTAGTTGTTCGTGTTTAAGGATCGATCTTATGATTGCCAATTAGGATATCTTGAGATATCAATTTAATTGTACTACATAAACTTGCTAAAAATAATACTTATTGAATCTGACGAGTAATTTTGAGTCTGATGACAAAGTACTTTTATTGACTAAGTCGATGACTCAGCATTAATCTGTATCAAATAACTTAAGTGTAATTCTGGTCAGTAAAAAATTGTTTTGTCATTCCTCAAAACTAATTAGGGATTTTTCTCAACATTCTCCCCCTTTTTGATGACGACAAAACTATCCATATGCGTTAGAAATATTTATGTAAACAAAATAATCTATTCAGAGGATATAACATTCGAAGCATATAAAACATTGTTAAGTTCTGAAATCAATTCTCATTCTGCCACTCCCATACTTGCATTCACGTCACTTATAATACTTTTCTCCCTTTTTAACATCAGCAGAAAGGATAAATAACAATAGCATAATCAATAAAAATTCAATTCTCATTCGTGAGCCCTTGATTCCTTTCTTTGATTCAGTGGTCGATTTCGACGCCATTGAAGAAATTTTTGGGTTTCGAAAGAGAAAGATGAAATCTTTAGGGTAAATCGTGTGTTTGGAGATCTTTAGGGTTTCAGAGAGTAGATTGTGTATTCGGAGAGAGTGATAGTGAGAGAGAAGAAGAAAAAGTTTTTAAACAGAGAATTGCAATATATCGGTTCTTACAAAACCCTTATTGGAAACTGTCACTTGATAGTTAATGAAAATTTCGAAAAGTATATTTTGAAAATTTTGGGATTTTAATTCCTAAACGGTATCAGTCAAGACAATTTATTTCAAATAATCATATCATAAAAAATATGTGATATATACATACCTTTTATAGGATGAGTTGCGTGCCAAAACCAGACACTTCAAATATATGCACAGATGCAATGTGAGTTCATACTGCACATCTCAATGAAGTGGGTTAATAATGTTTAGTTTGTCTCTAATAAGCTCGAAACTTTTCTTTTCTAGAGGTTTTGTAAAAATGTTAGCTAATTATTGTTTAGTGTCTATAAATTGAACATTAATATCTCCTTTTAAAACGTGATCACAGATAAAATGATGCTTAATATCAATATGCTTAGCTCTTGAATGCATAATAGGATTTTTGGTTAGATTAATGGCGCTAGTATTGTTAAACTTGATCTCCACAGTTAAGTCTTTGACGTTAAAGTCTCTCAGTTGTTGTTTCATCTAGAGGATTTGAGCACAAAAACTACCAAGTAAGACATATTCTACTTCTGCCGATGAAAGAGCTACAGTTTACTGCTTCTTTGAATACCATGAAACAAGCATGTGTCCTAACAATTGACACGTTCCTAAAGTACTCTTCCTGTCTATCTTACAACCAGCATAATCAATATCAGAATATCCAATGAAAGTAAAATTTGATCCTTTCGGATACCATAGCCCAAGTGTAGGATTGGTGCCAACATATTTGATAATACGTTTGACTGCAGTAAGATGATATTCTTTTGGTTCTGATTGAAATCTTGCACACAAATAAACACTGAATAGAATATTTGGTCTTAAAGCAGTTAAATATAAAAGCGAGCCAATCATATATCTATATAGTTTTTTATCAACTGGTTTTCCATTTTCAACCTTATCTAGTTTAATGGAATATGACATTGGAGTTTCTGTCTTTTTGCAATTTGCCAAACCAAACTTTTTCGTAATTTTCCTAGCATACTTTTCTTGACAAAGAAATGTGCCATTTTTGGTTTGTTTAACCTATAATCCAAGGAAGAAAGTTAATTCACCCATCATGCTCATTTTGAATTCACTTTGCATCATTTCAGAAAAATTCTTACATAGTTTTCATCCGTAGAACTAAAAATAATATCATCTACATAGATTGAACAATTAAAATATATGTCACGCCCCGAACCCTAACGAGCTCGCGACACCCCTCGATGGTCGATCATTGAATGCGACGTCCCAGGCACGTCGCCGACCCAACCCAAACATCAGAGATTTAGCACACGCGGAAACAAATAGAACTGACCCGGACAATTAATAATGACAAGGGATAGCAATAGCAATAAACGAATAACTGTAATTTCCTATACTTGATAGATACATACGACGTCCACAAAAGATATTCCCCTAAGCTAGGCCACAACAACAGAACCACATTCCTCAAAAGGGCAATGGTTCGCAAACTTAACTCCTCTACAAAAAAAAAGGGGACTCAAAACACCGAGTACTTGACTCGTCTTCGATCTCCGAGATACCCTTGAAGCGTCTTCAATCCCTCATGATTGCGAATCTGAAATGGTTATATAATAACCGTGAGAACGAGTCTCAATAAGCAACCCCCTATACCCCACGTAGGCCAATGCGTACCCAGACAAGTCGTACATGCAATCTACCCCGTAAGATATAAAGATTCACATTATTGTACTCACCTGGCCATTAAGCCCATGCCAACACTGCACATTAGTCATAACATGATAATGCAATAATAGTAGCTAAATAGCACATCGCAATTGCTCAAACGCTAACTACACTTGCATGCAATTCACCCTACTAATTAGACCACACATTCAACCAGCCACTTCAAGCACACGCTCAACCAGCCAATCCAATCACACGCTCAACCAGCCAATCCAATCACGCGCTCAACCAGCCAATCCAATCACACGCTTAACCAGCCAATCCAATCACATGTTCAACCAGCCAATTCAGCCACATTTCAATCACACTCAAGTCGCATGCACGCGTCCAACCAACTTTCCTTTCACGGGCTCACAAGCCACCCAATCACTCAAACCAATGGCCGCCGTCAACACGTCCCAAGCCATATCAATCATACCATCCAGTGGCCGCCGTCAACACGTCCCAAGCCACACCATCAATCGTTCCAATGACCGACGTAAACACGTCTCGGTCTATCACACCTTTAACGGGCCACCGTCAGCACGTCTCAAGCCCGCATCCATTTGGCACCTCGGCCAGTCATGCCTTCACACGGACCGCCGTCAACACGTCCCAAGTCCGTAGCCCTCCGATCAATCCGGGCTTCAAATCGACAGGCAAGCACACGCCATTCAATTCAATCAATTTCACGCCAGTTACACCAAGCAATCCATAATCACAATTAAATCCAATTCATGACAAGCCACACCAACCCACAAATTCGACATTCAATCGGCCACATACGAACATCCAATTTACCCACAAATGCCTCAACAGCCAATTATCGACTCACCAACCATAGCCACTAATAGACACTCGAAACCATTCAATTCGGTCACGTACATCCACCCAAATCAAGCATATCGTTTTGGTCCAATTACAACAAACACAAATGTATCATAATATAATTAAATTAAGACACGCCCTAACCGTTCTAACCCGAGACAAGTCTAATAATACCCAAAGTACTAGGTAGGGTTTAGGAAGTTACTTACCTAAGTTTGGCCCGGAGAAAATCGGCTCGGGCCCAAAATGGCCCGGGTGAACAGTACCGACTAGGCGCGGGCGTGGGCCACACGGGCGCGGTGGCCGGCCACCGCGGGCACAATGGCCGGTCGGCGTGCCTGGCATGCGGGCGCGGGCACGGGCGCGGGCACGGGCGCGGGCACGGGCGCGGACGGGCGACGCGCCCGGTTGGACGGGCGACGCGCCCGGGCAACGGGCACGGCGATGGGCCACGACCCGAGACGCTCGGCCACGGGCACGGGCATGGCCGGGCGAGCTTGGCCACGGCCTAGGCTGCTCGGCCACGGCCCGGGGTTGGCCTGGGCATGCTCGGGCTGACTGGGCAGCGGGCACGGGCACGAGCACGGCGAGCTCGGCCACGCCCGGGACGCTCGGCCGGCGAGCTCGAGCACGGCTGGGCATGCTCGGCCGGCGAGCTGGCTAGCCGGATGGCTGGCCGGTAAGCTGGGCTGGCCGGGACGACGATCGGACAGCGACGGAGGGGAGCTACGACGGCGAGCAGCAGCTGGCCGGCGACTGGGCGAGCTTGGGCAAGCTGGCCGGCGACTCGGCGGGGCTCAGCCATGGCGGGCGCGGCGTCGACTACGAGGGAGAGACAGGGGAAGGAAGCAGCAGCAACGTCGCCGGGACAGCAGCAGCTCCGGCGTTCCCGCGGCGACCCACGGCTGCGACGGGCGGGGCGGCTCCTCGGCGACCAGCTCGGAGAGAGAGAGGAGTTGGTCGAGTGAGGTGATGAGGGAGAGAGAGGGAGAGCCGGGGCGGTGAGGCCCGGAGCCGGCGGTGCTCGGGTGGCACGGCGGCGGAAGGGGACGCCGGGTGGTGGTGAACGAGGCAGCGACGGCGGCAGGCAGCGGTGAGCTGCCCCCTCCCCGGCGACGATAGGAGCGGAAGGAGGAGGAGGTGGCCGAGTGGGTTGGCGCGGTTGGGGCGTTCCGCGGCGGCGACGGCGATGATCTGACGTTGAGGCGGTGCTGGGGAGCTGGCTGGACGATTGGGTGGCGGCTGGGCAGCACCGGAATGCGGCGGCGCAGCGTCGGACAGGCTAGGGCCGCGGAGGAGGGGAGAGGAGACAGGGAGAGATCGCTGCGGCGGCGGCAGCAGGGCAGAGGCGGTGGCTGAATGGCGCGCCGTGGCGACGAGCGACGGAGGTTAGTCCGGCGAGTGGCGGTTGTCGACGAGCGGGGCGGTGTCGGGCGGGGCAGAGGCCAGTCGCGGTTCGTCGAGGGAGGAAGAAAACTGAAGAGGAAAAGAAAAACGGAAGAGAGAGAGAAGAGAAGGAGAAGAAGAAGGAAGAGAAGAGAGAGAGTGTGTCAGGGGAGGGGGAGCGTGCTCTGCATGCATGGGCGACGTGCACGCCGAGGGGGGGGAAGAGAGAGGGAAAAGAGAGAGAGAGAGAGAAAGAGAGAGAGGGGTCTGCATAGGGCAGAGTGAGAGAGAGAAGACGTGTGGGCAGGCATGACATGCGCCGGGGGAGGTGACCGGGGAGAGAGAGAGGGAGAAAGAAAATCCAAAGAATTATTGCGATCCGACGGACACGATTCAAACCCAAAAAGATCTAACGGGCCACGAAAAACTTCAAATAATAACATAGGACAAGGGCCAGAATAAAATATAAATAAAATGACTCAAAAACACACTACGAGGGAGGTTTACTAGTCCAAATCCGCACCCGGTCCAAAACTTCACTTTCTCACTATTCCTGGTAATCTCGACGCTGGCCACAATAATATCGACACCGTCCAATTAATTTCGACCCGGAACTCCCGAAAATCGACTGCCAAGTACGGGGTCTAAATAACGGTCAAATTTGATCGAGTGCGATTTTAGCGAAATCTCTAATTTAAAATGATTACCGGGAGTGATCAGGTCCCGGGCGAGATTTTACTATAAGCACACTAACAAATTACGCGTTTTATAAATCCCAAAAATGGGCCGAAATTCGGGATGTCACAACTCTTCCCCCCTTACAAAAATTTCGTCCTCGAAATTTACAATCCTACGCAATTATCCAAACAAATGGGGTTACTAGTGTCACATCTGCTCTTCACTTTCCCACGTCGTACCTTCGGTCCCATGGTGTTCCCAAATAACCTTGACTGTCGAAATCTTCTTGTTTCGCAACACTCTTTCTATTCTGCCTCGATCCGAACTGGCTTTTCCACATACGACACCCTGTCGTCCATGTCTAGTTCTTTATAGTTCAACACGTGAGTCGGGTCTGGTTCATACTTCCTCAACATAGACACGTGAAACGCATTGAGCACTTAAGACTAATTAGACGGTAGCGCGAGACGATAAGCCATGGTGTCTATTCTTTCCAAGACCTCGAATGGACCCACGTACCTCGAGCTCAACTTCCCTTTCTTACCAAACCGAGACAATCCTCTCATTGGCGACACCTTGAGAAATACGTGGTCCCCTACTTGAAACTCCAAAGGCCTACATCTCCGGTCTGCATAATCCTTATGGCGGCTCTGTGTGGTTTTAAGTTTGTCCCGGATAACCCTGACTGTCTCAATCGACTGTTGTACTAACTCTGAACCCGTAATACTCCTCTCACCAACTTCATCCCAACCAACCGGTGTTCTGTAAGCTCTACCGAACAAGGCTTCGAACGGCGCCATTCTAATTCTCTGCTGATAGCTGTTGTCGTAAGCAAATTCAATCAAATGCAACTGTTCCTCCCAGCCACCTTTAAAATCCAAAACACATGCTCGCAGCATGTCTTCCAAAGTCTGGATCGTCTTTTCAGACTGGCTATCCGTCTAGGGATGATAGGCCGTGCTGAACTGTAACTTCGTTCCTAATGCCGTATAAAGACTTTTCCAAAAGGCGGCAATAAGTTTAGGATCACGGTCCGAAGTGATCGTCACTGGTACTCCATGGAGACGGACTATATGTCGCACATACAAGTCGGCATACCTTTCCAAGGCGAAATCCTTTCACACCAGTAGAAAATGTGCTGACTTTGTCAACTGATCAACTATCACTCAAATCGAATCATGACCCTTTTGACTTCTCGGTAATGCCATTACAAAGTCCATCGTGATGTGTTCCCATTCCCACTCGAGAATTTCCAATGGCTACAACATCCCACCCGGCTTGCAATGTTGCGCCTTCACTTGTTGGCATGTTAAACACTTAGCCACATGCTTGGCCACGTCCACTTTATGCCGTTCCACCAATGATGCTGCCGTAAGTTCTGACACATTTTCGTACTGCCCGGGTGAATATTATAATTACTACAATGTGCTTCAGACAAAATCTCCCCTTTAAGCTCTGCATCATCAGGCACACTCAATTGTCCGCGGCACTTCAGAATCCCATCCTCGAACACCTGAAATTCCGATTTCCTCCTCGTAACGTCCATACTCAGAATCTTTTGAACTCTTAGGTCCGTCGATCGTGAAGCCTTAATCTTAGTTGAGATCTCCGGTTCAACCCTCAATGCGGCAAGTAGACTTGAAAACATGGCTCACTTCAAACTTAAACTCTGAATCCCGGACTCCCTCCAACAGGGTCCATTCTTTGACCATCATATGCGCGATGCTCGATTTCCACCTCATTGCATCCGCTACCTTATTAGCCTTCCCATGGTGATATAAAATATCGCAATCGTAGTCCTAAAGGAATTCCATCCAATGTCGATTTCTCAAGTTTAGTTCCCTTTGGGAGAGCAAGTACTTTAGACTTTGATGGTCTGTATAAATCTGAATTTCCTCCCCACACAGATAATGCCTCCAAATCTTAAGAGCGACAATAACCGTGGCTAATTCCAAATCATGCATTGGTTAATTTAGCTTATGTGGCCCAATTGACACGATGTGTATACCACTACTTCCCCGTGTTGCATTAGCACTCATCCCAATCCCCTTAACGACCCGCCACTGAAAATTTCATATCCTCCCAGACCTGACGGGACCGTCAACACTGGCGTGATCGTCAAGCTCTGTTTTAATTCTAAAAACTCCTTTTTGTACTCATCCGTCCCTTCAAATTTCGTTTCCTTCTCTAGCAACCACGTCCGCGGTGTCGCTAACAGTAAAACCTTTCCACGAAATGTCTGTAATAACCTACTATATCCAAGAAGCTCTGAACTTCGATTACCGTTATCGACCTGGGCCAAATCACGACGACTTCATTCTTTACCGGATCTACTGCGATCCTTTCACCATATACCACATGTCTTAAGAACGCTGCTCGGTGAAGCCAGAATTCACATTTGCTGAACTTAGCATAGAGTGCATGCTCCCTTAGGGTCCGTAGAACCTTTTCCAATGTACCTCGTGTTCGGCGGAACTCCCCGAATACATCAAAATATCCTCTACAAACACGCTCACAAACTGATCCGAAATTTCCTTGAATACCCAACTCATTAACTTTCCAAAAAGGTTGCAGGGGCGTTCGCCAGCCCAAACAGCACCACCGTAAACTCATAGTGTCCAAACCTCGTCCTAAATGCCGACTTCGACACGTCTTCCTTCCTAATTCTCAATTGGTGATAGCCAGTCCTTAAGTCGATCTTACAAAATACTGATGCCCCTTACAACTGGTCGAACAAGTCATTTACCCTTGGCAACTGGCGTTTATCCTTAATAGCCATCTGATTCAACTGTCTGTAGTCAATACATAACCTTAACGATCCGTCCTTCTTCCTTACGAATAAATCTGGCGCTCCCTATGAAAACCCACTCAGACGAATAAAACCTTAATCCAGTAACTCCCGTATTTGGGCTTTCGATTCCTTCGATTCCGATAGTGACATCTTGTAGGGCGTTCCCAAGGTCGGTTTTGTCCCTAAGGCCAACTCAACCTCAACCTCAACTCTCCTAACAGGTGGCAATCCCGGCAATTCCTAAGGAAAGACATCGGGAAGATTACACACCTCGGTTATGTCCTTTAGCCTTGATTCCTCAACCAACTAATCGGCCACAATTTAATTATCTTTTTACACCTTGAAGATAAAATTCAATTCATCCAATTTCAATTCAATAGTCTCCCAAAACAACTCACATCGGTTCTTTACAAAATCTGTAATTCCTAAGCAACAGTCATCCTTCCCAACTCGTCTACGAATGCCATCATTAATCCATAAATCCTTAAACCGATTGCGCCGATTCCTTATAAAATTGATTTTAAGTCTTACATGACCACTCGGGCGATAACTTCAAAATCATCTTCTACTGTACCCAATATTAACACGTAACGCCCTTAAACTTTCGCAGCACATCCTCTGATTCCTCCTCCACCACAGCGAATATCTTTCCTTACGTCCATAGTCGATTCTAATTAATCTGCGGGGCAGCTCTCGCTTAATGTCCTATCTGCGGTTGTTGCGATTGCATTAGTGACCTAACCTGTCGGTTCAACAATTCCTCACTTGATGACATTACTGTCCACATCCACAACATGCTCCACTTCTACCTTGACAATGGCCATTCCTATGTCTCTTTCCATAAGACCGACATGTAGCGTTGGAGTATTAGTTCGGCTTTCCAAAGTCCTTTCTTACTAGAGGGACAAACCTTCGTTCCTCTATCATAGGCTTCCTTCCAAAGTTCCTATTGTCCCTCGCTGGCGCGTATTGCGATCCAGAAGAGGCAGTCCTGTTACTCATAGCCGTGTCAACCATCGGGCTCTCTCTCATACAACTCATTGAAATCCCTTAAGACCCAAAAGTACTAATTGATTGTGGAATTCCTGTTCCAATCCATCCCGAAACCTCCTTGTCCTACCCTCACAGTCTTTAACCATCCTCGTCCTATCCTCACGGTCCTTACAAACTTGACCTCGTACTGATCGACTGATATCCGATTTTAGCAAAGTCGAAGGAACTATGTTATTTTCTGTCCTTGCACACTCTCTGATTGAACTTCTCATTAAATGCCTCGACAACGACATCCCAGTTTAGAAATATGCCCTCAGAAATATCCTACTTCGGGGGCCCTCTTACCAATCCTTTGCATTTCTTTAGTGTTGATATAAAACCAGGGTCACTTTCTCCTCACCAGTGCACTCAAATACCTCAAAAGCCTTTTTGTTTTTAAGTCCTCTGTCCTAAGTAATGTAGCCTCAGGGTCACCTTTTCCTATCGAACCTTGCAAGTTTAAAACTCAAAAATTTTCCAACCAACTGACGCATCTGTCTGACTGTATTAGCTTACCCTTGACCTTAATTCCCGACAATTCCATTATACCTATGATTCTTGTTATTTCCATTGACGACAACAACTGTGGCCTCAACATCAGTAGCAACAGTAGCATTTCACTCCTCAGTTTGCCTTCCCATAAAAATTCCAACTTTCTCGAGTACCCTCAAAATCTCGTCCCATCTGGGATCCTCCACAACTTCAACTTGCGGACCTATACGACCTCGACCTCGACCTCGATTTCGACCTCGACCTCGACCTCGACTATTCATACTCACAGGGTTTACACTACCCACTTACCTGCTATGATTCCCCACGAGAATTCAAGACCTAGGCCAACTATACCAGTCTAAAACCCTAGGCAGTGAATCACAACAATTCACTAAGCAGGCAGTCAATCACAACATCACTCAATCACAAAGAAACAGGGAACGTGCACTAACCTCAAGTCCTGACGCACCTGCATTTCTCATGATATTGCATACGTCACTCAGCAATCACAATCAAACAATCTGGGTAACGCATGGCCAACAAGTCTTCCTAACTGACTACCCCAAAGTCATCGCTCCTTATCACTCCAACCTTCGATCATCTTGGTTCGAGCTAGCCTTGCTCTGATACCAAATCAACGGGGATGTCACGCCCCGAACCCTAACGAGCTCGCGACACCCCTCGATGGTCGATCATTGAATGCGACGTCCCAGGCACGTCGCCGACCCAACCCAAACATCAGAGATTTAGCACACGCGGAAACAAATAGAACTGACCCGGACAATTAATAATGACAAGGGATAGCAATAGCAATAAACGAATAACTGTAATTTCCTATACTTGATAGATACATACGACGTCCACAAAAGATATTTCCCTAAGCTAGGCCACAACAACAGAACCACATTCCTCAAAAGGGCAATGGTTCGCAAACTTAACTCCTCTACAAAAAAAAAGGGGACTCAAAACACCGAGTACTTGACTCGTCTTCAATCTCCGAGATACCCTTGAAGCGTCTTCAATCCCTCATGATTGCGAATCTGAAATGGTTATATAATAACCGTGAGAACGAGTCTCAATAAGCAACCCCCTATACCCCACGTAGGCCAATGCGTACCCAGACAAGTCGTACATGCAATCTACCCCGTAAGATATAAAGATTCACATTATTGTACTCACCTGGCCATTAAGCCCATGCCAACACTGCACATTAGTCATAACATGATAATGCAATAATAGTAGCTAAATAGCACATCGCAATTGCTCAAACGCTAACTACACTTGCATGCAATTCACCCTACTAATTAGACCACACATTCAACCAGCCACTTCAAGCACACGCTCAACCAGCCAATCAAATCACACGCTCAACCAGCCAATCCAATCACGCGCTCAACCAGCCAATCCAATCACACGCTCAACCAGCCAATCCAATCACATGTTCAACCAGCCAATTCAGCCACATTTCAATCACACTCAAGTCGCATGCACGCGTCCAACCAACTTTCCTTTCACGGGCTCACAAGCCGCCCAATCACTCAAACCAATGGCCGCCGTCAACACGTCCCAAGCCATATCAATCATACCATCCAGTGGCCGCCGTCAACACGTCCCAAGCCACACCATCAATCGTTCCAATGACCGACGTAAACACGTCTCGGTCTATCACACCTTTAACGGGCCACCGTCAGCACGTCTCAAGCCCGCATCCATTTGGCACCTCGGCCAGTCATGCCTTCACACGGACCGCCGTCAACACGTCCCAAGTCCGTAGCCCTCCGATCAATCCGGGCTTCAAATCGACAGGCAAGCACACGCCATTCAATTCAATCAATTTCACGCCAGTTACACCAAGCAATCCATAATCACAATTAAATCCAATTCATGACAAGCCACACCAACCCACAAATTCGACATTCAATCGGCCACATACGAACATCCAATTTACCCACAAATGCCTCAACAGCCAATTATCGACTCACCAACCATAGCCACTAATAGACACTCGAAACCATTCAATTCGGTCACGTACATCCACCCAAATCAAGCATATCGTTTTGGTCCAATTACAACAAACACAAATGTATCATAATATAATTAAATTAAGACACGCCCTAACCGTTCTAACCCGAGACAAGTCTAATAATACCCAAAGTACTAGGTAGGGTTTAGGAAGTTACTTACCTAAGTTTGGCCCGGAGAAAATCGGCTCGGGCCCAAAATGGCCCGGGTGAACAGTACCGACTAGGCGCGGGCGTGGGCCACACGGGCGCGGTGGCCGGCCACCGCGGGCACAATGGCCGGTCGGCGTGCCTGGCATGCGGGCGCGGGCACGGGCGCGGGCACGGGCACGGGCGCGGACGGGCGACGCGCCCGGTTGGACGGGCGACGCGCCCGGGCAACGGGCACGGCGATGGGCCACGACCCGAGACGCTCGGCCACGGGCACGGGCATGGCCGGGCGAGCTTGGCCACGGCCTAGGCTGCTCGGCCACGGCCCGGGGTTGGCCTGGGCATGCTCGGGCTGACTGGGCAGCGGGCACGGGCACGAGCACGGCGAGCTCGGCCACGCCCGGGACGCTCGGCCGGCGAGCTCGAGCACGGCTGGGCATGCTCGGCCGGCGAGCTGGCTAGCCGGATGGCTGGCCGGTAAGCTGGGCTGGCCGGGACGACGATCGGACAGCGACGGAGGGGAGCTACGGCGGCGAGCAGCAGCTGGCCGGCGACTGGGCGAGCTTGGGCAAGCTGGCCGGCGACTCGGCGGGGCTCAGCCATGGCGGGCGCGGCGTCGACTACGAGGGAGAGACAGGGGAAGGAAGCAGCAGCAACGTCGCCGGGACAGCAGCAGCTCCGGCGTTCCCGCGGCGACCCACGGCTGCGACGGGCGGGGCGGCTCCTCGGCGACCAGCTCGGAGAGAGAGAGGAGTTGGTCGAGTGAGGTGATGAGGGAGAGAGAGGGAGAGCCGGGGCGGTGAGGCCCGGAGCCGGCGGTGCTCGGGCGGCACGGCGGCGGAAGGGGACGCCGGGTGGTGGTGAACGAGGCAGCGACGGCGGCAGGCAGCGGTGAGCTGCCCCCTCCCCGGCGACGATAGGAGCGGAAGGAGGAGGAGGTGGCCGAGTGGGTTGGCGCGGTTGGGGCGTTCCGCGGCGGCGACGGCGATGCTCTGACGTTGAGGCGGTGCTGGGGAGCTGGCTGGACGATTGGGTGGCGGCTGGGCAGCACCGGAATGCGGCGGCGCAGCGTCGGACAGGCTAGGGCCGCGGAGGAGGGGAGAGGAGACAGGGAGAGATCGCTGCGGCGGCGGCAGCAGGGCAGAGGCGGTGGCTGAATGGCGCGCCGTGGCGACGAGCGACGGAGGTTAGTCCGGCGAGTGGCGGTTGTCGACGAGCGGGGCGGTGTCGGGCGGGGCAGAGGCCAGTCGCGGTTCGTCGAGGGAGGAAGAAAACTGAAGAGGAAAAGAAAAACGGAAGAGAGAGAGAAGAGAAGGAGAAGAAGAAGGAAGAGAAGAGAGAGAGTGTGTCAGGGGAGGGGGAGCGTGCTCTGCATGCATGGGCGACGTGCACGCCGAGGGGGGGGAAGAGAGAGGGAAAAGAGAGAGAGAGAGAGAAAGAGAGAGAGGGGTCTGCATAGGGCAGAGTGAGAGAGAGAAGACGTGTGGGCAGGCATGACATGCGCCGGGGGAGGTGACCGGGGAGAGAGAGAGGGAGAAAGAAAATCCAAAGAATTATTGCGATCCGACGGACACGATTCAAACCCAAAAAGATCTAACGGGCCACGAAAAACTTCAAATAATAACATAGGACAAGGGCCAGAATAAAATATAAATAAAATGACTCAAAAACACACTACGAGGGAGGTCTACTAGTCCAAATCCGCACCCGGTCCAAAACTTCACTTTCTCACTATTCCTGGTAATCTCGACGCTGGCCACAATAATATCGACACCGTCCAATTAATTTCGACCCGGAACTCCCGAAAATCGACTGCCAAGTACGGGGTCTAAATAACGGTCAAATTTGATCGAGTGCGATTTTAGCGAAATCTCTAATTTAAAATGATTACCGGGAGTGATCAGGTCCCGGGCGAGATTTTACTATAAGCACACTGACAAATTACGCGTTTTATAAATCCCAAAAATGGGCCGAAATTCGGGATGTCACAATATATTTACCTTTTCTTTTAATAATAGGGTAGTGTCTACATTACCTTTTGTGAATTCATTTTGTTCCAGAAAGTTGCTCAGTCTTTCGTACCAAGCACGTGGAGCTTGTTTAAGACTGTATAATGCTTTCTTGAGAGTATATACCTGATTAAGTTTGTGAGGATCTTCAAAACCTGGAGGTTGTTCTACATATACTTCCTCTTTAATGTAGCCATTCAAGAATGCGCTTTTGACGTCTATCTGAAATAGTTTAAAATCACAGAAATAAGCATAAGCCGGTAAAATTCTTATTGCTTCTAACCTGGCTACTGGAGCATATGTTTCATCGTAATCTATTCCTCCCTCTTATGAATATCCTTTGGCCACAAGTCTTGCTTTGTGTTTGACAACTTTTCCTTAATCATCCAGTTTATTTCAAAATACCCATTTTGTTTCAATAACTGAGTGATTTTTGGGTCTAGAAACGAGTTCCCATACTTGATTGATCTAAAATTGTAAAAGTTTCTCTTGTATGACTTCAATCCAGCTTTCATCTTTCAATTATTCTTCAATATTCTTTGGTTCAACTTCATAAATGAGAGCCTTCATATTTATGACTTCTTTTGCAATTGCTCTAGTTTTGATTTCTTCATCTAAATTTCCAATGATGAGGTCCTTGGGATGACTGGATTGTTGCTTTCAATTTCTCTTGAATCTTTCATCGTTTTCATGATTGAGATTTGATGATTCTTCATTGTCTTGTTGGTTTGATGATTCCTGAGCTTCATCAGATCTTTGATTCTGATCATTTTCACTTACTGTCAATTCATCAGATGCTATGTCAGGTTCTTCACATGCTGGGTTTTCAGTGTCAAAATCATCTTGTTGAGTCTAAATTGAGTCTTCAAACTTGACATTTAATGATTCTTCTACTATTTGAGTATTTTTATTGTATACTCTGTAAGTCTTGCTTGTTGTTGAGTACCCAAGAAAAATTCCTTCATCTGACTTTTCATCAAACTTACCAACACGATCATTAGGATTTTTTAGAATAAAACATTTACATCCAAATATCCGAAAATACGAGACATTAGGAATTTTACCTTTGAACAATTCATAAAGGGTCTTTTCAAGAATTTGTCTTGGAAAATTCTATTTGAAATATAACAAGCTGTTGATACAGTTTTAGCCCAAAAATGTGCTGGAGTTTTGTTTTCAAATAGAAGAGTTCTAGCCATTTCTTGTAAAGTTCTATTCTTTCTTTCAACTACTCCATTTTGTTCAGGAGTATAGGGTGAGGAAAAAGTATGTTGAATACCATTTTCATTACAGAAAATAAGAAAAATTTTGATTTTCAAATTCTCTTCCATGATCAGATTTAATGCTCGAAATAGTATAACCCTTTTCATTTTGTACCTTTTTGGCAAATTTTGAGAAATATTTAAATGTTTCACTTTTATGAGCCAAAAAGAATACCCAAGTAAATCTTGAATAATCGACTACAATAACTAAATAGTATGTCTTACCTCCAAGACTTAGAATTTGAGTAGGTCCGAAAATGTCCATATGAAGCAACTGCAAAGCTCGATTAGTACTGACATAATTTGTTGATTTAAATGAACTTCTTACCTGTTTACCTTTAGAGCAAGCTGAACATAACTCTGTGCTCTTGAATTTTCGTTCTGGCAATCCTTTGACAAGTTTATTTAAAGCTATTTTGGAAATCAACTTGACATTAACGTGTTCGAGCTTCCTGTGCCACTGATTAGATTATTCTTTTATGGAAACGAGATATTGTAAGTCATTAGACTTCGTGTCTAGTAGGTAGATGTTTTCATGTCTTCGACACATAAATGATTGCTTGTTATCTTTACTTATCCTAGAGTATTTGTTTTCTTGGAAAGTGATTCTGTAACCAATATCACATAATTGACTAATGCTAATCAAATTGAAATTCAAACCTTTAACTAGTGAAACTTCATTGATGATGAGATTTTTGATTCTGACAGTTCCTTGTCAATTATTTTTCCTTCGTTGTTGCCTCCAAAGGATACACTTCCTCCTTTGCTTCTTTCTAACTTGATGAATTTCAGAGGATCTCCAATCATGTGTCTTGAGCAACCATTGTCAAGGTACTACTTGTTCGTTTTTTTTCTTTGGTACCTGCAAAAGATAAGTAACTCACTTTTTTTTTGTACCCATATTTTCTTAGGTCCATTTTGGTTAGGATCAATCATTCTCAGAATGTCTCTCTGAACAGGTCTCTAAACCTTAGGACAATCACTCTTAAAGTGATTTGAATCACCGCATTTGAACATTTATGGGAAGTTTGACCATTGAATTTCATAAACTGCTTTTGAAAGTGATTTCAATATACAAATTTAGAAGGTCTTTTCTTTAGTCTTTCTTTGACATTTGGAAAAGTATTTTTCAATTCAATATTTTTTTCAAAACCCAGACCTGATTTATTATAATAAGGAACTTGAATTGATAAAATATGTTGAAGATTTTTCGAACCTATTGAGAATTTCTTGGTTATATTACAAATTTAATTTTTCAAAAGTTCTTTTTCATTAGAAATGCGATCAAAACTTTCCTTAGAAATATTTTTCAGATAAGAAATTTCCTTTTTCAGTAAATCATTTTCCATTTCAAGAAAATCTTTATTCTCCTTGATAAGATTAAACTCTTTTTGCAAGAAATCAATCTTATCTTTTTGCGAAATATCTTGCTATTTTAAAAGATTGTTTTCCTTTTTTAAACATTCAATTGATTCATCAATTTCCTTGTATTGAGTTGTACTTCTTAGAGGCACAATCTCCTTCTTCAATACATAATCTATTTTAAAGCAGTTTTATTAACAGAGATTAACTCATTAATATAATTTGCAACTGCTTCAAGAATATGGAGTTACTTACTTCATCTTCTTCATCAGAACTTGATTCTGAGTCTAAATTTGCCATCAAACAAATATTAGCAAACTCTTATTTGCTTTCATTATTATTTGAATCACTCCATGTTTGAGCTTTGAAAACCTTCTTATATCGTTCATACTTTCCTTTGTTCTTCTTGAGAAGGGGACATTTAGGCTTTATGTGTCAGTTCTTTTTGCAATGGAAACATATCACATCTTTGCTTTCTTCATTTTCGACGCTTGATCTCTTCTGAAAGTTTAGCTTCTTGGCTTTTGATGGCTCATAATTCTTGAATTGCTTCTTTGATTTATTCATCTTCACCTTCTTTACCATCTTTCTCAGTTTCTTGACCATTAGAGTCAACTCTTCATCTTCATTTGAATCTGAATCTATGTCTGTGTCATCAGAATCAATGTTAGTATTTAAAGCAATGGACTTTTTACCTTTGGGTTCTTCAATTTCTAAAACCTTTTCAATTTCATAGGATTGAACAGTTCTAATAAGTTCGTCCACCGTGAGTGGTCTGATCTCCTGAGTTTCTCGAATAGAAACTTTGATGTTGTTCTACTCTTTTGAAAGAGCTCTCGATAATTTATTCACCTTCATAGGTTCTAAGATAGGATTGTTTTGGAATTCAAGCCCATTTACGATCTCAGTGAATCTGCTCTGCATCTCAAAAATTATTTCATTTGGTTTTTGAGTGAATGACTTGTATTGTCCAAGGAGAATTTTGAGATTTGTCTCCTTGACTCTTTCTGTTCCTTGATGGACAAGCTTGTGACGATCCTAAATTTCTTTTGCAATTTTGAGATTTGCAATCCGTTTGTATTCAACATTTGCTAGACCATTGTATATAGCCGTTGTGATTTGCATCCAAATGGATTCTTTTGGAAATTTCCTTGGCCGAGAGAGGTAGAATTTGAGGTCTAATTTGCTCTCTAATTCCTTCGCTAGAAGGTGTTTGTGACATTCTAAATTTCGATCTATTTTTGGGATTTACAAAACGTGTATTTCGTCAGTGCACTTATAATAAAATCTTGTCAAGAACTGATCACTCTTAGGTTATTTTTTTAAAATTAGAGATTTTGCTAGAATCGCACTCGATCGAATTTGGCCGTTATTTAGAGCCCGAACATTAGGGTCGAATTTCTCGAAGTTTTGTGACAAATTTAATTGGACGGTGTCGATATTATTATGGCCAGCGTCAATATTGTCCAAGATAAGTAAAAAGTGAAATTTGGACCAGGTGCGAATTTGGACTAATAGACCTTCCTCGTAATGTATTTTAGTTATTAACTTTTGACCATTTTTCCTAATTTATAATTAGAGATTTTTGTAGGCCGTTGGATCGTTTTCGGATTTGAATGAGGATCGTCGGATCGCACTTAAGTGCGTTTGACTTTCTCTCTTCTCTCTCTCTCTCTCTCTCTCCTTCCCTACGTCGCCGCTGCCCTACGCCGCTAACTTCCTCCTCTTTCCCCGCTGCCCTCCCCCATGTTGTTTCTGCCTTTACTGCTGTTGCTGTCTTCTTCCACCAACTCCACCGGCCATCATCACTCCCCCATGCTTCAGCTGACTCCCCACGTTGCTGCTGACTTCCTACTGGTTCTTCCTCTGCATGATTACTTCTGCTGCTGACTTTGCTGCTGCCCCACATTGCTGACCTCCCCTTGCAGCTGTCATGATGGACTTCCCTACTGCTTCTGCTGCCATGTTGCTTCTGCTCCGCCCATGCCATTTTTGGCTTGCTTCTGCTTCTGCACTGCTGATTACTTCTGCTTTTGTTCTGCTTTATTAACTACTGCTGACCTTCCTCTGCTCCCCCACATCTTAGCTGCTGCCCCTCATGCTATTGTTGCCGCTTCTACTTCATTTTCTGCTGCTGCTTCGTTGCTACTTGCTTCTTCATTCTGCTTCCTCTAGTTTCTGCTGCTTCTTGCCCTCCATTCCAGCCCTATTAGCACCACCGTTCAGCCTCCATCTCCACCCGACTCCGCTGTGAGCTGTCGCTTGTCCGCTGAGGCTACTGCTGCTCCTTTGTCGTGACTGAGCTGCCCCTTTCGCTCGGTTTTCTTGCTTAGGCTAGAGTAAGTGGCTTCCTAACCCTTGACTAGGCTAAGGGGTGACTAATGGACATGTTAGGGATGGTTTAAGGGTTGTGGATAGTTGGTTTGATGGCTGGTTGTGCTTGATTTTTTTGGTAGTGCATGTTCATTGATTTTCGGTAAGGTTGCTGTTGCATCGCTGGATTTTGCTATTTTTTTCGTGACTTGTGTGGGCCGAATTAAGTGTTCCCATAAAAGATGTTCATGAAATCTTGAAGTTTGACATAATTTAATTTGGGAATTTTTGAAAATCATTTGAGGACTTTCGGAAGTCCATCTTTGGACCGAAATAAGTCTGCTGAAAACACTATTCCTCCAACTTTCAGGTCTGTTTGAATTTTTATAAATTTTTCCAGCCTTATTTTCAAAGTACTTCCTTCACAAAACTTGTTGGAGACATTTGTGGCTATAATATATAAAAATTTCAAATCTTTATAAGGAGATTTGGTTATTGCTTGAAATGCATTTTTAAAGCCGGATGGCCAGTCCGAGTGAAATATTTTATGTTCGAATTTAGATGACAAAAAGAGGTGGTTATAGATAGAACTGGATTTTGTGTTCTTCATGAAAAATGTTCTTCAAGATGTTTTGTACAACATATCCAAATTTCATAATTTTTGGAATTGTTTTACTATTTATTTCAAACGGATTTCTGTCACTGCACAACTACCAAGTTTGGACCCGATTTTGTATATTCTTGATTTTTCTCTCTCTCGAGAATTATTCGGTGTTATTGTAGCATTTTGAGGATTTAGTTGGCATTAAGCTAATTTACAAAGATAAGAATTGGTAATGATTACTGAGGTGTGTGCATGGTTACGACACGTTCCATCTAGGCAGGAGTTCTGGACGATGCCTGACAGGGGTTTGGATGCCGTCTAGGCAGGGGTTCTAGATGTTGCCGATCGCGGTGGAGGCCGGATCGATGCTCCTTTGTAGAATGTCATTTGGGCGGGGGTTCTAAACATTGCCGTTGCCGAAATAGCGGGACGATACCTGGTTACGCCAGAAGAGCGGCGGGAGTTCGGTGGCCCGAGGGGTCATTAATAATCTGGACTTAATGAGTACGATTTGCATTGGGGAATGCTTTGCCTGAGTTAATTGATGAGCACGTCTGGATTATTAACCATATTATGCTTGATCATGCCATGAATTGCTTTGCGCGTGCTTGATGGGCAATTGGCCATGTTATGGCAATATTCTAACGTGTAGGGCTTGTGTATGCGCCAAGGCGAGATAAGGACGCCTGTGATTATTTATGGCACGTCGATTGTTTGAATCGCATGTTTAGAATTGTTAGAAATTACGCTTTGGCCTAAGAGAGGCTTAGGTAGTTGTTTATTGAGAAGTATTCTCATGGTTGTATAACCAAACCATTTCATACCCGCGACAGTGATTGATCCGGAGATGCTGCCAGGATACTACGAGGATTGAGGATAGGTCGAGTTACTCCGTATTTTGAGTGCCCCTTTTGTAGAGGAATTCAGCTTACCAACCGCCTGATCGTTCTTGTTGTGCGTAGTTCGTAGATAGTGACCTCGTAGAAGGCTTGTAAATGTATGTGTTGTAATCGATGTTATGTTTATAAAAGTGTCTTGTTAATATGTATTCTTTATCTCTCTACTATCCCATTGTTTATATGTTGTACGGAGAGTTCAAGGTTGCTTCCGCATGCGTTACTTGTTAGTGCTTTGATTGGGTCGGCGACAAGTCCTGGGTTGTCGCGTACATTACGACCACAAAGGGATGAATGCGCGCTCGCAGGGTTCGGGGCATGACAGTGTTTCATTTTTCCCTTTTGAAGTTTTTGGGGATTTTGTTTCGGTTGGAATGATTCCATGTTCAACGATGTCCCATATATCCTGATCTATTCCTAAGATGAATGTCTTCATCTTGTTTTCCCAGACACTGTACTCAGTTCCATTGAAATAAGGCGGTCTGTTATTGTGACCTGACTCAGCATTACTAGCTATCAAGAATCGTTAGCTCAGAAGTAAAATAACACTTCAAAGAAAAATGAGCATTAAGCTTTGATACTAATTGTTACAGATAGTTTTACCTCCTAGAAAGGGGTGAATAGGTGATTTTATAAATTAAATGATTTAAGCGTGTAGAATGAATATAGTCGAGGTCAATAACTCATATGATTAATATCATATGGATGCGTATGCAAACTTGTATATAAGTTGTCGTTAGATGATTGCACCCGATGACTAAGATGATGTTCTAATGAACTTGTTTGATAGATACATATATATATGCAGTATAACGTTAGTAATAATAAATGAAACTTTAGGAATAGAGAATACTGCATATAGATCTCTATAGTGATTTGGCTTTATCAAGCCTACGTCCACTCTCCACGCTGGTAGCTTGTTGGTTGTGTTTCACTATTGAATCACCAGAAGATTACAAGAGTAGTACTTCTCAGATGATAGACTGCACTATCACGTACACTCTTTACTCAAGTAATTTTCTTTCTAAAATCACAATGTGGAATATAGTAATCACAAGTGTGTAAGATCGAATCTCTATTCAAACTTTGAAATTCTCGATTCTGGTTATTCTTCTTGTACGATGTTTGCACTCCTTTTATACTCCTTCATTTCCAATCTATCCATTGGATAATCTTCAGAGGATTGATCTCCAAATCAAACCGTTAGAAAAACTTTCCAAAAGGAAATGCATAGCCATTATAGGAAGAACTATTATCTTCAGGTGATTTGATCGCCTATACAATCAAATCAAGGTTTCAATAAGTGTAGTTCTTTGTGTTTAAAGATCGATCTTGTGATTGCCAATTAGGATATCTTGATATATTAATTTAATTGTCATGCATAAATTTGCCAAAAATAACACTTATTGAATCTGACGAGTAATTTTGAGTCT
Organism: Syzygium aqueum; assembly: GCA_031216185.1. NCBI lineage: Eukaryota > Viridiplantae > Streptophyta > Magnoliopsida > Myrtales > Myrtaceae > Syzygium > Syzygium aqueum. The sequence continues at coordinate 14,737,193 of CM062236.1, forward strand.
AATGATAGTCCTTTCATCGACTAAGTTTGATGACTCAGCATTTACCTGCATCAAATAACTTAAGTGTAATTCTGGTTCATAAAAGATTGTTTTGTCATTCCTCAAAACTAATTAGGGATTTTCTCAACAGGAATAACCGGCACCGACCAGGTTTTTTTATCTTCCTGGGAGGCATCTTGGTAGTTTCTCTAGAAAGCCACCTATTTCATCACTGCACCAAACTGCTCTAGCTGCAGCAGAGAGAAGAGCAGTTTTGGGTTCTCTCCTACCATCCGGACCGAGGTGTCTCGGTAGCAATAGTAGCATTATGGTACCTAGTCCAGCACAAGCTGCTATGATGGCTGCTGAAACGAGATTGTAGGATGACATCTGGTGTGGTTCTCAATTGGAAGTTGGCGGGGATAAAGAAAATAACCATGATATTCTGGAAAGTATTGAGAATGAATCGAAACCCCAGAAAAAATCGAGGCATGATAATGCAAGAAGCCAAAATTCAGATTTGATCTCTCGGAAAAGAATTCGTGAGTCGAATGAACCTTCAGCTTCACAATCATCAGGCAATGATTTTAATCAGAAGTATGTGGATTTCACAAGCCATCCAATTTGACTTCTCGGCCAGGGCTTAAGGGCACCGCTAAACTTCCTTCATGTGAGCTCCTTATATGGGCATGTAGAATGTGCACCTTATTAAATCCTGCAAGTGTTATGAATCGTCAATGAATGCCGATGGTTCATTGGTTATGTTGTAAAATTAATGCGGAAACTAACAAGATTTTGCAATTAAATTAACGTGAAACCACTAGAAAATGTCATGTCCAGTGAACTTATCCTATACAAGCACTTGTGTTCTAACTCGAGTATCACAATATCCAATGACTTGTGACTCATCATTACCTTTATGTATCCAATACGCAATGGTGAAGCCTGAGAACACACCGATCTCAACAAGATCCACTACAAAAAAACCGGGATTTTCCGACGAAAATTTCCGACGAAAAAATTTTCGTTGGAAATTTGCGACGACATTTCCAACGAAAAATAAATTCGTCGGAAACTTGCGACGAAAAAACTTTCGTCGCAAATTTCCGACGAATTTTGCGACGAAATATTTTCGTTGGAAATTTCCGACGAAATTTGCCGACGAAAGATTTTTTGTCGCAAATTTCCGACGAAATTTGCCAACGATAATTTTTCTTCGCAAATTTCCAACGAATTTTGGCGACGAAAAATTTTTCGTAGCAAAATTCTTACGAATTTTGCGACGACAAATTTTTCGTCACTAATTTCCGACGAATTTTGGTGACGAAAAACTTTTCGTCGCAAATTTCCAATGAATTTTGGCGACGAAAAATTTTTTGTCGGAAATTTTCGACGAATTTTATTCGTGGCAAATTTGCGACACGAAAAATGATTTTTTTTTATATCCGTCCCCACCCCCAATTTCTCTCTGTCGACTTCCTCTTATCCCCTCACTGTTCTCTCTCAGTCTCTCTCTTTCATTTCTCTGGAATTACTTATCGATGCACGCGCAAATCAATATCGGTAAAGCTTTTTCGCCGGTAAGTGTCGTGGCTAATTTCATGAATAATTGGCGATGAAAACGGTTCGTCGCAAAATTATTGATCGTTGAATTTATATTTGTTGGTGCTATTGAAATTTTTTTTTCCCTTTTTTACTGGTTTGGCCGATCGCCAGCCATTGGGCGAGGTCCGGTGGCCTGGCCATGGCTGCCGATCAACCTCGCCATGGCCGGCGAGCACGAGATTTGGGCGAGCTGAGGCTAGCCCTCGCCGGCCATGGCGAGCTCGAGCTCCACCCATATCTCGCCCCTCGCCGGCGACCTCGAGCTGGCCGGTGGCGAGGCTGGCCCTCACCGCCACTGGCGAAGGCCGACCTCGCCATGGCCGGCGAGCTCCAGCTCGCCCAGACCTCGACAAGATCTGGGCGAGCTCGAGCTCGACGGCGGCTTGGCTGGCCCTCGCCGGTGAAGGCCGGCCTTGCCGCCGGCAAGCTCCAGCTCGCCTAGAACTTGCCCAGGTGAGCTCGCCGGTCGCCGGACCGGCAACCGGCCAAGAAGAAAGGGAAAAAAAAGGAAAACAAAAAGAAAGAGAAAAAAATAAAAGATAATTACAAAATGAATTTTAAGTAATTTTTTTATTTTAAGTACGTATCCATTTGAAGGTCCGCAATACAAGTGAACGTTGTAATTCTCATCAAATAGGTCACTTTCTACTACAAAGATTTCAGTCAAATACTTGGTAAGTTTTCTTGACATGGTTATTTTTTCATTTTTTTCAAGTTGAAAGTAATTGTTTCGTAAAAAAGAAAATTGTAATTGTTAGAATTTTATGGTTTTAATTAACAATATTAAACAATAAATATGATATTTTTAATATTATACGAGAATTTTTTTATTTTTATACAGACACAATGCAAAGAAACAGGGGTTGGATGTATAATAAGAACTTACCTGGACATCAAGGATTGACCGATGAATTTCGAATCGGGGTGGAACTATTTTTGCTTGCTAGTAATAAATATAAGTTCATGGATGGAAATAAATTAAGGTGTCCATGTAGAAAATGCAGTAATGGAAAATTTCAAGACATTGACATAGTTAGAGAATATCTTTGTAGATTTGGGTTTACTCCGAACTATTATAATTGGACTTACCATGGTGAACCATTTATATCTGATGACGAATATCGAAGAAGCGACCAATTGTTAGCGAGGGAAGAATGTAGCTATTATGACCAATTGAACCCACGTTTGATGAAGTCGGCCATAATTTTGTTTCAGAATCGAATCATGCAAGTACTAGTTTTACTCCTACACTTGAACAAGTGGGAACTAGTCATGCATCACAATTGGAAGAGGCAGGAGTTACGGATTTTGATGAGATTGTGTGTGATGGAACTTTTCAATCTAATCAGTTCTAGGAAGTGTTAAAAACGGCAGATGAACCTTTACGAAGGTATCAGTGACAGCAAGACTATTAAATATCAAGGCTGAGAATAATGTGTCTGTGGATTGCTTCAACTCTTTTGTTGAAGTAATGCGGGAAACAATGTCTCGTGATAACATCATGCCAAGTGACTTTTACGATATGAATAAGCTAGTGGATAACTTAGGTCTTCCAGTTGTAAGGATTGATGTATGTAGTATGGGTTGTATGTTATATTGGAGAGATGATGAAAATGGAGAATCTTGCAAATTCTGCAGCCAACCTAGGTACAAGATTAACAGGAGGCAGGGTCGTAATCAGAAGTGTAGACCATGTAAGCAAATGTTCTACTTGCCCTTAATCCCTAGGTTGCAAAGGCTTTATGCGTCTCAAGCCACTGCTGAACACATGACTTGGCATGCAAATCATGAACCAGAAGAGGGTCAATGTGTCATCCTTCAGATGCAGAGGCATGGAAATATTTTGATAGAACATATCCCGAGTTTACGATAGAGCCTCGAAACATCAAGTTAGGTCTGTGTGATGATGGTTTTGCCCCATTTGGGAAATCAGGAAAAAGTTATTCATGTTGGCCAATTATCTTAACTCCGTATAATCTTCCACCTGGTATGTGCATGAAGACACCTTATATGTTTTTGACATTGATTGTGCCTAACCGGCAAAATCCGAAAAAGTTGATAAATGTTCATATGCAACCATTGATTGAAGAGTTACAACGGCTATGGAGTGAAGGTGTCCCTACGTATGACGTTTCTATCGATCAAACATTTATAATGAAAGCTGCTCTTCTTTGAACGATAAATGACTTTCTCGCTTATGGAATGTTATCTGGATGGAGTACAGCTGGGATCTTAGGATGGCCGATATGTATGGAGAGATCGAAGTCATTTAGATTAAAGCACAGTAAGAAGGCCAGCTATTTTAACTGTCATAGACAATTTTTGCCATGAAAGCATACATTCAGAAGGAATAAAAAAGAGTTTATGAAGAATAGGATCGAAAGAACACATCCACCATTGAGGTTGACCGGTGATCAAATTTGGGAGCGAGTGCAGGAGTTTCCAACGGTTGTTGAAAACCCTCACGGCATAACTATTGGGTACGGAAGTACACATAAATGAACAAAACGCAGTATATTTTGAGATCTACCATATTGGAAGGCGCATCTTATTCATCATAATCTTGACCTCATGCACATAGAGAAGAACGTTTTCGATAATGTCATAAATACTGTGGTTGATGACACTAGAAAAACAAAAGACAACTTGAACGCAAGAAAAGATACAAGGGATATTTACGATCGGCTAACACCAGATGTGGATGCAAGCAGCATGGGACCAAAACCAAAAGCAATTTATACATTGGGCAAGGAGCAAAAACGGGTCGTTTGTCAATGGTTGAAATCGGTGCGATTTCCTGATAGATATGCTTCAAATCTAGGGAGATGCGTTGATTTGAATGAATGCAAGTTAACAGGTCTGAAGAGTCATGATTGTCACGTATTTATGGAAAGACTAATTCCAATAGCCTTCAAGGAACTTTTACCAAACTTTATTTGGGGCGCAATTACAAAGTTAAGTAATTTTCTGCACGATATTTGCTCAACAGCGTTGAAAGCATCACACATGGAGAAACTAGATAGAGATATTCCAATTATTCTTTGCAACTTAGAAAGGATATTTTCTCCATCGTTCTTTGATTTAATGGAGCATATCTTAGTTCACTTACCTTATGAGGCCAAAGTTGCAGGTCCCGTCCAATTTCGATGGATGTATCCATTTAAGAGGTAAGTTTTTAGTTAAATAAATTTGAAATTACTTCATTATATATTATGTTCCGATAAATTTTTTTCTATTGCAACTAGATTCTTATATCATTTGAAGAAAAAAGTGAAGAATAAGGCATGTGTCGAAGCTTCAATTTGTAATGCATATATTGTGGAAGAAGTGACAACATTTGCATCATACTATTTTGAGTTGTACGTGCAATACAAGAGGCGGAGAGCAGGAAGAAATGATGAAGGCCCCATTGATCCCAATTGCAAATCATTCTCTATTTTCAATTATTTGGGTCGACCAAGCGGCGCAAGTAAATTTCGGCACTTAACAAGTGAAGAAAAGCAAGCAGCCCATACATATATTTTACTGAACTGTCAAGAAGTTGAGCCATACTTCAAGTAAGTGTACATTTGTAAGTATATGTATTGTGTGTCAAACATTTCCTAATATATAAATGGTATTTGTTAATAGGATTTTCCAAAATTTAATGTTTGGACTACCACCAAATGAGTTTGACCATTTGTGCGAGGAACAATTTGCAACACGGTTCACAATATATGTAAGTTGTATGTGGACGAAATGCAAGTTATTCGAATTTTTTATACATCATATATTAAAATATATATTATTGACATTGCGTATGTGACCTTAGGTTCACAGTAATCATGATCATGTGACAGAGCAAGGAATGCTATATCAATTGGCATGGGGTCCAAAGTCCAGAGTACGAACTTAACCAGCATATATTCATAAACGGGTACAATTTTCACACTCGAACATATGGAATGGGAAAAGCCACAATGAATAGTGGTGTGTGCGTTCAGTCATCCAATGGTGACGGTTCGAAAGATGATTTTTATGGGTTGTTGGATGAAATCGTAGAGATAGAGTACCATGGACCATTAATTTTGCGGGTTGTGTTATTTAAGTACATGTGGTTCGACCCCGTCAAAGGAATGAATGTGCAAACGAAGTTTAATTTGGTTGAAATAAATCACAAGAAAAGATATAGGAAATATGAACCATTTGTCTTGGCACAACAAGCAATTCAAGTATATTATGCATCGTATCCTAGTTTGAAACGTGACAAAGCCGATTGGTGGGCTGTATGTAAAACCAAAGCACGGAAAAAAATCGAGGAACACTGGAAGGACACAACATATCAACAAGAGAAAATTCATCACACGATTGAAACTGATGAATATATCATTCCAACTTTACTAGATCCATGTGGAGCGATGATTGATGTGGATCCAACTGAAATTCGCGAATCAAATTTTGAAGTTGGTACCGAACTTGATTATGAGACAGATGATGAAGATGATGCGCATGAAGAAAACAAAGACGAAGATGAAGACGAAGATGAAGCTAAAGACGAAAGTGAAGGTGAAGATGAAGAATATGATTTTTGAGACTTTTCACTATTTATGTGCAATTATAATTATTATTGCGACATGTGTTTTTTTTTTCTTAAATTTTTGTTATTGTTGTTGTCGTAATTATTATTGTTGTTGTCGTCGTCGTTGGTATATTTAGAATTTGTGGCTAATTAGCCTCGGATTTAGTCACGGAATTAAAATAGTCGGAAAAAATATTAGAATTTTGCAATGAATTCGCAATTCGTTGGAAAAATTCCCGACGAATTCGAAATTCGTTGGAAACGTTCCCGACGAATTCGGAATTCGTTGGAAAATTTTCCCACGAATTCGGAATTCGTTGGAAAATTCCAAAGAATTTTTTCACGAAAATAGTATATAAGCAAATATTTTGCGACGAATTTGAAATTAGTGGGAAAAATCGTAGGAACTTTCCAACGAATTTCAAATTCGTTGGAAAATTCCCACCAAATTAACATTCGTGGGAAATTTCCCACAACTTTTCCCACGAATTTCAACTTTTCGGAAATTTTCCACTAATTTGAATTTCGTCGGAAATTTCGTGGAAAATTTCCAATGAATTCAAATTCGTGGGAAATTTGCCACGAAAATAGTCTATAAGCAAATATTTTCCCACGAATTTGAAATTCGTGGGAAAAAATCGTACGAATTTCCAACGAATTACAAATTGGTTGGAACTTTTCCACAAAATTGAAATTCATGGGAAATTTCCCACCAATTTTCCCAAAAATTTCAAATTTTCAGAAATTTCCCACTAATTTGAATTTGGTGGGAAATTTCCAACGAAATTTAAATTCGTTGGAAATTTACCACGAATTTAAAATTTGTTGGAAAAATTAATAAATTCGCAGAAATTTCCAACGAATTTTCCCACGAAAATAGTTTATAGACAAATATTTTTCCATGAATTTGCAATTTGTGGGAAAAATCGTAGGAAATTTCCAACCAATTGCAAAATTCGTTGGAAATTTCCCATAAAATTGAAATTCGTGGGAAATTTCCCACCAATTTTCCCACGAGTTTGAATTTGTGGGAAATTTTTCCAACGAATTTAAATTTCGTGGGAAATTTCCGACGAATTTTAAATTTGTTGGAAATTTCCGGCGAAATTGAAATTCGTGGCAAATTGGCCACCAAATTCCCCACGAAAATAGTCTATAAGTAAATATTTTCCCACGAATTTGAAATTCGTGGGAAATTTCCAACAAATTTAAAATTCATTGGAAAATCCCCACGAATTTTTTAAATTCGGTGGAAATTCCCATGAAATTTCCAACCAATTTCAAAAGTTCGTGGGTAATTTCCAACAAATTTTAAATTCGATGGAAAATCCCCACGAATTTTTTAAATTCGGTAGAAATTTCCACGAAATTCCAACGAATTTCAAAAATTCGTGGGGATTTTCCAACGAATTTAAATTTGGTGGAAATTCCAACTAAATTCCAACGAATTTCAAAAATTTGTGGGGATTTTCCAACGAATTTAAAATTCGTTGGAAATTTCCCACGAATTTGAAATTTATTGGAAATTTCTGACGAAATTTAAATTCGTTGGAAATATTTGCAACGAAATTCAAATTCGTTGAAAACATTTCCCACGAAATTTAAATTCGTTAGGAAAATTTTCCACAAATTTGAAATTCGTGGCAAATTGCCCACCAAATTCCCCAAGAAAATAGTCTATAAGCAAATATTTTCCCAAGAATTTGAAATTCGTGGGAACATTCGTGGGAAATTTCCAACGAATTTAAAATTCGTTCGAAAATCCCCACGAATTTTTTAAATTCTGTGGAAATTCCGACGAAATTGGAAACATTTCCCACGAAATTTAAATTCATCGGGAAAATTCCCACAAGTTTGAAATTCGTGGCAAATTGCCCACCAAATTCCCCACGAAAATAGTCTACAAGCAAATATTTTCCCACGAATTTGAAATTCGTGGGAACATTCATGGGAAATTTCCAGCGAATTTAAAATTCGTTAGAAAATCCCCATGAATTTTTTTAAATTCGATGGAAATTCCCACGAAATTTCCAACGAATTTCAAAAATTCGTGGGAAATTTCCAACGAATTTTAAATTCGTTGGACAATCCTGACGAATTTTTTAAATACGGTGGAAATTCCCAAGAAATTCCAATGAATTTCAAAAATTCATGGGAAATTTCCAAAGAATTTTTAATTCATTGGAAAATCCCGGCGAATTTTTTAAATTCGATGGAAATTCCCACGAAATTCCAACGAATTTCAAAAATTCGTGGGAAATTTCCAACGAATTTTAAATTCGTTGGAAAATCCCCACGAATTTTTTAAATTTGGTGGAAATTCTCACGAATTTCCAACGAATTTTAAAAATTCGTGGGAAATTTCCGACAAATTTAAAATTCGTTGGAAATTATTCGACGAATTTTAAACTCTTTGGAAATTTCCCACGAATTTTTGAAATTCGTTGGAAATTTCCAACGAATGCATAATTCGTTGGAAATATTACTCTATAGAGTATTTTCGCCGACACTCCAAATTTTTTGCAAAAACACTCCTCCTCGTAGCTGTCCTCGTCGCCGTCCTCCTACCGTCACCGCCTTCACCGTACACGTCGTCGTCGACACCGGCGTCCTCACTGTCCACCTCTCCATCAACTTCGCCTAGCCCGGTAGGTAACCCTAAACTATTCCTTGAATAAAATGGTGACTCGGCTATGAGGGGGTGGCGGGGGTCGCCATGGAGTTGCCCGGGGGGGTCGCGGCGGAGTTGGCTGGTGGGTGGGTGGCGGCCGAGATGGCCGGAGGCCGTGGGTCGCAGCCGAGGTGGGCCGGAGGGGGGTCGCGGGCGAGCCGGCCGTGTGGGGGGGTCGCGGGCGACTGGCCATAGGGGGTCGCCAACGAGCTGGCCATGTGGGTGGGGTCGCAAGTGACTGGCCGTGGGGGGTCGTGGGCGAGCTGGCCGGGGGAGGGGGTCGCCGGTGAGCTGGCTGGGGGGCGGGGGCGGGGGGTCGTCGGCTTGGCTAGCTGTGGGGGGGACGCCGGCTTGGCTGGCCGCGGGGGGGCTCGCCTGCTTTCGTTCTTTACATTTAATATGCTTTATTTTATTTTTCGTGGAATTTGATGTGGTCCAAATTTTAATAGGTTGCTTCGACGGGGCCGAAAGATTGTTATTTATCAAAGGCGATAGTCGGTTTGTTTCATTTTGTCGAGTTTATTTATTGCTCTATTAAACAAAATGGTAAGCAAAATGACTAAGTCATTTTGAGTCCCTAATATATGTTCATATGTTTAAATATATTTGTCTAATCTTCCTATTTGTCCGTTTAAACGTGGAGGTCTCATACGTGGTTCGAGTTCACAAAGAAGATCTGCCCCTTCCGCTGCCTCGTCCTCATCCCCGACTCTGTCCTCTTTGCCTGCCCTTTCATGTAACCCTCAACCACAACATGTTCATGGACAACGCGAACACATTGTCCCATCTTCCGGCCCTCAACAACATATTAGGGTAGAACCTCGGGACGTACGAACTGAATTTACTTTAGTTCAATCTCCGAATCGATTTCCTTCGATTCCACTTTCTTCTTCAGTGCAACAGTTAAATGATGCAGAAGATACCCAATTCCTTATATGCCCATGTGGAGATTCGTAAGTACTTCATTTTTTTATGTATATATAAATTATCGATGTAAATAAAATTGTCCATGTTGCGAATTATCCGTGTCACATCCCGATTTTTGCGCCTGGGAAGCTGCAGGTAAATTGTAATATCCTCAATTTCAATCCTTGGAAAATGATTATGGGTTAAGTTTGGTGGTTTTCCAATCAGAACTAAATTGTTTTCTCTTGTTTTGGAAAACCCAGTTTTGGATCCTTTGTACCCCTTCGTATTGTTATTTTTTGGGAGACTTTTGTGATCTGAATTTTCAAACATTTCCTTCTTGAAATTGTTCCAAACCTCTTGAAGTTTTACATAATTTAATTTCAGAATTTTTGGAGTTGATATGAGTGGTACAATGGCCTGATTTTCGGACCGTACAAAACTGCCCAGAATGGGTATTTCGGTGATGTTTATACCGTCTTTATTTTCTACGAGCTTTTCTGGGCTGATTTTGGAAAAGTTTCCTTCACAAAAGTTGTTGAAAACGTCCTTTTCTATAATGTGTATAAATTTGGGAATTTTTCAAGATCATTTGGATTCTGGACAGAGCTTGATTTAATAAACAAGAATGCTATCCCGGTGAACTGTTTTTAGTCTGTATTTGAGCTACTAAAAATGGTGTTTATGGAAAGATTCCGAATTTTTGTTCTTCACGAGAAATGTTTTTTAAGGTCTTTTTTATGACATATTCAAATTTGAGAATTTTCGGAGTTCATTTACTATATTTTCAAGTCCGATTTCGTGAACAGTGCAAAACTGTCCGGTTTTGTCAGATTTCAAAGATTTAACATTTTCTATATGAGAACGTTGGAATTTCGACTTAGTGTCTTCTAATGGTTTAAAGTACGCATTCTGAGCTTTCAAATGAGGTATTTTATTCTTTGATTGGAGAAAACCTATAAAGTTTGACTAAGTCAATCTTATCATCATTACTTGCATTTATTAAATTAGACTTTGTTGGCCTTCATGATGGCTTGCATTTATTAAAGTTGGACTTTAGGGCCCTTCATCATGACTAGCATTAATGGAAGTTAGACTTTGGAGGCATTGTCATCATGACCTAATGAGGTCATCGCTTACCTCACGCACCCGATGACACGCGCGCTTACCTCATTATCCCCGATGACACGTGCACTTACCTCATCCAAGTTTTGGTCCCAAGTTTTGCCTCTCTATAAATAGAAGGAAGGCCATTCAGCCTAGGGGAGAGAAAAATAGAGAGAGAAAGAGAAGCCGAGAGAGAGAGAAAGAGAGAAAGAAAGAGAGAAAAAGCTTACCAATTAGCCGTATCTCTCTTGTGGTTTGATCAAGTGAGAAAGCTACGTCCGAGGCCCGAGTGTTCGTGAATCGCCCGAGAGTCACCGAGACTCGCATGTCCTTCACATGCCTCGTTTTCTCTAGTTCTTGTTAATTGTTATGTAAGTGAATTCCTTAATATCGAGAAAGGATGTTGAGATATGTTGTGACGTGGTTTGCTTGGATCGTTTCTTGGTCGTTTGGTTGGTCGTAGTTAGTTCATTTCCTCGGTTTGATCGTGTTTCATATTTGATATTGTTTTGAGATAGAGTCAAGATTGGTAAAGTGTACATGAGATAGAACCGAGCCTTGGTTGGTAACCGAGAGTTGGCTGGTAAAGTGCACATGTTATAGCCGTGCGTGATGTTCTCTTGTATGAACTTTGCTATTGAACTGCCATCAATGTGGGTGCAGTAAAAGCCGACTTGTGTTATGTGACATTCCGAATTTCGACCCATTTTTGGGATTTATAAAACGTATAATTCGTCAGTGCGCTTATAATAGAATCTCGCCCGGGAACTGATCACTCTCGGGTTTTTGTTTTTAAAAAATAGAGATTTCGTTAGAATCGCACTCGATCGAATTTGGCCGTTATTTAGACCTCGAACTTGGCAGTCGATTTTCTGGAGTTTCGGGACAAATTTAACTGATCGGTGTCTATATTATTGTAGCCAGCCTCGAGATTGCCCGGAATATGTGAAAAGTGAAATTTTGGACCGGGTACGGATTTGGACTAGTAGACCTCCCTCGTAGTGTGTTTTTGAGTCATTTTATTTATATTTTATTTTGGCCCTTGTCCTATGCTATTAGTTAGGGTTTTTCGTGGACCGTTGGACCATTTTCCGGGTTTGAACCGTGTTCGTTGGATCGCAATCGAGTGTGTGGACTTTCTTTTCTCTCTCTCCTCTGCGCCACGTCACTTCCCCCTCTGCCCGCACGTCTTCTCTCTCTTCCTGTGCACGTTTCCCTTACGTCTTCTCTCTCTCTCTCTCCTTCTTTTTCTCTCTTTTTCCCCCCTGCCGCGCACGTCATGCCCGCATGCACGTTCCCCCCTGACATGCACACTCTCTCTCTCTCCTCTTCCTTCTTCTTCTCCTTCTCTTCTCTCTCTCTTCCCTTTTCTTTTGGTCTTCTTCGGTCCCTTCCTTCCCCGACGAGCCTGCATGTGGCCCTGCTCCATCCGGCGCCTGCCCAGCTCGCCGACCGCCGCTCGCCGGACTGACCTTCGCCTCTCGTCACCACCGCGCGCCATCCCGCCGCCGCCTCCACCTTGCCGCCGCCGCCACAGCAGTTCGCCCCCCTCTCTCGCCCACTCTTCTCCCCCGCGGCCCCTCTCACCCTCCGTCCGACGCCGCCCCCGATCGTCGCTGCCGCGAGCTCAGCTCTCCGAGCTACCAGGAGCTCGCCGCCGCCACCGTCGCCACCGCGAGCCACATCACAGCCGCAGCTCACCGGGCCGAACTCCCCCTCCCATGTTCGGCTACGCCTCACCCAGCCACCGCACACCGCTGTTCCGACCGCCGTCGCTGCCTCGTCCACCACCACCCGGCGTCCCCTCTGTCACCGACCGCCGCCGTGCCGCCCGGGTACCGCCGGCTCCGAGCCCACGCCACCACCAGCTTTCTCTCTCTCCCTTGCCACCACCACTCCGGCCGACTCTCCTCTCTCCCTCCGAGCTAGTCGCCGGAGAGTCGCCCTGCTCGCCGCCGCCCGCCGCCCGCTGGCCAGCCGCCCAGTCAACCAGCTGACCAGTCACTGCTTGAGCCGCGCCTGTGCTTGTGCTTGTGCTTGTGCCCGTGGCCGGGCATTGCGCCGTGGCTGAGCCTCCGCCGCCCAGCCGCCGACCAGCTGCTGCTCGCCGCCGCCGTCGGCCGCCAGCCCGGTCAGCCAGCCAGCCGACCAGCAGCTCAGGCCGCTCGCCCAGCCGTGCCCGGGCTTGCCCAAGCCGTGGCCGGCCCGTTGCCCACGTGCACCAGCCGCGCGCCCGCTCGCCCGGTCGTGGCCCATCGCCGTGCCCGTCGCCCAGGCACGTCGCCCGTCCAACCAGGCGCGTCGCCCGTCCGCGCCCGTGCCCGCGCCCGTGCCCGTGCCCGTGCCCGCGCGCCAGGCACGCCGACCGGCCATTGTGCCCGCGGTGGCTGGCCACCGCGCCCGTGTGGCCTGCGCTCGCGCCTAGTTGGTACTGTTCACCCGGGCCATTTTAGGCCCGAGCCGATTTTCTCCGGGCCAAACTTAGGTAAGTGACTTCCTAAACCCTACCTAGTACATTGGGTATTATTAGACTTGTCTAGAGTTTGATTAGTATCGGTTTAGGGATTAAACGTGGATTCGGGTTAATATTCGCATGTGTGTGATTGTTATATTAACTTACGATATTTGTGGGGCTTAATTTAGTAGCTAATTAAGGGGGCTAAATGACCGTATTGTCGTGGGTTAGAACGGCTAGGGCGTGTTTTAATTTAATTATATTACGTTATGGTTACGTTATTTAAATTGGGTTAGATAATATGATTGAATTGGATGATTGTGTGTGGCCGACTTGAACGTTGAGTTCGTATGTTGAGGTGGCGAAATGTGAATTGGGCTGAGTTGTGAATATGAAATATTTGATGCAATTGGCGTGAAATTGATTGAATTAAATAGTGTGTGCTTGCCTTTCGATTTGAAGCCCGGATCGATCGGAGGGCTACGGACTTGGGACGTGTTGACGGCGGTCCATGTGAAGGCATGACTGGCCGAGGTGCCAAATGGATGCGGGCTTGAGACGTGCGGACGGTGGCCCATTAAAGGTGTGATAGACCGGAACGTGTTTACGTCGGTCATTGGAATGATTGATTGAATGATTGATGATATGGCTTGGGACGTGCGGACAGCGGCCATTGGTTTGGGTGATTGGGCGGCTTGTGAGCCCGTGAGAGGAAAGTTGGTTGGACGCGTGCATGCGACTTGCGTGTGATTGGATTGGCTGGTTGAGCATGTGATTGGATTGGCTGGTTGAGCGTATGATTGGATTGGCTGGTTGAGCGTGTGATTGAATTGGCTGGTTGAACATGTGATTGGATTGGCTAGTTGAGCATGTGATTGGATTGGCTGGTTGAGCGTGTGATTGGATTGGCTGGTTGAATTAGTTAGATTGATTGAGTGTAAGTGTGGTTGGTATTTGAACGATTATGATGTGCTATTTAGCTACTATTATTGCATTACCATGTTATGACTAACGTGCAGTGTTGGCATGGGCTTAATGGCAAGGTGAGTACAATAATGTGAATCTTTATATCTTATGGGGTAGATTGCATGTACGACTTGTCTGGGTACGCATTGGCCTATGTGGGGTATAGGGGGTTGCTTATTGAGACTCGTTCTCACGGTTATTATATAACCATTTCAGATCCGCGACGATGAGTGACTGAAGATTCTTCAAGGGTATCCCGGAGATCGAAGACGGGTCAAGAACCCGGTATTTTGAGTTTCCCTTTTTGGTAGAGGAGTTAAGCTTGCGAACCATTATCCCGGTTGAGGAGTGTGATTCTGTCATTGTGGCCTAGCTTGGGGATTTGTCTTTTGTGGACGTTGAATGTATTCGTCAAGTGTAGAAATTACAGTTATTTGTTTATTGCTATTGCTGCCCCTTGTCATTATTAATTGTCCGGGTTGTTTCTATTTGTTTCCGCGTGTGCTTAATCTCTGATGTGTGGATTGGGTCGGTGACGTACCTGGGACGTCGCATTCAATGATCGACCATCGAGGGGTGTCGCGAGCTCGTTAGGGTTCGGGGCGTGACATCCCGCTGATTTGGTATCAGAGTAAGGCTAGCTCGAACCAAGATGGTCGAAGCTTGGAGTAATAAGGAGCGATGACTTTGGGGTAGTCAGTTAGGAAGACTTGTTGGCCATGCGTTACCCAGACTGTTTGATTGTGATTGCTGAGTGACGTATGCAATAACATGTGAAATGCAGGTGCGTCAGGACTTGAGGTTAGTGCACGATTCCTGTTCTTTGTGATTGAGTGATGTTGTGATTGACTGTCTGCTTAGTGAACTGTTGTGATTCATTGCCCAGGGCTTTAGACTGGTATAGTTGGCCTAGGTCTTTATTTCTCGGGGGGAATTATAGCAGGTAAGTAGGTAGGGTGGACCCTGTGAGTATGAGTAGCCGAGGATGAGGTCGAGGTCGTATAGGTCCGCAAGTTGAAGTTGTGGGGGATCCCAGATGGGATGAGATTTTGAGGGCACTCGAGAAAGTTAGAATTTTAATGGGAAGGCAAACTGAGGAGCGAGATGCTAGTGTTGATACTGATGCTGAGACCACTGTTGTTGTCGTCAATGGAAATAACGAGAATCATGGACATAATGGAATTGTTGGGAATCAAGATTGAGGACAAGTTAATGCAGTCAGATAGACGCGTCAGCTGGTGGGATAATATTTGAAATTGAAACCTCTGGAGTTCGATGGTAAAGGTGACCTTGAGGCTATATTACTTTGGGTAGAAAAATGACGGTTTCTTCGATGAAGAGAAAGCGATGAGGTATTCGGGTACACTGATGAGGAGAAAGTGACCTTGGTTATATATCAATTCTAAGGAAATGCAAGTGATCGGTAGGAGGACCCCCAAAGTAGGATATTTCAAAGGGCATATTTCTAAGCTGGGATGTCGTTGTCGAGGCCTTTAATGAGAAGTACGTTCAAAAAGTGTGCGGGGACAGAAAAGGACATAGTTCCTTCGACTTCGCTAAAATCGGATGTCAGTTGATCAGTGCGAGGTCAAGTTTGTAGGGACCGTGAGGATAGGACGAGGATGGTTGAGGACTATGAGGGTAGGACAAGGAGGTTTCGGGATGGATTGGAACAGGAATTCCGCAATCAATTAGTACTCTTGGGGCTTAAGGGATTACGATGAGTTGTGCGAGAGAGCTCGATGGTTGACACGGATATGAGTGAAAAGACTGCCGCTTTTGGATCGCAGTACGTGCCGACTAGGGACAATAGGAACTTTGGAAAGAAGCCTATGATAGAGGAACGAAGGTTTGTCTCTCTAGTAAGAAAGAACCTTGGAAAGCTGAACTAATACTCCAACGCTACATGTCGGTCTTACGGAAAGAGGCATAGGTATGGCCATTGCCAAGGTAGAAGTGGAGCATGTTGTGGATGTGGACAGTAAGGTCACCAAGTGAGAAATTGTTGAACCGACAGGTTAGGTCACGAATGCAATCGCAGCAATCGCAGGTAGGACATTAAGCGAGAACTGCCCTGCAGATTAATCAGAATCGGCTGAGGACGTAAGGAAAAGTGTAGTGGCTGAGAAGGAAGTGAAGGATGTGCCTTGAAAGTCTAGGTGCGTTATGAGATAGTATTGGGTACAGTAGGAGATGATTTCGAAGTTATTGCCCGAGTGGTCATGTAAGACTTAAAATCAATTTTATCAGGAATCGGCGCAATCGGTTTAAGGATTTATGGATTACTAATGATATTCTTGGACGAGTTGGGAAGGATGAGTGTTGCTTAGGAATTATAGATTTTGTAAAGAACCGATGTGAGTTGTTTTTGGGAGACTGTTGGATTGAAATTGAATGGATTGAGCTTTCTCTTTGAGGTGTAAAAAGATAATTAAATTGTGGCTGATTAGTTAGTTGAGGAATTAAGGCTAAAGGACATAGCCGAGGTGTGTAATTTTCCCGATGTCTTTCCTCAGGAATTGCCGGGATTACCGCCTGTTAGGGGGGTCGAGATTGTGATTGAATTGGCCCTAGGGACAAAACCGACCTTGGGAACGCCCTACAAGATGTCACTATCGGAATTGAAGGAATCGAAAGTCCAAATATGGGAGTTACTGGATTAAGGTTTTATTCGTCTGAGTGGGCTTTCATGGGGAGCGCCAGATTTATTCATGAGGAAGAAGGACGGATCGTTAAGGTTATGTATTGACTACAGACAGTTGAATCAGATGGCTATTAAGAATAAACGCCAGTTGCCAAGGGTAAATGACTTGTTCGACCAGTTGCAAGGGGCATCAGTATTTTGTAAGATCGACTTAAGGACGGGTCATCACCAATTGAGGATTAAGAAGGAAGACGTGCCGAAGTCGGCATTTAGGACGAGGTATGAACACTATGAGTTTATGGTGATGCTGTTGGGACTGATGAACGCCCCTGCAGCCCTTGTGGATTAAATGAATCGGGTATTCAAGGAATTTTTTTTTGGATCAGTTTGTGATTGTGTTTATAGATGATATTCGGGTGTATTCGAAGAGTTCCGCCGAACACGAGGTACATTTGGAAAAAAAAAAGGGGTTCTACGGACCCTAAGGGAACATGCACTCTACACTAAGTTCAGCAAGTGTGAATTCTGGCTTTACGGAGTAGCGTTCTTAGGTTATGTGGTATCTGGTGAAGGAATTGTAGTGGACTCAGCAAGGACTGAAGCCGTCACGAATCGACCGAGACTAACAACAGTAACCGAGGTTAAGAGTTTCCTGGGTTTGGCAGGTTATTACAGACGTTCCGTGGAAAGGTTTTTAGCATTAGCGACACCGTAAACAAATTTACTAAAGAAGGAAACAAAATTTGAATGGACAGATAAGTACAAAAGGGAGTTTTCAGGATTTAAAACAGAGCTTGATAATCATGCCAGTGTAGACGGTCCCGTCAGGTCTAGGAGGATATGAAATTTACAGTGACGCGTCAGTAAGGGGATTTGGGATGTGAGCTAAGGCAACACGGGAAAGTAGTGGCATACGCATCGTGTCAATTGAGGCCACATAAGCTGAATTATCCAATGCATGATTTGGAATTAGCCACAGTTATCTTCGCTCTTAAGATTTGGAGGCATTACCTGTGTGGGGAGAAATTCAGATTTATTAAGATCATCAAAGTTAAAGGTATTTGTTTTCCCAAAAAGAACTTGACTTGAGACAGCGACATTGGATGAAACTCCTTAAGGACTACGACGATGATGTTTTATATCACCCTGGAAAGGCTAATAAGGTAGCAGATGCACTGAGTCGGAAATCAAACATCGCGCATATGTTGGTCAAGGAGTGGACTCTGTTGGAGGGAGTTCGAGATTCGGGATTTAAGTTTGAAGTAAGTCATGTTTCAAGTCTACTTGCCGCATTGAGGATTGAACCGGAGATCCAAACTAAGATTGAGGCTTTACGGTCGACGGACCCAGAGATTCAAAAGATTCTGAGTATGGACGTTACAAGGAGGAAATCGAAATTTCAGGTGTTCGAGGATGGGATTCTGAAGTGTCGCGGACGGTTGTGCGTACCTGGTGATGCAGAACTCAAGGAGGAGATTCTATCTAAAGTGCATCGTAGTAGTTATAGTATTCACCCGAGTAGTACGAAAATATGTCAGAACTTACGGCAGCATCATTGGTGGAACGGCATAAAAGTGGACGTGGCCACGCATGTGGCTAAGTGTTTAACATGCCAACAAGTGAAGGCGCAACATTACAAGCCGGGTGGGATGTTGCAGCCATTGGAAATTCTCGAGTGGAAATGGGAACACTTCACGATGGACTTTGTAATGGGATTACCGAGAAGACAAAGGGGTCATGATTCAATTTGAGTGATAGTTGATCAGTTGACAAAGTCAGCACAATTTCTACTGGTGTGAAAGGATTTCGCCTTGGGAAGGTATGCCGATTTGTATGTGCGACATATAGTCCGTCTCCATGGAGTACCAGTGACGATCACTTTGAACCGTGATCCTAAATTTACTGCCGCCTTTTTGGAAAAGTTTTCATGTGGCATTAGGAACGAAGTTACAGTTTAGCACGGCCTATCATCCTCAGACGGATGGTTGGTTTGAAAGGACAATTCAGGTTTTGGAGGAAATGTTACGGGCATGTGTATTGGATTTTAAAGGAAGTTGGGAGGAACAGTTGCATTTTGTTGAATTCGCCTACAACAATAGCTACCAGCAAGGTATTAGAATGGCACCGTTTGAAGCATTGTACGGCAGAGCCTGCAGAACACCGGTTTGTTGGGATGAAGTTGGTGAGAGGATTATCTCGATTTGGTAAGAAAGGAAAGATGAGCCCGAGGTACGTTTGCCTTAATCCCGCTGTTGTTTTTCATGTGATTGTCCCGAGATATGCTTCCGCTTGTGTTTAAAGAAAGATAATAATGAACGGGACGTCACGTTTATGACCACGAGGTTGGGGGCGTTACAATCCGTATGCTTCATTATCTCATTGTCCGTATTGTTATAACATGTTTTTCAGATTCACGGAGTCTACGCATGTTGTGAGGAAACTGAATGAAATAGTCAATAACTGTTGGATGGGTCAGTTTATTACTTGTAGCAGCGCTCCGGCAGAAGTGAAGACTTTGTGGTCGAATGAGTTCAAGGTTAGTGTTGTCTTTCTTCACAACCTAAGTTCGGTATAGCATACTGATGGTCAATAATGAATTTTGTCACGAATTATCTGGTATATTGTAATGAATATGTGACGTGTGGCCCTAGTGGATAACTTTCAGTTGCTTTTCTTTTGACTGTAGCGTAAGTTCACGTGGGATGAAAAATGGAAGAGGATGAGGTTAAAAGAATTTTCAAGAAGAAAATCGGTGATCACATGCGATATGTGATAAATAGATTGAAGAGAAGAAAAGAAAAGCCGACCTTTTTTACAACTAACAATTGGACGGAAATTACGAAAACTTGGGAAACTGAGAAGCATAAGCAAAGGTGTGAACATAATAAGAAGAATCGAGTTTTTAGTTCTAGTGACGGGTCTGCGTCTGCCACATATGCTGGGGGGATGTCTATTAGCATCGGGGAGCATAAAAGAAGAATGGTAAGTTTTTTTATACATGTCAGTGCATTTAATGTAATGATTACTCATTTATGTTTATATTTTGTAGGCAGATGAAATAGGGATGGAACCCACTTTTACAGCTACATTTGAACGTACATTCCAAAAAAAGGATACGACATGGACTGGCGCTCGAGCAAAAGCTATTAAGGTATGTAAGATTATAGTTCGGACTTTATGGAAACTAGAATGAAAATCATGAATGTTTTTAATATTTGTGGTAATATATATATCAATTTATTTTATTTCCATCTATAATGTTAATACAGGAAAAATATTATGAACTTTTAATGAGCATCGCTAGTGGTGATGGTGGTGATGGTGGTGGTGGTGATGGTGGTGATGGTGATGGTGGTGGTGGTGGTGGTGGTGATGGTCGTACCGTGTCTGAGCCATCGGTTGACAGTATGGCATTATGGGTGGAGGCAGCGGGTGGGATGAAAGGAGGAAGAATATTTGAGATGAGATCCTTGTCAAGGATGTACAAAACGAATGCTGCTGCAACTTCATCCTCCAATGCGGCTGTTTCAAGGAGGACACAACATGAGGAGCATATAACCCAAGAATTGAGCCAACTGAAGCAGTTGCTTGTACAGAAGGACGAAGAAATGAAGTATTTACTTGGACAGAAGGACGAACAAATAAGGGTGATGCAACAACAAATGCAAATTGTCATGCGACATCTCGACATCGATCGTAAGAGGTTCCTCCTCTACCTCATATTAATCCAATTGATGATGGGCATAATGTTGAGCCACAAAATGATGCGGCGATTGGTGGTGATGATGATGATGATGATGCTGATGCTGATGATTATGTTGTTAGTCCTTTCTAGTTCATTCTCGAGTACCAAAGCTGCCAATATTTTATGGTTGTCCCGTGTTCTTTCAATGTTTTGAATGTATGACCTGATGTTCATTAGTGCTTAGCTGCCTCTTTGTATTATGAGATTGAATATCGAATATCATTAGATGAGACTTTGCAACTTATGCATTGTAGAAATTAATATTGCTTTTTTACCCAAAAAAATTAATATTGATAATAATTAGATTTAAAATCGAAATTGTCGCTAAACAAAATTCGTTATAAACTTAGCGACGAATTTTGTCACGAATAGATTTTGTTGCAAATTACCAACGAAAATTGAATTTTTTTGATGAAAAAAAATCAAATTTCCAACGATTTTTGCAATGAATAATTAGCGCCAAATTTTGCAACGAATTTTCCCACAAATGTTTTTTTTGTCGAAAATTACCAACGAAAATTGAATTTTTTTGATGAAAAAAATCTAATTTCCAACGATTTTTGCAACGAATAATTAGCGCCAAATTTTGCAACGAATTTTCCCACAAATGTTGTTTTCGTCGAAAATTACCAACGAAAATTGAATTTTTTCGTCGGAAAAGAAATCGAATTTCCAACAATTTTTGCAATGAATAATAGCTGCCAAATTTTGCAACAAATTTTCCAACGAAATTTTTTTTTGTCAAAAATTACCAACGAAAATTGTTTGTAGGAAAAATTTGTGATTTCCAACGAATTTTTTTTTCGTTGGAAATTAACAACGAAAATTGTTTGTCGGAAAAATTTGCGATTTCCAACGAATTTTTTTTTCGTCGAAAATTAACAACGAAAAGTGTAATTCTCTTGTCGGAAATATTCGTGATTTCCAACGAATTATGTTTTCGTCAGAAATTACCAACGAAAATTGTTTGTCGGAAAAATTCGTTGTGATTTCCAATGAATTTTTTTTCGTTGGAAATTACCAACGAAAATTGTTTGTCGGAAAAATTCAACATTTCCAACGAACTTTTTTTTCGTCGGAAATTACCAACGAGAATTGTAATTTTTTGTCGGAAAAATTCATGGATTTCCAACAACTTTTCCAACGAATAATTTGCAACGAATTTTTCCAACGAACTATTAGCGACGAATTTTGCCACGAATTAATTTTCCTCGCAAATTACCAACGAAAATTTAAATTTTTTTTCGTCGCTAATTTCGTTGGAAATTACCAACGAATTATCTACGAATTCTCCAACGAATTTTTTGCATCGGAATTTACCAACGAATTTGTCGCAAAAATTTCCAACGCAGAATTATCGATGAATTTTGTTTCGTCGGAAATTCGTTTTGCCACGAATATTTTTCAATGAATTTTGCCACGTTTTTTCTAACGAATAATTACCAACGAATTTTCCAACGAACTTCCAACAAACTTTCCAACTAATTTTCCAACGAATTTTCCGACGAATTTTTCCAACAAAAAATTTCGTTGCAAATTACCAACAAAAATTTAAATTTTTCGTCAGAAAAATTTTCGACGACGAATTACCAACGAATTTTTTTTTTCGGAAATTTCGTTGGAAATTCGTTTTCGAACGAATTTTGCCGAATTTTTCGTTGGAAAATTCGTTGGAAAACTCTTATTTTTTTGTAGTGCATCAATATCCTCTCAACGATCCATCAACCGGAGAACTATTACATACTCAATCTAATTTTGAACCTATCACACATATTCTTAACACTTTAAGAATAGATTTAGTCATAACTGATCTTATGGACTCATTCATATAAATGGGATAATGAATGAATTTGTCTTTGTCATTAAAAATATAATTTAAATCGCTAACATGTAATTATTACATGGTTGCTTTACGGTATATGGCCAACATTGGCTACACGTGAAATGTGAATAGGATGTGAATTTTAAACGTTAACCGGAGCTCCATAACTTGTTTGCACCGTGGCGTGAATTTTCGTGAACTTTCTACATGATGCGGTCAACAAAGTTTCGTTGAGGTGTGACTAGCATTGCTTCATTTTCATCTCATCAAGCACATTTATGGGCAATCTATCTCTTTTGCTGCATTCCTTCTATAACTCGTGTAACACGTGCATTTGGCTTTATTTGTCATGGTGTCATGCAGCCACTTGCTCCAATCTGTGAGCTTTGTGG
This sequence comes from Syzygium aqueum, assembly GCA_031216185.1. NCBI lineage: Eukaryota > Viridiplantae > Streptophyta > Magnoliopsida > Myrtales > Myrtaceae > Syzygium > Syzygium aqueum. Next base: position 14,760,043 of record CM062236.1, read on the forward strand.
TTCAGAAAGACTCAGGGATGAGGGCTCCAAATTCAGGTACCTGGTCCTGTAAATTCTGCACGTTGGATAATGATGTCGAGTTAGAGATTTTCAGTTTATGAGCAGTTAAAATATTCACTTAGGCCTCCAGTGTCAGCAAGAGCACCATGTCGGGGTGATTGACAGTTTGTCATGTTGGTGGCATTTCACTTCCTATTTTCTACTGCCAGGTTTTTTTTGTACACCCTTCTGTCTGTGTTATGGCCATCTTAATATGAGCAAAGTGAAGAGCCAACACTTAATAATATCATGGGTGTTGCTTTTGCCCCAGAATTTGTGTATATTTAGATTCTAGGACGGCGATTTGGTGCCTACTATTGCGGAGTTTAAAAGGAAGCAATCTAAGTTCTGTGACCTCTAATGAGAGATGTAACAACCAGGTCTTACAGTATTATTTACAGCCTGAGCAATCTGAGCTGACTTGTTTCCTACTGAAAAACCGTAAGACCAAAATAGGCAGAGCATTAGAAGTGTTATTTAGTGTGAAACTAGTGGTGGGTAAAAGCATTTAGAGAAATAAATAAAGCTAATATTGAATGAGAATTATGGCTCTTGATATATGCATAGTATATACATACATTTGGAATGTGATTGTGTTTCTTCCAAGGGTTAATAGCATTGAAATTTACCTCAAACTAATTTTCATCTCCCAAAAAATTTCAAACCAGTACCCCATGACGCATGTTTACCAAATCTACACTTAGTCAGTTTGGAATCTAACGTGGATGGTAGATTTGGATCAATGGTACTAGTTTGAGATTTTACATTAAACAAAAATTAGTTTGAGATAAATGTGTCACAATGGTATAAGTTTGTGATTTTTTTCTTGTGAGACGAAAACTTGTCTGAGGTAAATGTGTCACGAGGTACCGGTTTGGGATTTTTAATGTTATTAACCCCTTCTTCCAACTTATTAAAGCTTTATCCATTTATCCGAGATAGATTACCAATTGTTTTTGAGTTGACAAGGTTGGCATCCTTTCAGCTTATGCATGAGAATGAGAGCTACCACTTTCTTATAGAATTCGACTCGAGAGCAAAGTGGTTTACCATTCCATTGTCAATATAGAGTTGCAAGGTAAAATTCACGATATTAAAAAATATCCACATTTTGATCTTGGCTTCTGCATATGATTATTGTGATAATCTTGACGTGCTCCAGCCTTCATTGTCGAAGATCAGCAATTTTTCCGTGATGGTGTGCATATTCTAAGAATCAGTTCCTTTGAAAGAGGGAAAAAGACAGTAATTTGAGTCTTCTACCTCCAAATTCGTTTCTTGCACAGAAACTCTGGTAAATAAGACACGTCAAGTTGGTTTTGCTGAATACCCTATCGCTAATTGTTAGATAAATGGCATGAGTTCTACCTGATGGCCACATATTGCTGCTTCAGGAGCTTTTTTCTTTGTTCTTTAAATGGACTTATGCTGCTCCAGCACCATGAAGAGGCATGTCTTGCTCACTGATTGAGCCAGGCCACAAAAGAAGACAATAACAATTATTTTCACCTCCAATACTAGAAGTATGGACTCAGAATAATAATTTGAGATAGCTCTGGCTTACTAAAGAGAGGTTGCACAAGAAGTGTATGAAAGCTAGTTTTTACAGAGAGATGATGAGTTTTCACTGGCCATTAATTGGAGCGTCTCGCACGGTGTTAGGAACTAATGAAGCATCACTGTGCCTGTCAACATTATTGATAAGGTACTTTTCTAAACTTGAGCATTCGCAGTGCTTTTTGGACTAATTACATCGACATTGTTGCGGCTGTGTTTCTCACAACTTGATGGCCGTCTCAGTGACTACCGTAGTTTACTCAAGCATGGCCAATGCAGATAATGTACATCCAAAGTATCACTGCCGATCATGGGTCCGATTGTTCAGGCTCGTGCGGAAGTTGCCAATCAAGATAGGATTCTTGGCTTGAAAGAGCCAGCAATTGATTGGCAAAGAGTGACTTCAGAGTTCAGATCTCTCATTAACATAAAGCCCACAATTAAAGGAAAAAGTATCAGTTTTGAGAGGTTGTCATCTCATGAAGATGCACAAAAAGCATTTGCCGAATCGTGAGTGTGCCCTGCACATTGCCACATTACATGACTCATGGCTGGCTGATAGTTCTTCTTCATCTTAAGGTTGACATATCAATTGCTTTTGCGTGCTGGGATTTTTGTTCAATTGAAAAATCTGATGTTACCAATTCAAAGTGGGGATGACGACGTTTGGCCAGCAATGGTCCATAAAGAGATTTCTCTTTATTTTGCACTTTTAATTCAACCGATGATGAGTCATCGCAAACGTCAGGGATCGCAAGCTTCCACTCTCTTCTATTATTAATTTTGGTCACTCCACTTCTTCTGGAGAATATTTTTCCTTGACAATTATTTTGTATGATTTTTGTGAAAATAAATGTGATCAATCATTGTGAATGATCCATTCCAATCAATTAGTCATGGCCACGGTTCCGGAACCGCCGGTTCCGGTTCAGAACCGGTGGTTCCGGTTCCTAGCCATGAACGAACCGGACGGTTCCGGTCCGGTTCCGATTCCGGGCCGGTTCCTAGTCGGTTCCGGTTCCGGGCCGATTCCGGTTCCTGTTCCGGTTTCGGTTCCTGCCGGTTCCGGTTCATAATTTAAAATTTTTTAAAAAAATTATGAAATAAAAAAATTAATGAAATTATGAAATAATGAATTATTCAATATAAATTGTAATAAAAATATAAATTGTAATCAAATTTGGAGACAAAAAGAGAGAATGAGGGGGCTTGAACTTAATAAATTATCATTAAGCGCCTTACAATTCGTTACAATGATCAATAAAAAAAAACACAATATATATATGCCCTAAAATAACCCAAAAACCCAAGCCTATCCGAACCCCCGCATTCCGTGCGTAGGGGTCACATGTCGTCGGATTATACTTCAGTTTCCCTAAGCTCACGTGGGCGTGCCCTGTATGAGAAACAAGGGTCCCCGAAATATTTGCCAACTCCAACAATTCTTTTATCCTCAGTCGTCGCTACCCGTTCCTGTTCTAGTAGCGGTACCGGTGGTATATCCGTCGTTAAAGAATTCGGATTCATTATTTCGATCTATCTCTTGTTGTCGGTATTGAGTCTTCATCCAATCATCGACACAAGCTTGCATCTCCACTGATCCTAGAGGTAATCTTGAACGATATTCGTCCAAAATATTACCTCCGGCACTGAATGCTTGTTCGACCGCAACCGTGGAACAAGGGGTTGCAAACATTTGTTTTGCAATAAGAGAAACGATTGGGTATTGGCTTGCGTGCCTCTTCCACCAATCCAAAATTAAAAAATATGTACCACCTTCGGATTCAGCAAACTCAAAAGAAACGGTTGGATAAAACTCTAATTCAGAAATATTTCCTATTACTCCCTTTTGTTTTTTTGTCTATTTAATAAGAGTTGGTACCCTCTACTAATTTTACCTGTACTCTCATTTTGTGTCTCGGTAGATTGAGAAGATCCAATATTACCTAAATTATATTTAGTATAAAATTCGTTATATAATTCTATTACTACGCTTTTAACCTCACTTAGTATGGTTGTAATATTTACCGTATCATAATGTAAACATTGATAATACGTATGCAAATAATCACTTAAACCATCTAATTTGCAACACGGATAAAAAATACAAGCAACTAAATAAATAATGGGAATTTCGCCATAATAATGTAGCCACTTCATTTTCATTGTTACTATAGTATGTTGTAATTCAATATCATTTTCAAATTCGTCAAAAATTCTGACAATATTAATACACTCTACTAAAAATAAATTGGTAGTAGGATAATAAACACCGGACAAAGTATAAGTTGCGTCATTAAAAACCTTTAAAATATCTAAAATTTTTTTGCAAATACCCCACTCTTGTGGGTATAAATTAATTTGAGGTATATTATTAGAAATGAATGCACATAATAAATCTTTATACTCATAAGATTCACCAATCAAGTGGAAAGTAGAATTCCAACGAGTTGGAACATCTCTTGGAAATCTTTTTGGCTTTCTGCCATTTTCTCTACAAAATTTGCCCAATTCTTTCATTTTTTTGGAGATGTTTCCATAAAAATTGAATCGCCATTTTTACTGGTTCAAGAAAAATATCAAGAGTTCTCAAACCATCTTGTACACATAAATTTAAAACATGACAAACACATCTAACGTGAAAAAATTTTCCACCAAAAGCGGGTTTACAAATATTTTCTAAATCAACAATTGAAGCAGTATTTGCCGCGGCATTATCAAAACCAATTGAAAAAATTTTGTTGAGCAAATAATATTCTTCTAAAATTTGCGTAATAATTCTATAAATATTATTTGCCGTATGCTTATCATCGAAAACTCTAAATGCAAGAACTCTTTTTTGAATACTCCAATCGTCATCTATCCAATGACATGTTATGCCTATGTAAGAATGCGTTTGCTAATGGTCACTCTAAATATCACTACCTATATGCACGCATCCATTAAATTGCATAAAAAAGTTTTGTAAATCCTTTTTTCCATTTCTGTAAAGATCTTTAATTATTCGTTTAAATGAATTTCTAGGAACATGTTTTGCTTGTGGAGCACATGCTTTTTGTACAAATTGATTAAAACCAAATCTTTCTCCAAAACTAAATGATAAATGCTCAACGGAAACAAATTTACCTAATTCTTCCTTTGTGACATTCCGAATTTTGGCCATTTTTTGGATTTATAAAACGTGTAATTCGTCAGTGCGCTTGTAATAGAATCTCGCCCGGGAACTGATCACTCTCGGGTTCTTGTTTTTAAAATAGAGATTTTGCTAGAATCGCACTCGATCCAATTTGGCCGTTATTTAGACCCCGAACTTGGCAGTCGATTTTCGGAAGTTTCGGGACGAAATAAATTGGACGGTGTCGATATTATTGTGGCCAGCGTCGAGATTACCAGGAATAGTGAGAAAGTGAAATTTTGGACCGAGTGCAGATTTGGACAAGTAGACCTCCCTCGTAGTATGTTATGAGTTATTTTATTTTGGCCATTTTTCTTATAATATTATCTAGGATTATTGTGGACCGTTAGATCGTTTTTGGGTTTGAACCGTGACCGTTGGATCGCTATAATTACCTTTGACTTTTGTCTCTCTCTCTCTCTCTCTCTCTCTCTCTCTCTCTCTCTCTCTCTCTCTCTCCTCTGTTGCGCCTCTTCCCCATGCATGTCTCCTCCCCCCTTCACGCTCACGTCTTCTCTCTCTCCCCCCCTTCTTTTTCTTTTTCCTTTCTTTCTTCTTTTCTTTTCTTTCTCTTCCTCTTCTTCCCCCCCTTCGCCCGACGCTGCCGCTTCTGTTCTTCTCCTTGTTGCCCAACGCCAGCCGCCCGAGCTCGTCTCCAGCCCTACACCGCTGCTTGCCCAGTCGTCGCGCCGCCGCCCGCCGCGCCATTGCCTCCGCAACACCCTCTTCCCTTCCCTTATTTTCTTCGCCCGACTCCTCCCCTATTCTGCCCGAACCTCCGCCGCCCCAACTCGTCTGCTGCGCGCTTGCCCAGCTCGCCGCCAACGTTGCCGTCGGCCGCTCGTCTCAGACCGGAGCCGTCGTCGTCGCCCCTCCTCTTCCTTTTCTTCCCCTGTTCAAGCGGCCTTTGGTCGCGCCGGAGCCGAGACCGGCCAGATCCGCCGCTCTCCGCCCGACCAACAACCGCCGCCCATCTGCCCAGCTACCCAGCCGCTCGTCAGCCCGTCCTCCGTGGCCCGGCCACCCGTGACGCCGCCGTGCCGCCTCCGGCCACCGCGCAATCTCCTCTCTCCCTGTTTCTCTCTTCCTCGGCGCCTTCCCTTGTTTCGGCTCCCAGACTTCGCCGCCGCCGTGTGCCGCCGTTCTGGCCACCGCCGCTCCGCCTCCGCCACCCATTCTCTTCCCTCAACCGTCTCCGCCTCCCTGCTGCCCCACCTTGGCCGCCACCACCTCCCTTCCCCTATTTTCTTCCTTCCCGACGCCTTCCCTGTTTCTCTCTCCCTAGCGCTACCTCATCCAGCCGCCACCCAGCCCCTGGCAACCTTGCCCAGCCCCTTATAGCCGCCGTGCTCGCTGGGGCAGCCCAACCACCGATGTCGCCGTAGTCGCCGTTGGTCGCCGCCCCGACCAGCCAGCCAGGCCATGGCCGAGCAGCCCAGGCTAGCCCCGGACCGTGGCCGAGCAGCCCAGGCCGTGGCCAAGCTCGCCCGTCCGTGGCCGTGCCCGTAGCCAAGTGTCTCGGGCCGTGCCCGTTGCCCGGGCGTGTAGCCCGTCCAGCCGGCCCATCCCCCGTCGCGTCACCCGTCCGCGCCCGTGCCGGCGCCAGCGCCCGTGCCCTTGCCCGTGCCCGCGCCCAGCCGTGACCGAGAATTTTGCTCGTGGCCGATCGCCGTGCCCGCGCCAGCGCCTGCTCCCGCGCCTGCACCCAGCCGTGACAGAGAATTTTGCTCGTGGCCGACCGCCGTGCCCGGGCGTGCGCCGAGTCCGCATTGTTCACCCGGGCCATTTTAGGCCCAAGCCGATTTTTCCCTGGCCAAAACTTGGTAAGTGACTTCCTAAATCCTACCTAGTACTTTGGGTATTATTAGACTTGTCTAGAGATTAATTAGTGCCGGTTTAGAAGCTAAACGTGGATTAGGGTCAATATCGTATGTGCGTATTTGTTAGATTAAATTGCGATAATTGTTAGGCTTAATTAGTAACTAATTATGGCGGGTTAATTATCCGTATTGTCATGGTGTGTGTGGGGAAAATTAATGTGTGATTGTGGCCGGCTTGAATGTCGGAATCGTGAGCTTGTGATTTGGAATTGGGATGATTGTGGGTGTATAATTGTGGCTATTGTTGGTGAGTCAATGATTGGCTGTTATGGCATTCGTGGGTAAATTGGATGTTCGTATGTGGCCGATTGAATGTCGAATTTGTGGGTTGGTGTGGCTTGTCATGAATTGGATTGAATTGTGATTATGGATTGCTTGGTGTAATTAGCGTGAAATTGATTGAATTGAATGACGTGTGCTTGCCTGTCGATTTTGAGCCCGGATCTATCGGAGGGCTACGGACTTGGGACGTGTTGACGGCGGTCCGTGTGAAGGCATGACTGGCCGATGAGCCAATTGGATGTGGGCTTGAGACGTGTTGACGGAGGCCCGTTAAAGGTGTGTTAGACCGGGACATGTTTACGTCGGTCATTGGAATGACTTGATTATGTGGCTTGGGACGTGTTGACGGCGGCTACTGGAATTGAATGAATGGTATGGCTTGGGACATGTTGACGGCGGCCATTGGTATTGATCGAATTGTGCGGCTTGTGAGCCCGTGAGAGGAAAGTTGGTTGGATGCGTGCATGCGATTTAAGTGTGACTAAATTGACTGATTGAGCGTGTGATTGAATTGGCTGGTTGGATGTGTGGCTGAGTTAATTGAATTGATTGAATGTAAGTGTGGTTGGTATTTAAGCGATTGTGATGTGTTATTTAATTACCATTATTGTATTGTCACATGACGATTAACGTGCAGAGTGTATATGGGCTTGATAGCAAGGTGAGTACAATAATGTGAATTCTTATATCTTATGGGGTAGATTGCATGTACGACTTATCTGGGTACGCATTGGCTACGTGTGGTATAGGGGGTTGCTTATTGAGACTCGTTCTCACGGTTATTATATAACCATTTCAGATCCGCGACCATGAGTGACTAGAGACGCTTCAAGGGTATCTCGGAGATCGAAAACGGGTCAAGTACCCTGTATTTTGAGTTTCCCCTTTTTGTAGAGCAGTTAAGTTTGAGAACTATTGTCCCTTTTGAGGAATGTGGTTCTGCTGTTGTGGCCTAGTTTGGAGTTTGTCTTTTTGTGAAAGTCGTATGTATCTGTCAAGTATAGGAATTACAGTTATTTGTTCGTGCTATTGCTGCCCCTTGTCATTATTAATTGTCCGGGTTGTTTCTATTTGTTTCCGCGTGTGCTTAATCTCTGATGTTTGGGTTGAGTCGGCGACGTGCCTGGGACGTCGCATTCAATGATCGACCATCGAGGGGTGTCGCAAGCTCGTTAGGGTTCGGGGCGTGACATCCTTATAAGTTTTTTCATTAAAATGAAATAAAGGGGAAGTGTTGGGATTGACGTACCCGGAAATTTGTTGTTGCCTGATATCGATTCCCGTTTGGGTTGGATATTTGCTCCTAAGATATCGTTTGAATGTTCCATATCCTTGTCCACCTGTATATTTATATATTTTCCCACAATGTTTGCAAATTATGTCATACCTTTTTTCACCAATATCAAACCTTTCCATTTTCGTGAAGTGATGCCAAATGTCAGATGTAAGTTTCCGCTCCGCCTCCTTTGTTGTAGCTATTTCGACAGAAGGATGAAGACTTTCTTGCGTCGGGACACGCTCCACATCGGGAAAAATGTTGATTTCATCATCTTCAAAATCTGCATAATTACGAGAATCAAAAGAATAGTGGGATTCTGTCATGGTATTCTTACCTTTGCCAGTTGGCACTCGACTTCCACTTGCCATTTTTGAGTGGATTAAGAGAATTGAGTAAATTGATTGGGAGAATTAAGAGAGAATTGCATGGATTGAGAAAATTGAGAGAATTTAAGAAAATTTGAGAGAAGAGAATTTGAGAGAATTTATAAGAAAAAAATGAGAAGAAAATTTAGGATTAAAAAAAAATGTAGATAACCGTTGCAATTGCAATGGTTATCTTTTTTTTTTTTTTTTAAATTTGCCCATTGCCAGGGCTGGCTGCCCTGCCAACGGGTCGGCGGCCGCACTGCCGTCTGCAGCAGGGCCTGCAGACATGCAGGCCCTGCTGCAGACTTTTTTTTTTTAAAAAAATTTTGCCTGTTGCCAGGGCTGGCTGCCCTGGCAATGGGCCGCACTTGACTGCAGTCTGCAGCAGGGCCTGCAGACGTGCAGGCCCTGCTGCAGGCTTTTTTTTTCGAATTTTTTTTGGAACTAGGCCCGTAGGCCACGGGCCGATTCCAAACCGCAAGCCCGGTCAACGGGCCGGTTCCGGGCTGAAACCAGCCCGTGGCCATGACTACAATCAATGATGGGCCTAACTCTAGACAAATACTTTCCCTTCTTATACAAACATTTTTGCTTTCCTTTTGTCTTGGAGAACGCGTTTTATTCTTCTTCGATTGTTTATTATAGGGTTAATACCACCAAAAACCCCAAACTAGTACACATATAATAATTTTATTCCGAACTTTTTTTTGACCACCAAAAACCGCAAACTGGTACATATGTGACAATTTTACCCCGAATATATCCTAAAAAACCCCAAATTGGTACACTTATGACAATTTTATCCTGAACATATCACAAAAAACCCCAAACTGGTACACATGTGACAATTTTACCTTAAACTAAAATTTTAATATTATTTTTTCGAATTTTTGTTAATTTTTTTTTATTTTTTCTTTTCTTTTTTTTTCATCTTCAACCTCTGGTCGGTTGCCGGACTGGCGACCGGCCGGAGCGGAAGCCGGCGAGGTCGGCCCCGCCGGCGTCGAGCGAGGGTCGCCCTCGCCTGGGCGGGCGAGGACAGCCCTCGCCTGACGCCGGCAAGGACCGCCCTTGCTAGATCTGGCGAGGTCGGCCCTCGCCGGCATCGGGCGAGGGCTATCCTCACCAGCCCAGGCGAGGTCGGCCCTCGCCAGCGTCGAGCAACTGCTGTCCTCGCCTTCCTAGGCGAGGTCGGCCCTCGCTCGACTCAAACAAGGGCTGCCCTAGCCAAATTACGCGAGGGCGGCACTCGCCTGAGTTGGGCGAGGGCCGACCTCGCCTGGGCGTACGAGGACAACCCTCGCCCGATGCCAGCGAGGGCAGCCCTCGCTGGATCTGGCGAGGTCAACCCTTGCCGGCGTCGGGCGAGGGCTGTCCTCGCCCGCCTAGGCGAGGGTGACCCTCGCCTGAGTCGGGCTAGGGCGGCCCTCATCTGCGTTGGCAGGGCCGATCTCGCCGGCTTCCGCCTCTGGCCGGTCGCCGGTCCGGCAACCGGCCAGAATTAATGATTAAGAAAAAAAATAAAAAAATATTCAAAAAAATAAAAAAATAATAATATTAAAAATTATTAGTTCGGGATAAAATTATCGCATGTGTATCAATTTGAGGTTTTTCGTGGTTAAAAAAATCTTTTAGGTTAAATTTGTCACGGGTTTACCAGGTTGGAGTAAAATTATCACATGTATACTAGTTTTTGGTAGTAAAAAAAAGTTTAGAGTAAAATTGTCACAGGTGTACCAGTTTGGGATTTTTTGTGGTAAAAAAAAAAGTTCAGGGTAAAATTATCACACATGTACTAATTTAGGGTTTTTGGTGGTATTAACCCTTTATTATATAATAAACAAATAAAATTAAGTTGGTTCCTACGTATAGTCCAGAACTGAAGTGTCAAATTTTCTCTCAGTATAACACGTGGCCGTACATGAATAACCCACAAGCAACCTAGAATATTTAGGATTGTAGGATACTATTAATTCATAGATTCCTTTTTTATCGTTATATGATGAAGCGTCTCAATTCAAAATTCGAAGCAATTGTTTTTCCATTTTCTCTTCTTTTTTGACGGTGGAGACATTGGCCCAACGTAAGATGATCCACTCAACCTTACACAGTAACTGTTGGTTTTCTTCGGAACATGTATAGTTAAAATAAATATAAACGCAGCGGAAAGATATAACCATACATGTATCTCCAAAGGCGTTGTTCGTGCGTTTCAATCAAAAATCGAAAAATCATAGGGGGTTAAACGAATTACCTTTCGCAGCGTGCCCAGAACGATTTTGGTTCGGATGTTCTTCAGTTCGAGTCCTCAAGCGTCGGACCTCTTTCGCAGCGTGCCCAGAACTATTTCGGTTCGGATGTTCTTCAGTTCGAGCCCCACAAACGTCGGACCTCTAGTTCAGACACACCACCAATCGCACGACGAACGGAAGGAAGAACTTGCGAAAATCACCAATAGAATTGTGCTAGCAATCTTGTGATGACAATTTTTTCGCATTCTCTATATTTTCGTCATGGCGTCGGAAGAGAAGAGAGAAAACGTATATTTTTCTTAACTTTTAAAACTCTTCGAACAACTTTTTTTGGTTGCTGATCGCATGCACGATCAGCAACTGTTGCTGATCGTGCATGCATGTACATGCGCACATGATCAGCAACGTTGCTGATCATGATGCACACGATCAGCAACCGTTGCTGATCGTGCATGCATGTACATGCGCACATGATCAGCAACGTTGCTGATCATGATGCACACGATCAGCAACCGTTGCTGATCGTGCATGTATGTACATGCGCACATGATCAGCAACGGTTGCTGATCATGATGCACATGCACACGGTCAGCAACCTTTTTGTTGACCGTGTGCCCCTCCTCTTTTTTTTTTTTTTTAAATAAAATTTAAAACGTGCACGGACAGCAGCTATTGCTGTCCATGTGCACTTTTAATCATATATATATATATATAGTCTTGTTAATTCACCATTTAACAACATATATATATTTATATATAAACATAGAAGTGCATGATCAGCATATGTGTATTTTGTGAGCATCATATGCACACACATCCATGACAAAAATTGAATTAAATTAAATCCCATTTAATTTAATTTCAGTCCGACTCAATTTGATTGCAAACATATTTGCAATATCGTCTCTTCCGTATAACGTCATTCAAAATTGGTTATGGTGTGTGACATCCCTAGGTTCATCACTGAGCTGGTAGTAAGACTTGCACTAACACATTAATACTCCCAAGAGAATTGATTGTCCCGATCTATCTCTAGGTCCTACAAGCCATGATTGACATCTAGCAATATGTCATGGCTACCCAGACAGTGTGAATGTTTTAAGAACATAATAAACCTGTCAGCTTTAGTTACAGTGTAATTTAATCCTTCTGCCTTACTATGTCCCGATCGAATAAAGACCATGGAATATTTGTCAAGCCACCAATTCGATCATATGCACAAATCTAATTGACATGCATTTTATATGAGACATGAACAGTTCTTTCTCGGTTACAACCCCGGCCGAGGATTTGAATGCAATGTCAAGATTAGATTGCATAGGACATCATTATTGTACCTTGCGTATGACAAGGAGACAGATTCCATTTTGCGCACACGTGTAACTTCGTATGTGAACGAAATATGGCCATCAAGTACAGAGACGGATCAACGAACCAGCAATATGTGCACCTGTGAACCGTAGCCATCCAACATACAAGTCAACACTGTACCTCAGGTCTAAGGATTATTTACACAAGACCAGAGCATGAACGATTAGGCATTGACCACGCTAAAAGCTTCCATGTTGCTAATCGTTAAATGCGTGTCACGTTCAGTGAACTTGTCTGGTACAAGCACCTGTGTTCTAACTCGAGCATCACAATACCCAATGACTCGTGACTCGTCATTCTCTTAAATATCCAATACTTAATGGTAAAGTTATGAACACACCAGTCTCAACAGGATTATTGATATCCACTCAATGATCAATCGACCGGGAACAATTTAAAGATTCAGTCTAACTGTGAACCCGTCACATATATTCTTAACGTCTTAAGAATAGGTCCAGTCACAACTGATCTTATGGAATCATTCATATATTTAAACAATTGGACAAATGAATGAATACGTCCTTGCCATTAAATAAATAATGTAATTGAAAATACAACTTAAATCCCTAACATGTAACTATTACATGATGACTTTAGGGCATACATCTAACAATCTCCCACTTGCACTAAAGCCAATTTGTTTGGTACCTCAAACCCATCTTGTCAATGTGTCTTTCAAAAGAAGATTGAGGTAAGGCCTTAGTGAAGGGATCTGCCACATTTTCCGCTGAGGCAATTTTCTGCAAGGCGATATCACCTCTCCCAACAATTTCTCTAATGAGATGGAAGCGTCTCTCAATGTGCTTGGACTTCTGGTGAGACCTTGGTTCCTTCGCTTGAGCTATTGCTCCATTGTTATCACAAAACAATGTTATTGGTTGTTTAATGGAAGGAACGACTCCAAGTTCAAAAATGAACTTCTTCATCCAAGCGGCTTCCTTTGCTGCTTCTGAAGCGGCTACATACTCTGCCTCAGTGGTGGAATCAGCAGTTATGCTCTGTTTGGAACTCTTCCAACTAACTGCGCCACCATTAAGTGTAAAGACAAACCCAGATGTAGACTTATAATCATTAGGATCCGATTGAAAATCGGAATCAGTATAAGCTTCAACTTTAAACTCTCCTTCTCCATAAACCAAGAATAAATCCTTAGTCCTTCGCAAGTACTTAAGGATATTCTTGACTGCCATCCAGTGCTCTTCCCCTGGATCAGACTGATATCTGCTAGTAATGCTTACAGCATGTGCAATATCAGGTCTTGTACATAGCATAGCATACATTATGCTTCCAATAGCAGATGCGTAAGGTATTTTTGTCATCCGCTCTCTTTCTTCAGGAGTGTTGGGACACATCTCCTTGGAAAGATGGATTCCCTGCCTAAAAGGCAATAATCCTCTTTTGGAACATTGCATGTTAAAACGTGTTAACACTTTGTCTATGTACGTAGACTGTGAGAGGCCAATCAATCGTCTCGATCTATCTCTATAGATCTTGATACCTAAAATATAGGTTGCCTCTCCTAAATCTTTCATGGAGAATTTCTGTGACAAGAATAGTTTGATCGATGATATCATCGGTACATCGTTCCCAATCAAAAGTATATCATCGACGTACAAAACTAGAAATGCAATTGCACTCCCACTGACCTTCTTGTATACACAAGGTTCATCCGGGTTTTTGATGAAACCAAACGATTTGACTACTTCATCAAAACGGATGTTCCAACTTCTGGAGGCTTGTTTGAGTCCATAAATGGATCTTTTAAGCTTACACACCTTTTGATGTTCACCATTGGATTCAAAACCCCGTGGTTGTTCCATATAGATGTCCTCCTCAAGAAAACCATTTAGAAAAGCCGTTTTGACATCCATTTGGAATATTTCATAATCTAGGTGTGCAGCTATAGCCAACATAATCCGAATGGATTTTAGCATGGCTACAGGTGAGAAAGTTTCGTCATAATCGATTCCTTCTTTTTGACGATATCCTTTCGCCACCAGCCGTGCTTTGTAAGTTCCAACTTGACCCTCAGCATTCATCTTCCTCTTGAAGATCCATTTGCAACCAATTGGTACAATACCATCAGGCAAGTCGACTAAGGTCCAAACTTCGTTGGAATACATTGAATCCATTTCAGATTTCATGGCTTCTAGCCATTTACCAGAATCGATGTCCAACATCGCCTCTTCATAGGTGTTTGGATCACCAGGTTGATCACCATCATTCACAATGAATAATGGTTCAATATGTTCAACCAAGTGTCTATAACGAGCAGGTGGACGAGATGCTCTCGCACTCCTCCTAAGAGGTTGTGTATCAGAAGCTCCCACTGAATCAGAGATTGGTGTTTGAACTTGGTTATTTGGTACTTCATTGTTCTCTTCTTGTAAGACTATTTTCCGCCCAACACCACCTTCCTGAACGAACTGATTCTCCAGAAAAGAAGCATGCCTACTGACCGAAATTCTTAGGTCAGAGTGAAAATAGAAATAGTATCCAAGAGACTCCTTTGGATATCCAATGAAGCGACCTTGTTCAGACCTAGCCTCCAATTTTTCCATTTTCAGCTTCTTGACGAAAGCTGGACAACCCCAAATCTTAATATGATTAAAACTTGGTTTCCTACTATGCCATATCTCATAAGGCGTAGTTGGAACATATTTGGATGGCACTCTGTTCAGTACATATGTGGCTGTCTCAAGGGCATATCCCCAAAGGGATATAGGTAAATCAGTGTAACTCATCATAGATCGCACCATATCTAATAAAGTGCGATTTCTTCTTTCAGATACACCATTGTGTTCTGGAGTTCCAGGAGGTGTCCATTGTGATACAATGCCATTTTCCTTAAGATAGTCCAGGAATTCAGTACTAAGGTATTCACCTCCTCGATCAGATCTAAGAGCCTTAATACATTTTCCTGTTTGTTTCTCAACTTCAGCCCTGAATTCCTTGAACTTTTCAAAAGATTCAGATTTATACTTCATTAAGTACAAATAACCATACCGTGACTGATCATCGGTGAATGTAATGAAGTAAGAATAACCACCTCTAGCATTTTCATTTATTGGTCCACATACATCTGTATGTATCAATCCCAGTATGTCAGCAGCTCGCGCACTATGACCCGCAAATGGCGATTTGGTCATTTTTCCTAGAAGACATGCCTCACAAGCCGAGTATGGCTCAAACATTGATGGATCAATGTACCCATCATTACTCAACTTGTTGATTCTATCTTCTCCAATATGACCTAATCGAAGATGCCAAACATACTTTGGGTTTGGACTATCTCTAGGGCGTTTATTAGTTATGGCATTTATATCATTATTTTGTTGCTTATTTACATTGGTAATCACATTACCGGACATTGTAATGGTATAAAGATTATTGGTTAATAAGCCAGAACCAACACATTTTCTATTATGATAAATAGAACATACATCATCAGCAAAAGAAAATTCATAATTCTCTTTACTCAAACGAGGTATAGAGATGATATTCCTAACAGCATTCTCATAATGCAAGCAATTCTTCAATACCAATACATGTCCAGAAGGCAAACATAAACGAAAAGTCCCTATAGCTAACGCAGCAACTCTTGCTCCATTTGCAAATGTTAGGATAATTTCATTTCGCCCCAGCATCCTGCTTATTTCCAGATTCTGCAAAGACATACAAATATGTGAGGTTGCAGCAGAATCTAGAACCCATAAGTTGGATTCAGCACTAACCATAAGATTAGTTTCAATAAGCATAGACACCATACCTTCGCAAGGTTGGTCCTTAGGCTTGACCTTCAAGCTCGCGAGGTACTTCCTGCAGTTCCTCCTCCAGTGCCCTTTGACACCACAGTAGTGACAATTCCCTTTTTCAACCTTGGGCTTTGATTGCACAGCATGTTTCATAGGCCTCTTCCATTTCTTTTTCTTCAAAACAGTCTTACTCTTTGAAGAAGAAGCCTTAGCCATAGCAACCATATTGGGTCTCGTGTTGTGCATTTCCTTCTCATAAACTACCAACATGCTATGTAACTCAGCAAGAGTTTTCTCCATCTTATGCATGTGGAAGTTTTGGACAAAGCCAGAGAAGGAATCGGGCAGAGATTGGAGGATCAAATCCACAGCTAACTCATTATCCATAACAAGATTGAGCCTAGCCAACTCTTCGATGTGCCATATCATTTTTAAAGCATGATCATTAACCGATGATCCTTCAGCCATTCTCATACGGTACAATGCTTTAGATATCTCATATCTAGAGGTTCGACCATTCTCATCAAAATATTCTTTTAAGTGCAAGATGATCGACCTAGCATCTTCCATAGTTTCATACTTCTTCTGCAATTCATTGTTCATTGAAGCAAGCATGTATGACCTAACTTTTAAGTCATCATCACGCCACTTATCATAAGTAACGCGCTCCTCTTGGGTCCCACCCTCGGGAAAGGAGTTTGGCATCTTTTGATCAAGCACATACCCGATTTTCTCCGAATTGAGAACAATTCTCAAATTTCTCACCCAGTCAGTGAAATTGGGTCCAGTCAAACAATTCTTGTCAAGTATAGAAGCGAGTGGGTTTGTGGTCACCATTTTCAGAGTAATAATATATCTGTGCAGAAAATAAATTGTTAGCCGTTGTCTTTCAAAATAACCATTTCATTTTGGCCTTTAAATGAAATAGTGCCTCCCACTAAATTTTTCGAATCCCATACTCCTTAAAATGAGAAACGGTATTCTTTGTTGGGTAAAGATTACTAGTGGGGATTGGAGTCCCACTAGCCCATAGCCCACCTCACCTGACAGTTATTGGTGTTCTATGAACTTAGTGAGTGAACCAACTTGCTCAACGCATCATATGCGAGTCCCAATCATAACTTCGGCCTCTAGATCATGAAAGTCTCACCTGACAGTTATTGACATCATGATCATAGTTAAGTCTAGCCCATCATCTCATGCAAGTATTGAAAACACAAACGATCCCCTCACCTGACAGTTATTGGAAATCGTTCGGCTCCAACCCCACAACATCATATGCATAATGGAGTGATCCAATATTATAAATGGCAATTGACCCCTATGTATCCATAGCCGGTCAATTAACCACTATAATGTTGGACCAAACCACGACGATGGAAGGCCACGAGTCCGAAACCCGTTTCGACTTCATATAATTAATAAGGAGATTTGGGTCGTTATTAATTGTCTCACTTTGCACATTAACCGGTTTAACATGCATAACAACTAAATAAATAAATAGATATCAAATACATAAAAATCTATCCTACGTGGTGATCATAGAATTATGGCTTAATGGGGTCTCGAGCCAATGAGTCCCATTTAGCCATTTTAATGTTTTAATAATAGAGACCGCTCTTCACTTCTTCTTGGATCCTTGAACTCTTCACGGACCGGGCCCATAGAGCTCTCCGGCTTAATGGTTCCTCCTCGTGTAATGTTTACAACAACAATTGATAATACTAAACTATACTAAAAAAAAAATACATTACATAAAATAAAAAGAAGGACGCAGCCTCCATTTAATAATTACAACCCCAAAAATACCTGTAATCATCATACATTCATCCATACATCAATCATATTGATTAGGGGTTTTTCCATGATCACCACCCTTCCTTGCGAGCCATAAATTCTAAATTTAAAGCTTTGGAAGGCACAAATAAAATTCTGCACCGAATCAAATTCATGGCCGAGCAACGTAAACCACGTCAAGAAATCAAAGCCGGTGAAACAAATTTCACGTGCGTGATTCCAAGTGACGGTGACGTTGTTGCCTCTAGATTCAAAATCGTGAATCATTTTGCAGAAGAAAAATGTAAAAGAAAACAAGCTACGAATTTTTGATTCAAAATTGATTTAGTTCCAATTTTTGCTCAGTTGATCAAATTTATCATATAAATTAATCAACTTCTATAGGCCATAGAATCGCAAAAAATATATATGAACCAAAATCAATTAAACGCACGAGAACGCCTAAGGATTGGCTCTGATACCACTGTTGGTTTTCTTCGGAACATGTATAGTTAAAATAAATATAAACGCAGCGGAAAGATATAACCATACGTGTATCTCCAAAGGCGTTGTTCGTGCGTTTCAATCAAAAATCGAAAAACCATAGGGGGTTAAACGAATTACCTTTCGCAGCGTGCCCAGAACGATTTTGGTTCGGATGTTCTTCAGTTCGAGTCCTCAAGCGTCGGACCTCTTTCGCAGCGTGCCCAGAACTATTTCGGTTCGGATGTTCTTCAGTTCGAGCCCCACAAACGTCGGACCTCTAGTTCAGACACACCACCAATCGCACGACGAACGGAAGGAAGAACTTGCGAAAATCACCAATAGAATTGTGCTAGCAATCTTGTGATGACAATTTTTTCGCATTCTCTATATTTTCGTCATGGCGTCGGAAGAGAAGAGAGAAAACGTATATTTTTCTTAACTTTTAAAACTCTTCGAACAACTTTTTTTGGTTGCTGATCGCATGCACGATCAGCAACTGTTGCTGATCGTGCATGCATGTACATGCGCACATGATCAGCAACGTTGCTGATCATGATGCACACGATCAGCAACCGTTGCTGATCGTGCATGTATGTACATGCGCACATGATCAGCAACGGTTGCTGATCATGATGCACATGCACACGGTCAGCAACCTTTTTGTTGACCGTGTGCCCCTCCTCTTTTTTTTTTTTTAAATAAAATTTAAAACGTGCACGGACAGCAGCTATTGCTGTCCATGTGCACTTTTAATCATATATATATATATATATATATAGTCTTGTTAATTCACCATTTAACAACATATATATATTTATATACAAACATAGAAGTGCATGATCAGCATATGTGTATTTTGTGAGCATCATATGCACACACATCCATGACAAAAATTGAATTAAATTAAATCCCATTTAATTTAATTTCAGTCCGACTCAATTTGATTGCAAACATATTTGCAATATCGTCTCTTCCGTATAACGTCATTCAAAATTGGTTATGGTGTGTGACATCCCTAGGTTCATCACTGAGTTGGTAGTAAGACTTGCACTAACACATTAATACTCCCAAGAGAATTGATTGTCCCGATCTATCTCTAGGTCCTACAAGCCATGATTGACATCTAGCAATATGTCATGGCTACCCAGACAGTGTGAATGTTTTAAGAACATAATGAACCTGTCAGCTTTAGTTACAGTGTAATTTAATCCTTCTGCCTTACTATGTCCCGATCGAATAAAGACCATGGAATATTTGTCAAGCCACCAATTCGATCATATGCACAAATCTAATTGACATGCATTTTATATGAGACATGAACAGTTCTTTCTCGGTTACAACCCCGGCCGAGGATTTGAATGCAATGTCAAGATTAGATTGCATAGGACATCATTATTGTACCTTGCGTATGACAAGGAGACAGATTCCATTTTGCGCACACGTGTAACTTCGTATGTGAACGAAATATGGCCATCAAGTACAGAGACGGATCAACGAACCAGCAATATGTGCACCTGTGAACCGTAGCCATCCAACATACAAGTCAACACTGTACCTCAGGTCTAAGGATTATTTACACAAGACCAGAGCATGAACGATTAGGCATTGACCACGCTAAAAGCTTCCATGTTGCTAATCGTTAAATGCGTGTCACGTTCAGTGAACTTGTCTGGTACAAGCACCTGTGTTCTAACTCGAGCATCACAATACCCAATGACTCGTGACTCGTCATTCTCTTAAATATCCAATACTTAATGATAAAGTTATGAACACACCAGTCTCAACAGGATTATTGATATCCACTCAATGATCAATCGACCGGGAACAATTTAAAGATTCAGTCTAACTGTGAACCCGTCACATATATTCTTAACGTCTTAAGAATAGGTCCAGTCACAACTGATCTTATGGAATCATTCATATATTTAAACAATTGGACAAATGAATGAATACGTCCTTGCCATTAAATAAATAATGTAATTGAAAATACAACTTAAATCCCTAACATGTAACTATTACATGATGACTTTAGGGCATACATCTAACAGTAACATCATCTCCTCTCCAACTCTTTATTTGAAAACTCTCCTATGAAGCATCATACGTAATTTGCCGACCAACGATGCTTCCAATATTATATAATTCTCATTCATCGGATGTCTACATCGCATTGGTGACAAACCTGTGAGTATTTTATAGTATCATCAGCACAAAGATCCCAACTCGCTAAGCGACAATTTCAACTTCTATAGGCTTCCAAAAGAGCTTATAAATTTAGCTATTCTCAGCAAAGTCTCTCCCGAAAGGCAGCTTGGTCATTTTCCTTCACTTTCCCCCAAATGGAATTCCAAGTTTTTGCCTTTCCGATCATAGTCTCCTGCATCTTCATCTTCACTTTATTAAAATTATGTCACAAGTCCGATGTGCAAGGCCTTTCCAAGCTTCCTCCCGGTCCGAGGAAGCTCCCTCTCATAGGAAACTTGCACCAGCTTCTCGGGTCGCCACCTCATCGTGCGTTGCGGGACTTGGCCAAGAAATACGGGCCGTTGATGCATTTGCAGGTCGGGGAAGTTCCTCATGTGGTCGTTTCTTCGGCTGAAATGGCCAAGGAGGTGATGAAGACCCATGACCTTACTTTCGCGACTAGGCCTCCGCTTCTTTCTACTGAAGTAATATCGTATGGATCCACCGACATTGCATTCGCACCTTACGGTGAATACTGGAGGCAACTTAGAAAAATCTGCACTTTGGAGCTCCTGAGTGCCAAAAGGGTCCAGTCTTTTAGGCATATAAGGGAAGAAGAGATTTCGAATCTCGTCAAATGGGTCGCTTCTAATGCGGGGTCTCCAGTCAATCTTACCCAGAGACTATTCTCGACTAACTACGGAGTTACTTCGATTGCAGCTTTCGGGAAGAAATTCAAAGAGCAGGAGGAGTTCATCTCAGTAGTCACCGAAACAGTTAAATTGGCGGGTGGCTTTGAGGTTGGGGATGTGTTTCCCTCGTCAAAGTGGCTTCATGTGATTAGCGGGTTGAAGCCGCGATTGGAAAAGTTGCATCAGCAAGCAGACCGTATTATGAACAAAATCATCAGTGAAAAAAGAGAAGAGATGGCTAAGAGAAGAGATGATGAAACGAGACATGATGATTTGATCGATGTTCTCTTGAGGTTTGCCGATCCTGGGTGTTCTGAATTTTCCCTGACCATTGACAACATCAAAGCAGTAATACTGGTACGGAAGTTTTTCTGTTTTCATCATGCTCAATTTTCGTTAAAAAAAATGAACCGCATATTTGGGTTTCCAAATCTGTTGGATTTTGACATCAGAAAAAGTCAAAGTTCGATGTCAGTGGACTTTAATTTGTGGAGATGATATTGATGTGAGAAGAAGTCCATCGAGAAAGCACGGCCAAAATTATATTAGCATGAACCTCGAGACAGATAGGATTGAATATAAATTTGAAGCTTGAAAATGTTATTAAATAGTTTCGAGGCAATCTTTTCTTTGTCAATTTGGGGATTAAAATTTGAGTTATTCTAACAAAAAATGGAACATGAAATGTGCATGCAGGACATTTTCACTGCCGGGAGTGAGACTTCGGCCACGCAGGTTGACTGGGCATTGGCTGAGATGATGAAGAACCCAAGAATCCTCAAAAAGGCACAGGCCGAGGTGAGAGAGGTATTCAATAGGAGAGGCGAAGCAGACGAGATGGGGTTGCCCGAACTACAGTACCTGAAGTTGGTAATAAAAGAGTGCCTGAGGATGCACCCTTCTGTTCCCCTGCTGCTCCCGAGGGAATGCGGAAAGAGGTGCGAGATAAATGGGTACGAGATCCCGGTCAAGACCAAAGTAGTCGTTAATGCATGGGCGATCGGCAGAGACCCCAAGTACTGGGAAAACCCCGAGGCCTTTTACCCGGAGAGGTTCAAGGACAGCCCAGTCGATTACAAAGGGACTAGCTTTGAGTACATACCATTTGGTGCAGGAAGGAGGATGTGTCCAGGGATGAACTTTGGGCTTGCGAATGTGGACCTTCCACTCGCAATGTTGCTGTACCACTTTGACTGGGAGCTTCCGGAGGGAATGAAGAGTGAAGAGCTGGACATGAATGAGTCACTGGGTGTGACTCAGAGGAGGAAGCTTGATCTGTACCTGGTTCCCAAGCCCTATCAGCCTACCTTCCCCTGTTGAGACCTTCTTTAGTAGTTATTATTATAGGGGTTGCTAAGGACCTAAGGTTATAGCTGTTTGTCAGCAATGACGCTAGAGAAGAAACATAAAGAATGCAATTCTACGGTTGTGAGGGACGAAAAGGAGGTTTATGTACTAAATAATGCATTGTAGGAGAATCAATCGACTTCATAATGTCGTTTGCTCCGTGTTTTTAGCTCCTGGTAGGACGAATGTTGTGGTTACAATTGTATATCATTCATTGGCCGAGTGCTTCTGGATGAGTGACGTCTCCGCATATCTTTTACATAGAATACTCATATTTAAATAATTGGGTCTAAATTCACATGTACATGGGATTGCTATGCATGTAAAGGCCATGCTTCCAGGTATTTATGTAGAATACTCAGTTTTGAATGTTAAACCAAACATGTGGGTTTTAGCCCGATTACTGAATAGTGATAAGGATATTCATCCTTTCTCCTCTTTTCAACTTTATCACCACTCTTTTAGGTTATCAAAATATATCGTCGCCTGTTAGAGTCATATCAAATCAACCCCAACTACACTCCCTCCAAAGACCGGCTACTATTTATTTTATTTCCCTCTTTAGCATTTAGTATTTATAACATTGCGATAAAGAATCTAACAGGGTATTTCTCTAGTGTTGAAGGACCTGATGTAGATTTGAAACAAATTTTAAATATGCATATTTTTTGATAAATTAAAAGGTTATGCTAAAATTCAAAACAGCTAAAAAAATTAGAATTTATTTTGTCATTTGGCCTATAATATTACATGGAAAGGTTTGTCTTTGGCCAAAAATGCGTTGG
Source organism: Syzygium aqueum (assembly GCA_031216185.1). NCBI lineage: Eukaryota > Viridiplantae > Streptophyta > Magnoliopsida > Myrtales > Myrtaceae > Syzygium > Syzygium aqueum. The sequence goes on from CM062236.1 coordinate 14,783,271, forward strand.
TCGTTGGCTAGCTGAAACTCAAACCCAATAATCCCATTTACCTTTTCCCACATACTAAAACAATGAAACAAGAAAAGGCTGAATTTTCAATCCACTAATTTTGTTAATAATAGTTGGTACTTTCATGGTATGAATGAATTTTGCTTCTTTTGCATTATAAATGCTTAGACTTATCGCCAGTATAAATACAACATTACAAATAACAAAGTCTTTACCTGGATATGACTTTTTTCAAAGCAAAAGTTATAGAAAAAGTTCAGTTCTACTAATTCCTAAAGATACATACGGATTTTCTTGTCGTCTCGCATTAGGTAAGATTCCATATGTAGGATGAGGGCCTTGGCCCAAGAGTTACTCTAACCAAGAGATCGTGCTCTAATTCAAATCATTTACACCTTACTTCACTACTTAACGGATCTCTTGATGATTCGAAATAAAAGTAATGATATGCTCGAGTATCGTAGTTTAAACTATGTTTGGGGAATAATGCTGTTAGGATGGTAGTGTGCCAACATCAAAGTCTCACATTCTAACTATATAAATACAGGGGAAATGACACAGTCGTCCGTTTATTCGAAAAAGGCAGCCTCCTACGAACCAATATAAACTTGTTCTCAGAATATATACTTATTGGATAAAACAGAAAGCTGGTTAGCAGGATCAAGATTCTGAATTCCACAAAAAAGAATTTATACCTTTCACCGGCTAACTAGAAACTCAAATAACCAAACTACATCTCCCGTGACTAAACAAACTAAACTCGACAACAATAATTGTACATCACATGCACAGCTATCTCCAACTATACCAATCAAACTCCAAAAAAGTTCCAAGTCGAAATCTTTCTCATCCTACTCGTTCAGTAAGTGTAAAATCTGAAAAAAGATCGAAAATGAGGGGCAGGAGCAAACCAACGCTTAATGAGAAGTAAAATTCTCTTCTAAATAATGGAGATCCATGGTGTATAGTTTTAATCATTTCAAAACAAAACACACAATCCCAAACCCAATATATTACACACCTTAAAGACCGAAGATATATTCATATAGTTTCACATAAGTTCATGTACTTCTGAAATATCCAGTTAAACAATAATATCAAAGTAATATCAATGGTCCCGTCTGCTCACCAAGCTAGTGTTCATTGTCACCCATGACAAGACCTACCAAGATTCCCCTATTGGAGTAGCTTTCCCTCTATAACAGCCGATGGCTCGAACCAAGTAGGACATCTTGAGATGGTGTGCATACTCACAATCCCACAACGGTTCAGATCCTTGTGACAATGAGCTCAAAACCACTAACTTATCCTCCAATTATAAACCAACTGAAAAAAGTGTTTCATAATTAAGTTCACAAACCAATATATATGACCTTTCATATTTCATTCCATCAAGAAGGATACAGATCATATAGCCTTTCTCAAACTATTTCACAATTAGTTAACTCACAAACTATTTCAAGAGATGATTTACTACACCATTTCAAATAACCAAAAAGGTTAATATGCTCGATCAAGTTATATACAACAAATATATTCTAAATACCATTTTTTTGTAATAATCATCATGCTATGGAATACCCCTTTCATATCTTATATCATGCTTAAGTTCTATAATTTTCAAGATGTAGGTTTTCAAATCATAACAAAATACAAGCACCACTCACCTATTTTATTGAAACGAAAGAAGGAGAGCTAACTCAAATGGAAAACTCGAAATCCTATCAATTAAGCGAGATTAGTATCAAAATCAAACAAACCTACCTCAACTAAGACTGGACTAAACTAGACTTATTAGGTAATATAACAACTCCAATGCGCCTTCGAAAACTCGCTGGTAACAGAACAAGTCTGCTCTCCACTATATAGCGACAGCTCGCTCATTGAAACTAAAACGGCTAGTTTAAACACTACCAACGCCCGTTTCAATTGGGTCCACGGTCATTGGAAAGAAACTTGATGTACCTAAAGGGCACGCTCGCCTCTAACCTAAAAGACGGTCGGAGACCAGTGAAAATCTACGCCAAATGTAGAGGGTCGAATATAATCTAGAATTGTGCAACAAAGTTCACAGCTTTGTATTGATCAACATGTAACCCGAAAATCGACTTTGTAAAATCCCAGAGGCCCACGAGATCTTAAAGTTCCCTTTCAATATGGTTTCCAACTCAACAATCTCTGGAAACAGCTTGACAACCTAAAACCCAAACTGATCCGACGTTACAACTTATTTAAGGAAATTTCTTTGATTAGATGAATTAAGGTTTCAAATTCTTACCGAGCACTTCAAGACATCGTTAATCTGGTTTGATCGAGATGTCCACGAAGAGCATGCACCACTTCCTTTATCCCTTTCTCGATCTCTCTTCTTCGTCCTCTCTTTTCTCGAGCTTTCGTTCTCTCTTCTCTCTCTCTTTTGCTCTTCTTTTGTTTAACAGAAGCTGCAAGAAAACTAATGAATTGGCTGAGGAAATAACTTCGTCGGCTTAAGTGAGACATGAACTTGGGTACCTTAGGCTTAAATGTTTTCATTGTTTTTCCTAAAATAGGCCCATTAGTTACAAAGTCCAATTAACGTTTCCGATGTTTACGCATTAAAACATATAGAGATAATCCATTCATCTATCGTTCAATTTTTGAAAAGATGTTTCAAATATTTGGAACAATAATCATTATACGGTTCTCTGAGTCACAATAAGTATACTATATAAGCTTCACAAATTACCATGCAAATATATGGATTTAACTCTGTAGCTTCAATAGCTCCCTAAATTTTGCAGTTAAATTAAAATCCGTGTGCCAAAGTTGGAATAAAAAAATTCCTCAAGGAGACTATAATTTTAGTAGAAAATGTCTTAAAATGCATGCATGCACAAAGGTCCAAAATATCAAGAAAATTAAATTGACGTTTGTTTAAAGTGATGGTACTCAAGTGATTGATTGAAAGGTTATTGTTGGGGTTAGCAAATCAACTTACAGGGGGGGTGAATAGGTTGTATCAAGATCTTTATACTTTTTGCGAAAAAAGTTACAATTGGCACACACCAATCCTTTCAAAAGATAAATCACACTATCAGGAATTAGGTGCTACCATTACTTAGTACACTTGAACTTTCAACATAATTACAAGTAATAAAGACCACAGACAGATAAGAGCTTTTTGCTTAGGATACAACTTGTAACAAATTTCTAGATTTTATGTATTGTTCGTCTCTAATATCTTTGACGTCAAAGATCTTCTCTTTTATAGGCATCTTCAAACAATCCATTGGAGCTATTTTGGAGAAGCAAAATAGCTATTAGGAGTTCGTTGGTGCTACTATCCGAGGATGGGACTGCCCATACAATCTATCCCTAACCTTTGTAGGCTACCTAAAAATAGCTTATGCTACTATTTTGTTGCTATGGCTCTGACATACTATCAGACAACCTATTCTCATATCTTCCTTCTCTCCTGCTTACGTATGTCTAGTCAACAACGCTATAATGATGAACCAACGATCATATTAAAAGATCCATTGTTATGACGGCATGAACTTCATGATCTACTTAGCTTAGAAAAAACATTATCTTATAGCCGATCTTTGGAGATCCGTTGGTGCTGTTTTTACCCACAGCACAAATTCATGATCTTATCACTTTAGTTCTGTAAACATTATCAGGAACATCTGCAATCATCAATGTAAAACATTATGCTAAGGATAGTTTTGGGATCATCAAAATTTCCTTGAGATGTTTTTCCAACAATCTCTAACTATCCCATAGATATGAATAGAAATTTTGATAAGGTTGCAGTATAAAGTAAAAATATGCTTATTTGAAGATGTATTAGTGAGAAATATACATTTGCAGATTATCTCCACAAGATTTTCAGAGAATGAAAGGAAATTATGTCTAGATAATCTTTTGTAATGATAAATATCACAGATTTTCTAGATATGATGGCCTCATAAAAATGACGAATAATGCGATAAGGATTCATCAGAAAATAGGCTTTGAGAGACAACATGATACTTAAAGGATGTTAGTATAATAAAACATCACGTTACTCCTCCTGTTTCGATGCTATAAAGATCTAAGAGCATTTATACGTATCATCAATGAACATCAAGGTTCTCTCCCTCTTTTTGTTATCAGCAAAAGAGAAAATGCAAGCAAAGGATAACATGGAAATAAATGTCTTGCATTCACCAAAATATGGACTGGGTACATAGAACGAGTAGCAAACATCAGCAACACTAGCAGCAAGAAATAAATTTAGGTGTGAGGGTGTTTTCTTTGCTGGGATGTGGCAGGAGGGTGAGGTTCAGATTCTTCGGGTTCAGGACAAACATGATTGTAGCAGTCTAGTTTTAGCAGTATCCGTTCAATCTTCATTAGATATCTAGTGAGAGAGGATAAAGTTTTTGATTTCCTCAACATTGTCCTGAAGCTTGGCAAGTCCAATAGCATGAACAGCAGATGTAACAGCTGGAGATGGGTATCTCTCAATTCAAGGTTTACGAGAGGTCTGCCGTTGTACGGGTGCCTTGGCTTTCTTCTTCTTCTTCCCTAGCTCAGCCTATACTGTCAGTTTTACTTGGAAAATGGTTCGTGCTTTTTCATCGTCTCCAGGCAGAAGGACACTATTGATGCCATAACTTGTGTACGACGATCACTTTGTTGTCATAATTTTTTTTCGGATCACTTTAATGCTAACCTTTTTGAAAAATGATCACTTTAGTGTCAATACTGACGTGGTTTGCCGGAAATTTTACGTAGCGCTGACATGGCTCGCCGGAGAGGTCCGTAGCTCGCTGGAGAGATCTAGTCAACATTAAAAAAATAATAAAAAAAAGAAAATACCACATAAAATTTAATTTTTTTCTATTTTTTTTTTCTTTCTTCTCCGACGAGGGCAACTCTTGCCGGCGTCAGGCAAGACTGCCCTCGCCCGACTCGGGCGAGGGCCTCCCTCTCCGGCATCGGCCGAGGGTTGCCCTCGCCGGATCTGGAGAGGGCGACCCTCGCCGGCAATGTAATGTTTCTTGGCGAAAGAGAAGATGAAAGAGTCCCTGTTTAGAAAATGAAGAATATAATAAAACAACGATACAAGAACATGATGTACTTCATATTTCATAGAGTAGATTTGACTTCTTCAGAAAGTTCATTTCGAAAGATGCCATGAGCATCGTGATACTCAAAATTCACTAAACGATGGGGAGTAGAAACACGATTTGCAAAAGATTCAACGCATCACTATGCTCTTTACTTAAGAAAAGTTCATAATCAAAAGATGGATCAAGATCAAAACTTTTGAGGGGTTCAAAGTTTTGGAATACGTGGTAGTCATTGTCATCGCAGTCATTGTCATCGCGTTGCTTGTCACGAGATGTTTCTTCGGTCTCAGTCGTGGTTTCACTATGCTCTGGTTGCTCAGTGAGTGATGCAGCAGTTGGTTGGGGAACTTCTCCAGCAGGTTTTTCAGTGGGGACTTCCTCTTCGTTTTTGTTAGTAGATGATTGTCGCGACCCTAAAAAAATCTCGTCAATTTTCTGGGCTAATGGATTATTAAGATTTAACTTAACTCGGGCCCTCCTAAGCCCTACCAAATCGCAACTTAGAGTTTAAGTTCTTAACATGCAAATGTTTTCATGCTTGGAATCGCCACTAATCAATTTACGGTAGGCTGATTAGAAACCTAAATAAAACATAGGGATATATGTTTTATTCCTACGAACCAGAGATTCTAAGCCCGGGGACTTGATTACGCTAGATCTAGTCTAACGCCCTTTCGGTACCTTTTCTTTTCAAAAATATTTTGACAGGCAGTTTGGATCCATTTTAACTTATGTCACTAACATGTGAGGTGTTCATGCGGGTGCGCAAACCACCAATTTAACACCCAGAAATCAAAGCATTAAATAAATTACAAGCTTAGGAGAACAACTTACCTCGAATCAACGCAAGCATCTGCATTGTTAGCGAAAAATCACACAAACAATCCTAATATGATTTCTAGTTGACAAAGCAACTCATTCAATTTCTCTTTTTTTGGATTTTCGCTTTATTTAAATGAAACCTAGTCTATATGCAATGACGTGCAAAAATGACATGCGAAATAATGCAACCTAGCATGCATACTATATGTCGTGCGACGACGTGACTTAATTCTAATGACGGATGCAATGACATATTTTTGGTATTTTCTAATTAATGAAATTCGGAATAATGAAAAATGCCTAAAATAACATGCAAACTAATGATTTCCTTTTTTTGATATTTTCTATTGAAATTCGGAATAATAAAAATACTTAAAATAACATGCAATCTATGATAACTTAATCTACCCTAGAATGATTTCTTTTTGGGATTTTTGATTAAAATTCGGAATTATTAAATAACGTGAATAATCCGTTAGGATTTAAAATAATACCTAATTTAAATTAGGAAACATGCCACGTTAAGTCCTAATTTAAATTAAATATTTATCTTATCCTTCGGGATATATTCAAACATCCTAGACATGCAAAATTCTAATTCCAACTCTAACTAATATTTTTTGAATTTTCTGTTTTATCTGAAAAGGGAAATATAATCAAACAAACAAGGATAGAAATCAATTCAAATCACCCACGCGATCCGCCATATTCGTTTCAAACTCGGATTAGGCACAAAAATCAAATTATCGGTCATATCTAAGGGGTTATAGATATTAACGGATAACTGATTATTCAAATTTGGAAAGCGAATCAAAATCATTATCGTATTCAAGTGGTTATGAATAGGATAATGATTTTCCGTACCGCCGCGTATCGGACTTTAGGGTTAAAGTCGGATAGTCGTCCCGATACGTTGCTAAATTAGAAAATTTTCCTAATTTGAATATTCTCAAAATATTGCGGATATCTAGAACATTATCCAAATATACCTAGGTATCTACCGGATATTCATGCAATATTCCAGACATCCAAACTAGGAAATTAAATATTCTGAACATTATGGGATAATGACAATTACCTAATTTACCGATAACCTCCAAATTTGAACGTCTCGGGATCGAGCTCGGGCTTGCGAATTGGGACGGCGACGAACGGCGACGGGCGACACGGCGTCGACGCGGCGACACCGGCGGGGCTCACGGCAAGGCTGCCCGGCGGTCTGTGGGCGCCTCCGGACAGCGACGGGGCGGCTGCTTCGGGCACGGCGAGGCGTCCGGCGCTGGGAACGGCGATGGTGCAACTCCGGCAGGCTCGGTTCTGGTGACGGTCCGGTGTGGCTCTCCGGCGTCCTGTGGTGAGCGGCGGTCCGACACGTCGGTGGAGCAGCGTCGGCAGGAGAGGCAGCAGCAGCGTCCGGCAAGGCGGGACGGGAATGGCGGCTGGCGGGAGCTCCGGTGGGCGACAGTAGCGTCGGAACAGCGGCAGCACCGACGGCGGCAAGGCTGGATCAGCGAGGACGTTTGGCGAGAAGCGGCTGAGGCGCGGCGAGAGGCACGGCAGTAACGGCAGAGGGCGCGGCGGTGTGGCTCGCCGGCGCTGCTGACGACGCGGTGAGGCAGCAGCTACACGGCTGTGGCTGGGGCGGCTGCTGATCAGGGGCTTCCGGCGGTGAGGCTGCTGTGGACGTCGCGGCGAGAGGCGGCTGAGGCGCGGCTGACAGGCTGCTCCGGCGGACAAAGGCTGTGCGGGGCAGCGGCTTCGCCGGTGTGCGGCTGGAGGAGGGCGACGACGTGCGGACAGGGGCGGCGGCGGCAATCCTCCGGCGCGGTGGTGGCGCATGGTGGGAGGCACCTCCGGCTTCTCCCTCTCTCTCTGTTGGACTCTCTAAAAATTTTCTGATCTCTGAATTGTGACGTGTCCTCCTTAATTTCTGACCTAAAACATGCTTATATAGTCCTAAACTAGGTCAATTAGATGGGCTTTAGAGTCCTAATGGGCTTATGCTTGGGCTTAGGCTCTAATTAACATAAATGGGCTGGACTAACTTGGGCTTTAATTAATTAAATTCAACAGACTAAATCAAGCCCAAATTAAATGAAATCCGAGCCCGTTCGTCTTAAAATTTCGGGCCCTTACATTCCCGAGTGAACCGAGCTCGATTTAATGAAAATTATGCACGTTTGCCATCGCCAATTCTATGCAAAATGCAATTAAAATAAAACGAACCTAAACTATATGCTATGCAATTTTAGTATTTTTGTCTAGGGGTTAAAAATTAATCCCTAATTTTCTATGCAAATTAAACTAAATGTTCGGTAAAATTTAGGTGTCAACAGCTGCCCCTCTTTGAAGGTGAGCTCGCAGAGGTTGCATTCAAAGACTAATGATACCTAAATTTCAACTATACAAATGCAATGAATGTTATTTTTATCGGGATTATGAGTCCCATTTTTTAATGTAATAAGAAATGATGCATGCTGACATGAAAAGAAAATATACCTGGAATTACTTACCTGACAGAAGCGAGATAATGCAATTCGAGGCACGACTCAGCTTTGTTTGTTGTTTGGCAAATGTCTGGGCTCAGTCCCATAGGTATCGCCTGATAAACTGTTGATGAGTGTCGGTGATCTGCAGTTAAGTCAAAACACACGAACACGAAGAAAGCTCAACGTATCCAATCATCACCTAGATTCGTGAGATAAAAAATGCAAAAACGTTCCGACCTTTACAAACCACCTATACATCTCCATAGGTATTTGTAAAGATTTGGCCGCTGCGCCTATACATCGCCATAGGTGCATCACGGGGGAACTAAAGAGGATATTCCGACCCTTATGAGATACCTATACATCGCCATAAGTACTCATAAGGATTTGGCCGCCTCACTTATACATCGCCATAAGTGAATTGCGGGGGAAAACCTGGGGTTGAGAGAATATTCCGACCTTTATGAAGTACCTATACATCGCCATAGGTATTTATAAAGATTTGGCCGCTCCACCTATACATTGTCATAGGTGAGTCGCGGGGGAATATCCGAGATAGAGTATTCCGACCTTTATAAGATACCTATACATCGCCATAGGTACTTATAAAGATTTGGCCGATGTACCTATACATCGCCATAGGCATATCGCGGGGGAACACCTGAGATTAAAGAAGAATTCCGACCTTTACTAGACATCTATACATCGCCATAGACACTAGTAAAGATTTGGCCGCTTCACCTATACATCGCCATAGGTGCGTCACGGGGGAATCTTCTGGAGATTGCAACAATCTAATTTTGTTGAACAGTGGGACTAGCCCGAATGTTCGAGGGTTCCTTGACAAAGTACCTGGATATCATCAGAGGTACCTGAAAAGGCTTGATCAATAGACACCTGCACATCATCAAAGGCATCTAGAGATCGCAACGAAATGATCAAATATGAGACCTGACGATTACTCGAACAGGTTAGGGATATAGAGATATACTTACCTGGTGATATCTCCGACCCTAAAAGTGTGTCTCCTGTTAGACACGATTTTAAGCAACATGTAATATGCATTCGTACTATCAAGAACACATGTACACATGCACCATGAATTCAACTGATTTTCATGCACGATGGTTTTGTCAAATCGGCATCACAAACTCCGTTGGGGAAAAATCATGACAAGACAATCCGAACTCACAAATGGGTATCTTGAAAATGTCGAATGAGGAACTTCCGATCCGAAAGGGCTTTCACTCATTCTCATTGAAAAAGGCTGATTTATAAGAATCTCTCTACCTCACCCTCATCATGTCGACAAGGGTTCGAGTATTCTCGCAAGCGGTACGACCTTACCAATCCAAGAGGTCTTTACCAGGACTATAGCATGGTCTTGGTTAATGGTTTAGCAAAGGGGACTCTTCGAGTCGAGGCTATTGAAAGAAAATACTCCGCCATTGTCTCCGGGTTTACAAGTCAAGAACCCTGCAAAATGAGATAGAAATGGACTTGCTCGCACTTCTTCGAGCTAAGCTTATAAACATTGAATCTTTACGTTAGTTCAAGGGCCCTAATCTGAAGAGACTTTGCAAGGGACGTAACGTAGGCTCGGTTTATGGGTTGAGAAATGAATCGATCATTTGGCTCAAAATGTGTACGATTGGGGTGAATAGGTTGGTGATCATCCTGGCATAGTCACCGGTCTTCATCTTTACCAGAGATTTTCTTCTCGGTAAATCCCATTGGCTTCGATAGTTCATCCTTTGATTCCTTTGTGACTACTTGACTGGGGATTTTGACATATCATATCCCGACATTCTTATTGGGCATTGGCCTTGCTTTTACCAGGCACACTGCTTTTTTTTTTTGCCCTTTTTCTTTTTTTTTCTTTTCTTCTTTTCGACACATGTTTCTTACAATGTAAATACTAGCCAACTATATCTGACTGATTGGCTCACTGTTTGAACTCAAAAGCCTCTCGTCTTCAACCGACACTCCGGATACACTGCTTGAACAATGATGACCTTTTGCCTTGCCCCAGTGTGGGGGATGATCACCAGCTGGGTTTATATGAAGCGAATTTTGCAGGCTCAATTGGGCTTAGCAAAGGATAAAAATGTGTATAGGATAGAGAAAGAAATGCTCTTTGTCATCCTAAGGCACTTGAACTTCGCGTGAATTCATCTGAAAAAGCAACACTCGAAGATTGATGCAAGTGAGAGCAAGAAAATTTCTACACATTTTTCACCTTGTGTTGCTGACTTACCTCCAGTTTGCCCCGATGTGGGGTGGTTCTTGACAGGGGTAATTTGAATGAATTTCTCCAACTGTTTAGGCTCAAAATGACGAAACAATGGATGACCTGTAGTGTTTAAGGCAGAGAAATGAAATGCCTCTTGTCATTTCGGTCACCGTACCTTTTGTGAGAGAACTCTTTACCTTGTAGACATGGAATTTTTCCACTCAACTCACTGGGGATTAATGCATGGGACAGTGTATGGGATAAGGCTTGCCTTTCATCATCCCGATGTACCTCATTCGACACACTCAATTCATTTCACATGAGTTATTAGATTGTCTAAATAGACTTCCCCTTTGGAATCAATAATGCAAACCGACAAAATGATCATGCAAAATTTAAAGCCCATGCAAACATTTTGGACCAAAATTGATTGAAATGATTTATTCATCATTGAAATGCTTGCAATTCATTGAAAAACTTTTGCTGCAAAATGACAGGTTTTATCAAGGATAATACATCTTTACAGCATCAGAATTAACAGGACTAGAGAACTCACGGACATCCATCTCTGCGAGAATCAAGGCACCTCCAGGAAGTACCTTCTTAACTACATATGGCCCGATGTAGTTTGGAGCAAATTTTCTTCCGGGAACAGGGAAGATTGGCAGCACCTTCCTAAGGACTAGATCATCTACCTCGAAGTATCTTGGACGCACCTTTTGGTTGAAAGATCTGGCTATCCTCTGCTGATAGGTTTGACCATGGCAAATGGCTCTTAAACGCTTTTCATCAATCAGGTTCAGCTGCTCGTGTCTCTGTCGCATCCATTCCGCTTCAGACAGCTCCACTTGGGATAAAACACGCAAGGAAGGGATTTCCACTTCGACAGGCAGGACTGCTTCCATGCCATACACCAAGGAAAAAGGGGTTGCACCGATGGAGGTTCGGATGGAAGTCCGATACGCCATTAGTGTAAACGGCAATCTTTCATGCCAGTCACGATAGTTCTCAGCTGTCTTGGCCAGGATCTTCTTGATGTTCTTGTTAGCGGCTTCAACTGCTCCATTCATTTGCGGACGATAAGGAGACGAATTCAGATGCCGGATCTTGAACTCATCGAACAACTGGTCCATGAACTTGTTGTTCAAATTCGTCCCATTATCGGTGATAATAACTTCGGGGACACCATAACGAGCGATTATGTCCCGCCTGATGAACTTTACAACATTCTTTGCAGTAACATTGGCATAAGACGTGGCTTCAATCCACTTGGAGAAATAGTCAATCGCCACCAAGATGAACCGATGTCCATTCGACGCCTTGGGATTGATTGGGCCAATCACATCGATGCCCCACATTGAAAAAGGCCATGGCTCGGATAACTGATGTAATTCCGTGGGGGGAACATTCAACTTATCTCCGTGAACCTGGCAATGATGGCATCTTCGAACATGCTGGATACAATCACTTTCCAGACTGAGCCAATAATAACCCAGCCTCATGATCTTCTTGGCTAACATGTGGCCATTCATGTGTGGACCACATACCCCCTCGTGCAGTTCTTGCATGATTATGGTAGCCTCAGCTGCGTCCATACACCTTAGCAAGATCAGATCATAAGATCTCCTGTACAGCTTTTCACCACTGACAAAGAATTTTGACGCCATTTTCATTATGTACTTCCTGTCGGCTGGAGTGCTTCCTTTAGGAAATTCTTGTCTCTGGATATAGTTCATGATATCGTAATACCATGGCTTTTCATCAGTTTCTCCGGTCACAACCATACAGTAAGCCGGTTTCGTTAAGACTTCGATCTTCAAGGGTTCTACCTCTACTCCACCGGTCACTTGCAGCATGGAAGATAACGTAGCCAGCGCATCAGCGAACTGATTGTGGGATCTCGACAGGTATTCGAAGGAAATGTCTTCGAACTCCTTATGATTTCTTCGAGGTACTCATGATACGGCACTAGTTTGGTGTCTCTCGTTTTCCATTCTCCTACAGTTTGGAGAATAATTAGGGCGGAATCACCAAACACTTTCAACTTGGATATCCCCATTTCTACTGCGGCTTGAAGTCCGAGGATACAAGCTTCGTACTCGGCTATGTTGTTGGTGCATGGGAACACCAATTTTGCTACTACTGGATAATGCTGCTCCTCTGGGGATATTAAGACCGCCCCAGTACCGGAACCAGCTAAGTTCACGGCTCCATCGAAGAACATAGTCCAGGTGTCTTCCTTTATCACCAGAATGCGATCTTCTTGGGAGTATCTATCATCATCTGAGACTCCAGGATTCTCGGCTAACACATCAGCAATTACTCGGCCTTTAACTGACTTCTGTGGCATCATCTGGACATCGAATTCTGAAATCAAAATCTGCCATTTGGCCAGCTTCCCTACTAAGGCCGGTTGATCAAGTAGATACTTGATGGGATCATTCTCAGTCACGAGCAAGGTCTGGTGATGCAACGTGTATTGTCTCAGCCTATGGAGCACCCATACTAGTGCAGCGCAAGTCTTCTCAGCTTCAGGATAGTTCAATTCCGAGACAGTGAACTTCTTACTCAAGTAATAAATAGCTCGCTCCTTTCCGTCCTCGGGATTTTTCTGAGCTAACATCGCTCCCAGAGACTCGCTATGAATTGTGAGATAGAGGATTAGAGGCTGGCCCGGCTTTGGAGGGACTAGCACTGGCGGTTTCATCAAGTACTGCTTCAGTTCACTAAATGCTCCCTGGCAATTGTCGTCCCATTCCACTTGAGCATTCTTCTTTAGAAGTTTGAAGAATGGCTTGGCAGTTTCGGAAAGCTGGGAAATGAAACGGGCTATATAGTTCAATCTGCCCAGGAGGCTCCGTACTTCTTTTACCGTCGATGGGGGTTGCAGCTCACAGATGGCCTTCACTTTAGAGGGATCGACTTCAATGCCCTTACTGCTTACTACGAACCCAAGTAGTCTGCCCGACGTTGCTCCGAATATGCACTTGGCCGAGTTGAGACGGAGTTTAAACTCACGGAGTCGGTCGAACAACCTCTTCAGGATATCAACGTGACTTTCTCCGGGTCGAGACTTGGCAATCATGTCATCGACGTAGACCTCGATCTCCTTATGCATCATGTCGTGGAAAAGAGTCACCATCGCCCGTTGATATGTTGCCCCGGCATTTTTAAGGCCAAAAGGCATGACCTTGTAGTGGAACGTACCCCACGGGGTGATGAATGCTGTCTTCTCCTTATCGCTATCCTTCATTCTTATCTGATTATAGCCCGAGAAGCCATCCATGAAGGAGAATAGTTCAAACCCGACAGTACTGTCTACCAGAACATCTATGTGCGGTAGTGGGAAATCGTCCTTAGGGCTAGCCTTGTTCAGGTCGCGATAGTCAATACAAACCCGAACTCGGCCATCTTCCTTCATGACTGGCACGATATTGGCCACCCAAGTAGGGTATTGAGTGACCTCGATGAATCCCACTTTCAAGAGCTTCATGACCTCCTCTTCTATCTTCTTTGAAAGCTCTGGTTTGGTTCTTCGTAACCTCTGTTTCTTGGGTGGCATGCCGGGATTAGTAGGCAAGCCATGTTCCACAATAGACGAGTCTAGACCCGGCATATCAGCATATGACCAGGCAAAGATATCCTAGTAATCTTGCAACAACTGGACAAGACGTTTGGCTTCATCTTCGGGAAGGGTTGCCCCTATCTTCACCTTCTTGGGTTCTCCAGAATCACTCAGATTGACGGTGATAGTTTGATCTACCGTCAGGACTTTGGGCTTTTCATGCCGCTTTAGATCGCGCTAAATATCTGAGGAATCATCAAGTTCGCCAGCATCATTAGGATCAGGTTCGGCGGCGCATAATTCATCGGATTGGACCGTTCCCATACCCTCATGTGTCACAATATTGCCCCTGAAACATAAAGCAATGGATTCAGAAGGACAAATAGGGCTAACATTACATTTTTTGCAAATTTTTTTTTTGTAATTATTTTTTTTTGTTTTTTTTTGTGTTTTTACTAAAATTCATTTCGAAAATGTTTTAAACACGAGGAAGCATGAAGAAGCCCAGGCCTCAGAATTCTCCTTGGACTTTATTTTCTTTTATCGGTTGGATATCATCACTGGGCTGGTTTGATATACCTCAACATGCCCTCAAAAACTGAAAATAACTTGTAATTTCATTGATCTCTTCAAAATGAATTACATTTATTGAATGGAAATTGTAACAATCAAAACTTATAAACGGAAACAGAAAGCAGCACCCGAAACGGGGCAAATCCTAAAAAGCAATAAAATTCCCACGCAGGGGAGTGTGCGGAAAAGTAAAAGATGTTACTCTTGTGGGCAAATGCCCATTCCCCCTAACGGTCCTTCTTCGACAGCTCCGATGAAGACGTCGTCGAACAGGGTAGTGATTCCCTCTATTGCATCTTCAGGGTCTTCCGTCGTTAGAGGTGTATCGTCCATACCTCCCCATCTATCAGGGACAATGTCCCGGGGATCCGAATAAAAGCTTGGGGGCACCGAGTACTTCATATAGTAATCAAACTTGCCACTCGGTTGCCCCAGTGTCGATCACTTCCTTCTCTTCGTGCATCATCCTCGCAGGACCCGGGAACGTGGTGCGGATATGTAGAGGCATCCTACCGTGCCCGAGTCCTCCATGGTTCGACCCCTTATTAGACTGTTGTCCGTTCTGCTCAGTTTCTTGACCTCGACCTCGACCATATCGATGTCTCTCATTGTTGGGTGCAGTTGGCCCTTGATACCCCAATCCAGAAGTGCGGGGTCTTTGAGAGACTTCTACCGGTCGGCGGATACCTTGACCATTCCTGCCAAGGCCTTTGCCTGGTATAAAGCCATGGGACACCATCACTCTCCCGACCATAACAGCAGCATTCGACACCTCAGGAACTGGCGGCGATGATCCTCTAGACGCATGAATGGTCGATACGAGTTCGAGTGACTGGTAACTCGACTATATTCTGCAATCCGGCTCTACATAGGGGATAGCCGCTGCATGATAAATTGGGTGCTCTTCTTCACCATGCACCGTGACTAACTTCCTTTCCACCACGAACTTTACTTTCTGATGTAAACTGGAAGGCACAGCTCTAGCAGTATGGATCCATGGACGACCGAGTAGAAAGTTGAATGAAGTGGAAATGTCCATAACTTGGAATAGGACATTGAACACCGTCGGCCCTATCTGTATGTCAAGGGGGATTTGACCCATCACTTCCTTCTTCGTTCCGTCAAAGGCTCGCACAGAGGTTTTCGCAGCATTTATCCTCGAAGGGTCTATCTTAAGGCGGTGTAACGTCGCCAGAGGACAGATGTTCAAGGCTGAACCGTTGTCGATAAGCACCTGAGTTACGTTTGTGGCCTTGTGTTTGACAGAAATGTACAATGCCTTGGTATGCCCTCTGCCTTCTAGAGGGAGTTCCTCATCCGAAAAGGCTATGAGGTCCTTGAGGAGTATGGAGCCCACAAACTCTTCCAGTCTTTCGTGATCGATCGTTTCAGGTACATGGACTTCACTTAATACCTTCATTAGGGCTGTCTGGTGTTTGACAGACGTCTGGAGGAGTTCAAGCAGAGAGATTTGCGCAGGCATCTTACGCAGCTGCTCAACGATATTGTACTCACTGGCTTTGATCACGGCCAGGAATTCCTTAGCTTCTTCATCGGTGACCGGCTTTGCAGGTTGAGCATTTGCTTGGCCATAGGCACGTCCGGATCTGGTGACCAAGTCAACATCAAGACTGTAAGACCAAGGGACTGCCTTATCATCGGAGTACTCATAAGGTTGAGGAATCTCGATCACTATCCCTTCCTCAGCTGTGGGGGTGCTTATTACGATCTCCTCGTCGTCAGTCGCGTCTTCAAGCGGAGGCATGTCCTCGGGCAAAGGATCAGGCTTATCCTTCCCGGTATTTAATTTAGCAAACTCCTCGTCCCAGTTAATGACGACCTCAGAGATTGTAGATACGATGCCGGTGTGGTCAGCATAAACGATCATCTTAGCTTCCACCATCCTCGAAATTCTTTCCCTCATGATAGCTAGAGAAACAGCCTCATTACTCGGGTAATACCCGGCTTTCACCAATTCACCGTAAACCTGAGCGGTGTACACCTTGACATTCTTGACTCGACCAGCGTTGAAGCAAAATATAGCATTCACATAGCCCGCGTGATCAGGGAGCGGGTTACTCTGAACATTCGGCTTGGCGGACTGGAATGAGAAAGCCTTCGTGTCCAGGAGGTTCTGGATTCGGTGCTTGAGGGCTAAACAATCTTCAGTCGAGTGTCCGAGCTCACCCATATGATAATCACATTTTTTCGACGGGTCGAAGTTACGAAACTGCTCAGGATTGGGCCGCTTTGGCTCGTTAGTAAGCAAGCCTTTCTTCCGGAGCACCGCCAACACTTGAGACAACGACCCGGGAAGAGGAGTGAATTGTCTTTTGTTGTCCCTCCTCTGAAAGGGTTGACGACTCGTGTTTTGGTGCCGAGCTTCTGCTACTTAAATTGCTGGGGCAGGGTTAATACCCCCGCGGCTCGGTTGATTATAAGCCACATTGACTTCAGCTGCCGGTTCTTTCTCCTTTCTTGCACTGAATCTCTTGGTTGACGAGGACGGCTCGACAAACCATCCATCCTTCAACCCTATCTCGATCTGTTCGCCTATGGGGATAAGTTGGTTGAAGTTATCAGCCGGGATGGCTACCATCCGATTACGGTAGTCGAACGAAAGGGTCTTGACGAACATCCTCTTCAGTTCACTGTCGATAGGTTCTGGGACGATTTGAGCGGCTATATTCCTCTATCTGATGGCATAATTCTTGAAGGACTCCGTCTTTTTCATCTGGGCACGTTCAAGGTCATCACGAGTAGGTGCGATGTCGGTTATGAACCTGTATTGCTTTAAGAAAGCATCACTAGCCTCCTTCCAGGTTTTGAGGCTGTTGATCTTCTTCATAAGGTACCAGTGCAGAGTAGGGCCGGTCAAGCTCGCTTGGAATGCATGGATCATGAGGAGCTCGTTATCAACATACGAGGTCATTTGCACATGGTACAACTGCAGGTGGGCCTTCGGGCAGGTGGTGCCATTGTACTTGTCGAAGTCCGGCATTTTGAACTTCTTCGGGATCTTGATCTGTGAGTACATGGACAGATCGATCGAGGGCGAGTCCTGGGAACCCTCCAGCTGTTTAACTCTCTCTTCCAGCTTATTGACTCGTTCATCTGGCTTGGGTTTGTTGACGACAATCTCAACGGGATCATCTTCTAACTCAGGCATGTCGTCATCTTCCTCGACATCAACATTCTTTCCACCTGTATGCTTCGGGACTGATACTTCAGGGGGTGCTGGAACAGGGATCGACCGAAGAGCCTTGATCTCAGCGGTCATTTGTTGCATTGCGACGGCAAGTTGCTTGATCTAGTCTTGCATACCGTCAATGCGCTCCTGCAACTCAGTTTGATCGGCCATTCTAGCTCTTGACCGTGTACGAATAGGCGATCGTGATCGGTCCGTAGTTACCTAATTTCAATGAAACAGGGCATACGTAAGTGTCAAGCAAAATCATACGCCGATCCATGACATCGATCTAACCGCTTTGAATTGAAAAGACTTCTTTATTGAAATGATGAGAAATTTATTTTTACATCGACTAATGACTCGAAAGAACTTTAAACTGAATGTAAAAACAAATGACTCAACCCCTAAACAAAATTGGAATGAAAAAACATCTTCAAGCTTTTAATTAGCTTGATCTATAGACATATGGGAGGCGACATCCTTCTTCAGCTGCTCATAAGCCCGAGCTATCTTGGCTGCCTTCTCTTCAGCTTCCTCGACCTTCCTTTTGAGGCGGTTGTTCTCTGAGCGGTTGGCAGACTTGAGAGGCACTTTGGGTATCTTCGGGAGTAGCTCCTGCGGGATCTTGTGTCGCCTGATGTACTTGGTTGTCGCGAAGTAAGACTTCTGCTCCCCCTTTAGTTCTCCTTCGAGTCGGGCTATCTTTATAACACGACACTTCTTCCACATTTTCTAGAGCTGAGCTATGGTCCCTTCATGATCTTCGCTTTGATCGGAGAAATCGGCACGGAGGAGCTCGGGTTGTAACGCCGGAGGGAGCCCCTGGAGAATCTGGTACTGTCGGAAGACTCTGGCGGGGTAGTACTCGATAGCGCCGGTGAAGCCCAAAAGTGGTACCGGTCCAACACCATTACACGTAAGTCGAGCTTCCTCGACATTGAACCAACTAGCATGCCAATGGAAACCTTGGGGTCTAGCGTTTTTCATAAAAATGATCCACTCGGAGTAATGGTAATCCGGTGCGTTTTCTTGTTTTTCTTTGTAGCTTAAAATGGGAGGACTAGAATCGCTGAGTTCGGAAATTTTGAGCAAATCGCCACATCCTTTAATGTGAGACAGAAACCAGATTTGCAATAATTCAATGGGTGCTTGAAATGTTTTGTCAACATTTTGCTTGAATTTTGTGAGAGAAATGAAAGTTTCAGCTAAAATGGTGTTGACAAAATTCCTTTGAAGACAAACTTGTTGGACCAACCATGCAATTGACGGGTTGCATGCGTTTTTACAGTGAGGAAAAATTATGAACCCGAAGAACGATAGTAAAAAGATTATGCCCTTTTGAAAAGGTGTGGCTTTTTCAAAACATTGACTCAGGAATGAAAAAGGACATGACCCACGGTTGGCTTTCAAAACTTTTTCTAAATCATGTTTTTCGACATTCAAAAATTCAGCCAACATTAGCATGGAATCGACTCCCAAAGGCGGTGAAACTAGCTCTGACTCCAAAGATTTTCCAATGAGCACACTATATTCTTCCAAAGTCGGGGTAAGCTCATGTTTACCGAGTATAAAGATGGCTGTCTCGGGACACCAGAAGTGGGCTAATGCTCGAACGAGGCCGGAACGGACCTTAACCTCCAGCAGGGGGAGCAGTCTTCCGATGTGGCCCTCAACTAGCTTGCGGTTGGTCGGACTGAGCAGATTCCACCAGGCACGGAGCTCGTCCTTAGGAGCATCAAGAATCCGGACGTCTGTACCTCCCATAGTGTATAGACCAAGACTCACGACCGACCTAATGTCATGGACCGACCAAAGAAAAGCATGAAACATAAGTAAACTGGGAGATAGAGTTGCAGAAAACTTACTTCACCGGGTGGAAAAATGGCAATCACATAGACATGCGCATGAAAAGTGAGGTTCGATTTCTACTTAGACTCTGGCTTGCAAAATGGAGACGCGAGGATTACCGAGCTAAACCAGTCATGGTGGTGGTTAGGCTAGGATTCCCCTGACTCCGGCTTAGTCAAAGAGCCGACCCGGGTTGAGTGGGATACAACCGTGGTGGGTACTCAATGACACCATGAAAGAACATTTCGGGACCGAGGAGGGCGACCCGTACCAAATGGTTTTGGTCGGGGTATCCACTATCTCAGTACCATCCTAAACCTATGCCGCCCAGGTCCGGCAGCAGGTAGTGTGTGCGGTGTAGTGTAAATGTAAGGCATGCACAGCAGGTTATATCAAACAGCGCTTCGTGCATAAATTAAACCATACATTTCAACCACCTCCCTGCAAAACAAGGGTTAACAATCACGCCTCCCCTTATGCCTTCCATACTGCAAGAACATTTAACACCTTAAAATGTTAGGGACGTACCTGGGATTCTCGCTGCCAAACAAAAATATTTTTCAAAAGAAAAATTGGCCTAAGTCCACTAAGAATTTAAATTCAAGTCCCCAGCGGAGTCGCCAAGCTGTCGCGACCCTAAAAAAATCTCGTCAATTTTCTGGGCTAATGGATTATTAAGATTGAACTTAATTCGGGCCCTCCCAAGCCCTACCAAATCGCAACTTAGAGTTTAAGTTCTTAACATGTAAATGTTTTCATGCTTGGAGTCGCCACTAATCAATTTACGGTAGGCTAATTAGAAACCTAAATAAAACATAGGGAGATATGTTTTATTCCTACGAATCAGAGATTCTAAGCCCGGGGATTTGATTACGCTAGATCTAGTCTAACGCCCTTTCAGTACCTTTTCTTTTCAAAAATATTTTGACAGGCAGTTTGGATCCATTTTAACTTATGTCACTAACATGTGAGGTGTTCATGCGGGTGCGCAAACCACCAATTTAACACCCAGAAATCAAAGCATTAAATAAATTACAAGCTTAGGAGAACAACTTATCTCGAATCAACGCAAGCATCTGCATTGTTAGCGAAAAATCACACAGACAATCCTAATATGATTTCTAGTTGACAAAGCAACTCATTCAATTTCTCTTTTTTTAGATTTTCGCTTTATTTAAATGAAACCTAGTCTATATACAATGACGTGCAAAAATGACATGCGAAATAATGCAACCTAGCATGCATACTATATGTCGTGCGACGACGTGACTTGATTCTAATGACGGATGCAATGACATATTTTTGGTATTTTCTAATTAATGAAATTCGGAATAATGAAAAATGCCTAAAATAACATGCAAACTAATGATTTCCTTTTTTTGGTATTTTCTATTGAAATTCGGAATAATAAAAATACCTAAAATAACATGCAATCTATGATAACTTAATCTACCCTAGAATGATTTCTTTTTGGGATTTTTGATTAAAATTCGGAATTATTAAATAACGTGAATAATCCGCTAGGATTTAAAATAATACCTAATTTAAATTAGGAAACATGCCACGTTAAGTCCTAATTTAAATTAAATATTTATCTTATCCTTCGGGATATATTCAAACATCCTAGACATGCAAAATTCTAATTCCAACTCTAACTAATATTTTTTGAATTTTCTGTTTTATTTGAAAAGGGAAATATAATCAAACAAACAAGGATAGAAATCAATTCAAATCACCCACGCGATCTGCCATATTCGTTTCAAACTCGGATTAGGCACAAAAATCAAATTATCGGTCATATCTAAGGGGTTATAGATATTAACGGATAACTGATTATTCAAATTTGGAAAGCAAATCAAAATCATTATCGTATTCAAGTGGTTATGAATAGGATAATGATTTTCCGTACCGCCGCGTATCGGACTTTAGGGTTAAAGTCGGATAGTCGTCCCGATACGTTGCTAAATTAGGAAATTTTCCTAATTTGAATATTCTCAAAATATTACGGATATCTAGAACATTATCCAAATATACCTAGGTATCTACCGGATATTCATGCAATATTTCAGACATCCAAACTAGGAAATTAAATATTCTGAACATTATGGGATAATGACAATTACCTAATTTACCGATAACCTCCAAATTTGAACGTCTCGGGATCGAGCTCGGGCTTGCGCATTGGGACGGCGACGAACGGCGACGGGCGACACGGTGTCGACGCGGCGACACCGGCGGGGCGGCTGCTTCGGGCACGGCGAGGCGTCCGGCGCTGGGAACGGCGATGGTGCAACTCCGGCGGGCTCGGTTCTGGTGACGGTCCGGTGTGGCTCTCCGGCGTCCTGTGGTGAGCGGCGGTCCGGCACGTCGGTGGAGAAGCGTCGGCAGGAGAGGCAGCAGCAGCGTCCGGCAAGGCGGGACGGGAACGGCGGCTGGCGGGAGCTCCGGTGGGCGACAGTAGCGTCGGAACAGCGGCAGCACCGACGGCGGCAAGGCTGGATCAGCGAGGACGTCTGGCGAGAAGCGGCTGAGGCGCGGCGAGAGGCACGGCAGTAACGGCAGAGGGCGCGGCGGTGTGGCTCGCCGGCGCTGCTGACGACGCGGTGAGGCAGCAGCTACACGGCTGTGGCTGGGGCGGCTGCTGATCAGGGCCTTCCGGCGGTGAGGCTGCTGTGGACGTCGCGGCGAGAGGCGACTGAGGCGCGGCTGATGGGCTGCTCCGGCGGACAAAGGCTGTGCGGGGCAGCGGCTTCGCCGGTGTGCGGCTGGAGGAGGGCGACGACGTGCGGACAGGGGCGGCGGCGGCAATCCTCCGGCGCGGTGGTGGCGCGTGGTGGGAGGCACCTCCGGCTTCTCCCTCTCTCTCTCTTGGACTCTCTAAAAATTTTCTGATCTCTGAATTGTGACGTGTCCTCCTTAATTTCTGACCTAAAACATGCTTATATGGTCCTAAATTAGGTCAATTAGATGGGCTTTAGAGTCCTAATGGGTTTAGGCTTGGGCTTAGGCTCTAATTAACATAAATGGGCTGGACTAACTTGGGCTTTAATTAATTAAATTCAAGAGACTAAATCAAGCCCAAATTAAATGAAATTCGAGCCCGTTCGTCTTGAAATTCCGGGCCCTTACATTCCCGAGTGAACCGAGCTCGATTTAATGAAAATTATGCACGTTTGCCATTGCCAATTCTATGCAAAATGCAATTAAAATAAAACGAACCTAAACTATATGCTATGCAATTTTAGTATTTTTGTCTAGGGGTTAAAAATTAATCCCTAATTTTCTATGCAAATTAAACTAAATGTTCGGTAAAATTTAGGTGTCAACAATGATTTTTGTGATGGTGAAGACTCTTTTGGTTGATTTTTGAGTGCTTCGACAGGAGCAATTTGTCCACGTGTGATTAATAAGCCTTTCTCTTTTATGAATTATCTGAACGGCTGCTAAATGAGTGCTTCATTCCCTGTCGGAATGGTTGCTGGTTGGATTGGAACATCGAGTTGTAGTAGAGGAATGTCGGGTGCAACAACCATTTCTTTCTCAATGGGGACTCGAGACTCAGGAGTCTTCGCAGTTTTCGCAGTTCCTCCATTTGAAGATGGCAGAGCGATGCTAGCAGTAGCTTAATTCACCATGTTTGCCGGCCTGTTGAGATACATGCACACTTTGGTTTTGGATCACCTCAACAGATTCTTCAGGTTGACTAGTAAGGTCAATGTGTGAAGATCCTTCTCTAGAGGTTCTGGCCAGCATTGTGGCTGTGTGAGAGGATTTTTTGGTGCCAATGGTTTTCCGTGATTTGGGAGCCATTGAGAGGATAGGATGTGAAGAAGATGGGATGTGGAGATCAGAAGCGGTTATGGCAAGCGATTTCGTGAAGAACAGCGTGTGCACTATCTCCTTATAAATAGGAGCAGTCTAGCCACGTTTTAGAATGTTAGCCATTACTTAATAATAGTAACTTTATTATTTATTTGAGTATTTTTCTTAATGAAGTAAATACAACAGTAGTAACGGTAAAAAAATTTGAATACAACGTGATCACTTATGTCAGAACCGTCAGAAGAGAGAGAAACAAATGCTGTAAAAAAATTGATGTTCACTTGATATATGTTGATCTTCCGGTCCTTGATCATATTTGAAAAAAAAAAAAATACCTGGATGATGCTCATTTGAATGGGTTGCACATCCCTAATTCTTCTCTGACGAAGTCGAAAGCTTGCTTATCTAGTGGTTTTGTGAAAATTTCTGCTAGCTGATGATTCAAATCAATAAATTGTATGCATATATCACCATTGTTCACAAGATCCCTAATTAAATGATGTCTTACCTCAATGTGTTCGGCCGGCAGGCGCAACATAGGATTTTTTGTTAGATTTATAGCACTTGTATTATCGCATAAAACATAAATGTTTAAATTCTGTTCTCCAAAGTCACACGGTCGTTGTTTCATCCAAATAACTTGTTCATTAATGGTAAATCTTCTTAGTGATACCTCTTTTTGAGTTCGTGCAAATTAGATTTACCGTTAATGAATAAGTTTGAGCATGAAGAATCTATAAATCTTCCGGCACAACACATGTTCTAAGTCTTGTCTGCAATTATAAACTTTGAAATGAATTACTAATTTTCTGCGTATTCAACAATCTCGTCAGTTGCTTATGCAAACTTAGTATTTGTTCTTCAATGCTTCTGCACACGCAACACTTGTTCCTCAATGCTTCTGTAGATACATCATTTGTTCCATAGTGCTTCTGCAGACATAAGAATTATTCATTAATGCTTCTGCAGACACAACACTGGTCACTTAGTGCTTCTGAGAGCTACTACCCACGTCTCCAGACTTGATTTCTTCCACGCATTGAACTATAAGTACAATTCAGAACACATACGCATCATAACTCAACCCTTTTTGCCATGATAAAAAGAAATAAGGGAAAGGAAATCATGTAAAGAATATTTGTACTTCATTTCATCGATCAATTAGGTTACACATCTACTAGAAAACAAAACATACAGAACATTAAAACTCCTGATTTCAAAAGAAAAACAGGGTTTCGTGAACTTAAAACTTCGAATTTTCTTTTTCTTTTCCGCGGGGAGGTTTGTGGGAGTTTCGTGGGAGTTTCGATGCTTGGTTGGTGAAGATAGAGATTGGTAATGTCAAAGCACACCAATGATTGAATCTTTTGATCTACGCAATGAAGAGGATGGCCCAAAGCTTGTTGAAGAACTTCTAACATTTGCACAGTCTATATAGTCCCTTCAAATGATTCAACCTTTTCATCTCATCGAGAGCACCCAAAACCCGATTGAGTAATTACTCAACCTTCCCAGAGCTTCCTTACTTCGCGCTAGACTCCCCTACAACTTAACTTTCTTTTTCTCTAGCGATGGAGTTCCTTCCACCAGTGCCTCTTTCTTTACATCCACCGTCTACTTCTGCTTCCTCTTTTTGCTCATATCTCCTTCTGTTACCTTCATCTTTTCTTCCGACAGAATCCTCAATTTCTCCTCGTCCTCCTCAACCACTTTTGCAACTTCTCCTTTCAAGACAATCTAGCCAATGGTTGATAATTTTCAACGGTTGTTAGTTCAAATTGCATCTTCCTTAGAGTTTCTTTTCCCACACGAACATTTGATGCCTTCTTAGGCTCTGTTTGGCAACTTGCCAAATAGTGTCTGATTCTGTTCTTTTGTTCCCAAAATCAGTTTGGGAGCAAAAATCTGTTTGTTAAAAAAATTGTGCCCGGGCACAATTTTGCCAAAAATTGATCCCAGAATCAATTTTGGAACAGAATCGAGAATAAAAAAAAGTAGCTTCTTGATTCTGGGAACAAAAATGAGAATCAATTTTTTTTTCTTTTTCTTTTTCTTGGTTTTTAATATAGCTTATAATGTCCGGCATGAGAGCTACTCTCGTTGTACTTGGCAAGATTAAAATATTTTAATAAAAAAATATTATTAATAAAAAAAATTTATCGGCCATGGAAAAAAATAAAAAAATATTATTAATAAAAAAAATTTTACCGATCATGGCCAACGACCAAGCCATGGCAAAAAAAATAAAAAATATATATTATTAATAAAAAAATTTTATCGGCCATGGCCAGCGACCAGGCCATGGCAAAAAAAAATAAAAAAATATATATTTTCAATAAAAATATTTTTTATTTAAAATATTTTAATAAAAAATATTATTAATAAAAAATTTATTTATAAAAAAATATTTTACCAGCCATGGCCAGCGACCAGGCCATGGCAAAAAAAATAATTTCAATAAAAATATTTTAATAAAAAAATTATTTATAAAAAAATATTTTACCAACCATGACCAGTGACCAGGCCATGGCAAAAAAAAATAAAAAAATAATTTCAATAAAAATATTTTTTATTAAAATATTATTAATAAAAAAATATTTATAAAAAAATATTTTTCCGGCCATGGCCAGCGACCAGACCATGGCGAAAAAAATAAAAAATATATTTTTTAGTAAAATATTTTTAAAAAATTTATTAATAAAAAAAATTTTATAAGAAAATTTTTTACTGGCCATGACCAAAAAATAAAAAAAATATTTTTAATAAAATTATTATTAATTAAAAAATATTTTACCGGTCATGGCTAAGAAGGAGGAGAAAAAAAAGAAAAGAAAGAAATATTAAAATATTTAAAATGTTATTAAAATATCATTAATAAAAAGAAATTTTATGCCGTTACCAAACGCATTTCTATTCCTAGGCACAGAATTTTGGACCGTTACCAAACACCTTTAAATGTTCAAAATCAGTTCCCAGACACAGAATAAAAAAGAATCATTTCTGACCAGAATTTGTTCCCCGGCACAGAATGGTTGCCATGCGCAGCCTTAGGTTCCAGCTCGTTACGGTTGACACTCCCTTTCCTCTCAAAACCTTCATGATGCATGTGCAGAAAGATAGCGTGGAGAAGGCTGAATGCAAATCTATTCAGGATTGTCCACATAAGCCTGACTTAAGTATCGCTTGTTGCTTCTTTTGCTGCGGTTCTTATTATCACAAGTCAATTCCTAGTTATTGTACGAGCAAATTTCCATTGATATTTCTCATTGGAAGGAAAGTCATGGCAATTTTTTTCTAAAAATTTGAGATAACATATAATAAGATTAATATGTTAATCTTGTAATAATAAAAATATTGCAATAACGACACCAATAATAATCGTGATCTATTATTAGTAGAATACATTTCAACATTTCATTAATATCTTTCCCTAGAAAGAAAATTGTTGACATCTAATTTTTAGCTCATTTTTTAACTTTTTCCAAAATCACAAAATTAGGATTAGAAACCTTTTCCAAGCTTAGGAACCTATTTATAAACCAAAAATATTTTTTTTAGAATTTTCCTGAATTTTTCCTTAATTTATTTTAATCAAAATAATAGAGAAAATCAAGAAAAATAGTAAATGGAATCCAAAAATTTCATAAAAATAGTCATTAGTCTTATTTTAAATCCAATTTCATTAATACAGCATCAATTTTGGAAACTTTAAATTGGGAAGGTGTTTTTCCCAAAGTTGGGTAAAAACGAGCCCAAATCGAATAAACAATTCAATTAATTCATTTTTACTCATTTTTTGGTCGTAGCGTCTTCACAACAAATGATCTTGGAACCTTGAATTATATAATGGTTATTCCAATTTCACAATTTACTGAATAAATCGAAAAGTCCCAAAATCCAATTGAAAATTAGGGATTTTAAGCCCAAATTGGGGATCATTATCAATTTGAAATTGTCGAACCATGAGACCATCATTTCTAGAGTTAATTAGGCATGGATAATCCAATTTTGGCATCAATTTTTCTCAAGTGGGTCATTTAAATACCGGATTGAATAGAACCCTAGTGACATGAAGTTTAAAATTTGGGAATTTTTGGTTTAACTATGACGAAAATTAGGGTAAATCACATATTTTGATGAAAAATGTGCCAAGGAATTCAATTTTAAGGTTAAATATGAAAAATTGGGTCAAAATTGGGCTTAATTTGCGATTTTAGACCAACCCGGGTTTGTCGGGTTTGCCGAGTCGGCGGGGTCAACCCAACCCGACCTAGGTCGGTCTCCTTCCTTACCCGACTTTCCTAGAACGTGATAAAGCCTAGAAATGTCTCATGCCCGCCTCTTCATCGACTGAATGCAGCCAAATAAGCACGTGTTAATCTGCGATTCCAACTGGAGAATCTCCAGCTAGCATCAAAGATTCGATCTAACCGATTTAGAGTCGGCGATAACCAACTTTGAGAGGGAAATTGAGCTACAAAAAAAGAAGAAAAATCATGATCGAGGCATAGAAGGTGTTCATGAAAATTCCACAAAGAAGAGACAGAGAGAACGAACACAAAAGAGGGAAAATGAGCATGAGAAGTGAGTTGAGACTCCCTGAAGCCGAGTGATCGGCCTCATCGGTGAACCTGTGACGAAGTTGGTCGTGAAGCCCTGAAAATCGACCTCGGTCGATTGATCCAGAGATCCTCCAGTGAAGTGAAGCCCTCCAGTTTGAAGCCTAGGTGTTAGAGAATCATTCTGTGGCCGTGAATCAACTCGGAAACCACATTCTGACCTTCATCAAATTAGGTAAAGTGTTAACCTTGTCACGGTTCACATAAAAGTTCCAAAATAGGTGTTTGAGCATAATCTTGTTGATTATGTAATTTTCTTTGCAAATATGAGCTTATTCATGTCTAAGATAAATTTCTAATCACGTTTTTATCGTTCTATTGCGTTTTAAACCATTGCAATTGCATGAAACTGAGTCGGCCGTTCATGGAAACCCTCACCGAAGCTCACCAACCTCGCTAGAGTGCTCCCCGTAGCCATAGGCCACTCAAGTTAGTAATCTTTCACCTTGATTGATGTTTTGATAATGATCTTGATCGAAATAGATGGCTAGGGCGATCAATATGGTAATCCAAATGCTTGAAAAGTAGAATAGGTTAGTTTTTCAGGTTTTGCCTGCCAGCGATGGTTCGACGGCGAGTTAATCAAATTAGAATGATAGGTAGTGATTTGAGGATAATCTAGAATAAAAAATTGGCACCGGAATACTGCTGGAAGGTCATCAGATTTCGATCGAAAGTTATGGTCTTGATAACACAGAACAAGAATACACGCACAATAGGTGTTTAGGGAAATGCCCCACTGAAAAAACGAAGAAATCGACGTCGTTTTAATGCCATGCTTGTCGGAGCAGTTGCCGGCGCCGGTGTCAGCTAGTTCACCTTGGCTGGATCGATTTGAACCAATCCAGTTTGGTTTAAACCCTGACGGGAAATTTTTTTAAAAAAAAATCATAAAAATTCTAAAAAATCATAAAAAAATTCATAATTCGAAAAATTCAATTTTTTTTAGAAATTCAGAAGATTCATAAAAAATTTCATAAAAAATTCGAAAATTCTATAAAAATTCAGAAAATCCAAAAAACCAAAATAAAAAATGCAGAAAATGCAGAAAAATACAAAAAAAAATTAGAAATTTCAAAAAAAAAATAAAAAAAAATCTCAATAAACATAAAAACCAACTCTCAGAAGGGATAATTCTTGGAAAATTATTTTCCAAAAAAATAAAAAATTTAAAAATTCACAGAATGACCCAAAAACATTGTGGCCAACTTTTGCAAGTGAAATTGGAAATTTTAGAGGTGACTAATTAGAAAATCCTTAGTTTAAGGGTTTTTTACCCCTAACAAACCCTAAACCCTAAAATGACACATATCATCAAATGAATAAGCTTTTAGGGCTTTACTAGGATTTGAGTGTTTTTGAATTGATTTTCATTTTAGAGACCCAAATTAAGATTATATTGTTTGATTGCCATTGATTGTGTTGTTTATATTGATTGATTGAATTCCCGCAATTAGGATGGTTAGAATTAGTGGATAGACTTCGGAAACTCGTGTGGCACATTAAACACATCATATCGTTTTAAGTACCGAAAGGGCATTAGGGATCTCGACTCGGGATTATTAGCGTAACTAAGTTCTCGTATTCAAAATCTCTGGTTCGTAGAATCATGGTATTTTTTTCCCGTACCCTTATTAGGTTTTTAGTCAACTTACCAATAATAACTAGTGGCGATTCCAAATTAAAACTCAGACTAAATAAAAAGATAAAAAAATCACAACCTACTATCATGTGAGGTATGGTCTGAGAGAGGCCCCCATTTGTTTAGTAATTGGATGTCTGTGGGACGTTTGAGCGAAATATGCGCATCGGACCCTAATAGCTCATTCGGGGACAGTTTTTCCATTCGTGACAAATGGAAGTACCTCCTTAGGTGCCAAAAGTGCGGCGCAACAAAAGTTATATTAGCTTCTCTAGAATTCGAAATAACGACTTATAACATTGTTATTATAATTTTCTGATAACAGCAATAACTAAAGCCAAAACATATAAAGTAAGGCTTTTGTTATTTCCACCTCTTTATTGGCTCATAACACCTTATTATCACATTGAATTGACTACATTATTCCTCGTGAGTTCCACTCTCAATTTAGGATTATTTCTTACCCTTTTCCTATTGGTGCTAACAACACAACCCAGAGGGAGGTGAATATGTTGTTTCAATGGTTTTTCAAACTTTTTGCGAAAAGGTGCTAAGTAAATATTAGGTTTAACCAGATATGTGACAGATGGTGACCTGATTGTGTGCTTAAGAAGATTAACAGGAAGATAAACGGCAGCACATAAAGATATATAGTAGGCCGGCTTTATTCCCAAGTCTACGTCCACTCTCACCACTAATAGCCACAAGTCGGGCTAGAATACACTAATAATCTACTGAAAAAGTTACACTCAGCATACACCAACCATATCAGACGATAGATCACACTAGCAAGAATTGGGTGTTGCTATCACTTGGTACACTTGATCTTTTAGCACAATTACAAGGCAGCAAGTATTATAAACAAGTAAGAGCTTTTTGCTAAGAACACGGCGAGTAGCAGATTTCTAGAATTCGTATGAACATGTGTCTATTTCTCTCTCCCTAACTTTTTGACTTCAAAGATCTTCTCTTTTATGGGCATTTTCAATATAATCGTTGAGGATGTCTTGGAGAAGCAGGGTAGCCGTTAGAGTTCGTTAGTGCTATTGTCCGAGGAACCAGCTGCCCATACAGCCTTTTTCCAACACATTTGCAGACTTCCTGAAATAGCTTATGCTACTGTTTTGTAGCTATGGCTCCGACATACTATCGGATAGTCTATTCTCTTATTTTTTGAATCTTCTATTGTGTATGTCCAGTCGACAACGGTTATAATAATGAGACAACGGTCATACTCAATGATCCATTATCCTAACATCGCTAATGACCTGATTTTCTTCAACTTCAATGAAATATCGTCATGTAGCTGATCTTTTAAGTCCGTTGATGCTGTTTACATAAAAACCTCAAGGACATCTTGTGATCTTCTTTTCAATGGATCACACCATAAATATCACTTAGTCATTTAAATATATCTGCACTAAACAATGTAGATATTATACCAAGAATAGTGTGGTATCATCAAAATTTATTTAGAGATTCTCCAACATTTTCTTCATTTTCTTTTGTTTCTATTTTATTAAAAGCAAAACTACCCACATCCCTTTCAAAAAGCCTATTTTTCACTCTAGCTACTTCTTTCACACCATTACATTTTAACATTTCCTTCATGTTTGTCTTCTGCTAAACTTATTCCACCAATTATTTACTTTATTTCCTCATATAATCCTCATGATCATTTATATTTCGACTTTGATTTTAGATACAAATTTACAAGAATTTACTTAAGGATTGAATATTATGGTTGATGAATACATTATACACAATTCTCTCATCTTCCATTGTATCGTTTTTTATAGTGTATTAACTATGGAGGACAATATTGAGAGCACCCAAATTGCTTAAATGTATATATTGATGATGAAACTGCGAATGAAGAACAATAATCATATTAATAAGTTCATTTGGAACTTCTTGCACTATAACATTGAAAATTATTCATTGGTATATGTTGTTTTAAGTGAATAATGTCTCTCTTATTGATGTAATTAAAAAATTTTATTGTTCGATTTAATTTCGAGAGAGCAACCTGCTGAACGGACAATCTCTTTTGTTATGTTGCATATGCAACCTATTATTATTACAGTAATTTGTATTTTGAAAATAATTTTCTTTTCATTAATGATTTTATGAGAAGTCTGATGCATTTAGAATTGGCCAAAAAATGTGTCTATGAACGATTTGATAGGGTTTTCTTATAATGTCATTACAATTGTCATAATTTCTTGTCAATGACTAATTATGCCCTGTAATCAAGGCAAAGATTTATTTGTAATAATTTTTTAGGGAGCATTGCATTTGCATGATTATAATGAATGTTTAGGATTTTTTATGCACTTAACTTTGTCATATTTTTAACATCATGCAATAATGGCATGAAAAATAATTAAAAATTGAACTATTAGATTCACTTAATAAAACGAAAGAAGAGAAGTTAGAATAAATAGACTACAATGTGATGACACATATTGAAGTTATAATTAAACGAAATGAGTACTAAAACTAGTAAATGGTTCTTTTTACTCTTACTTGTGCTTAGGTTATTTCTTTAGTAATAGTTTCCTAGTACAAAAGAGAATATACAATTCATTAACATGATAATTATTTAGTTATCTACTAAAAAAATTGTTTTCGGAAAAGAGGGACAGTAATTTTGTTCCAAATGAAGAAAGAAAAGGAAAAAAATCAAAAAGAAGAAAAGAAGGCAAAAGAAAATCTTCAATCAAGAGTGGACCCCATATTTAATCTAATAAATAGGGAAGAAACCACAAAAAAAACCTCAAACTTTGTCCATTGTAATAAATTTACCATAAACTATTTTTTGTAACACCAAAAATCCTAAACTTGTACCCGTATGACATATTTACCATAAGCTTTTTTTTGTAATACCAAAAGCCCCAAACTTATACCCATGTGACATATTTACTTCAAACTTTTTTTTGTAATACAAAAAATCTCAAACTTGTATTTATGTGACACATTTATCTCAAACTTGTACAATGTGACACATTTACCATAAACTTCTTCTTGTGACACAAAAAACTCCAAACTTGTATCCGTGTGATAGATTTATCTCCAAAATTTGTGTCATGGAAAAAAATTGGAGTTTTTAGTATCACAAAAAAAAGCTTAGGGCAAATATGTTACACAAATATAAGTTTAGAGTTTTTTGTATCATAGAAAAAAGTTTGAAGTTAATGTGTCACACAAGTACAAGTTTATGGCTTTTGGTGTCAAAAAATAGTCTAGGGCAAATGTATCACAATGGGCAAAATTTAGGATTTTTTGTGGCACTTTCCCTACAAGAATGGGACCCGCAAAGGATAATCTAATCAATTTAATATGATAGGAGTGTCATGAGCGAATAATAGACCGGAAATAGCGCGGGTCTAAAGTAATAATAATTATTGTCCTGAGTAAGCCATTAAATTGTTTCGTTTGAGGTCTTGTGTGGACCTCGACATCTCTTAACGGGTAAAGCCGGGAACGGGCTCGAAAAATACATTGTACCAATTGAGGACGCTTGCACATAAAAATAAGGAAGGCATCCAAGCTGCCCGCTTCACCGAGAGACAGTATACTAAATTCAATATGATAAGTGTCGGGAACAAATAAGGGGCGAAAATAGTGCGGGTCTAAAGTAATAATAATTATTAATGTTGATGTTATTATTATTACTACAGTAAGCGTTATCCCCGCTTCCAAACATCACCCCAACTCGAAAATCCAAACCAACCTCGCCATGGCGCCAATTTGCTCCCCACATTTCAATCCCTCGCGAGATCGTGCCATGGCTGCTTCGGAAAGAAACCCCTAGCCTGTAAAAGTTAGGGCTTTTCCTTCCCGAGACCGCAGGAAGAAGATGAACCAGGGCGATCTCCACAAGGTGTGGGAAATCAAGGCCCTGAAGAGGAAGCCCGCGGAAGACGAGGCCCGCAAGATCCTCCAGCGGATCGCCCATCAGGTTCAACCCATCATGCGCAGGCGCCGGTGGAGGGTCAAGCTCCTCTCCGAGTTCTGGTGAGATCTAGCAGCTCTCCGTTTCGATTTCCGCCTCGCCCGCCAGCCCCCAAAACGAGTGATTGCCGATTAAGAAAGTGGGTTGGGATTGCCCAGGATTGGGATGGTGACCCGTGTGTGTATTGTGTGTGTGTGTGTGTGTGTGTGTGTGTGTGTGTGTGTGGAATGCTGAAATTCTCTCTCTTTTGGTGATCGGTAGGAGGGATGATTCGTTATGATGAATGGGTGGTGTGTTTGATTGCAGCCCGACGAATGCGCGTCTCCTGGGTTTGAATGTGGGTCGCGGCGTGCATGTGAAGCTGAGGCTTCGCAGGCCGAACAGAGACGACTGCTTCTATCCTTACGATCAGGTCCTCGACACGATGCTGCACGAGCTCTGCCACAACGTGCACGGCCCTCACGACGCCAAGTTCTACAAGCTCTGGGATGAACTTAGAAAGGTCGGTCGTTGGAAAAGTTTTGGTGTCCTTTCTAGTCATCTCCGGATTCGGGGTTTATGGATAGACGTACTATATTTCGAAATGTACTTGGTGGTTTGGGCATTGCGCTGTCATGATACCCTCGCTTATACTCTAGTCTGCTTGATGTACATTGTGATGTCAATCACAGGAGTGCGAGGAGTTGATGGCCAAGGGAATAACTGGCACCGGCCAGGGTTTTGATCTTCCCGGGAAGCGTCTTGGCGGTTTCTCTAAACAGCCACCTGTTTCATCACTACGGCAAACTGCCCTGGCTGCTGCAGAGAGGAGAGCAAATTTGGGTTTGCTCCTACCGTCCGGACCAAGGCGTCTTGGTGGTGATAGTAGCATCATGGTACTTAGTCCAGCACAAGCTGCTGCGATGGCTGCAGAAAGGAGATTGCAGGATGACATCTGGTGTGGTTCTCAATCGGAAGAGGGTGGGGATAGAGAAAGTAACCCTGATATTCTGCGAAATATTGAGAACGAGATCGAAATTCATGGAAAATCCAGGCATGATAATGCAGGAAGCCAAGCTTCGGATTTGATCTCTCGGAAAAGATGTCGTGAGGATGAAGCTTCAGCTTCACGATCATCCAGCAGTGATGTGGATCAGAATTTTGTTGATTTAACAGGGAATGATGGGACATGTGGGGCAGCAGATGATCTCTGCTGTGCACATCAGAGAAGAAAATTTGAATCAGCTAATGTCCTGTATTCTAAATCAAAATGTCATTTGGGGAATGCTTCATCTAGCATGTCATCCAATTTGACTTCTCGGCCAGGGCTTAAGGGCACTGCTAAAGATACTTCAATTGAGCTCCTTATGTGGGAATGTGAAATATGCACCTTATTAAATCCCGTGAGTATTATGAATGGTAAATGAATTCCAGTGGTTGATTTATTAGATAAACTGTTCCATGTTGTTTTGATACTTTCAGTCTTTTCATTTTTGCACGTTTTCTCCTTCTAAGTTTTTCTCGTTTGTTAGATTGATCAATCACTGTTTGTTTTCTTCCTTTCGGTTGGAGGGTTGCATGTTCAGTTGCACTTCTCTTTTCCTTGCCCATTGTTTGGTATTAGTACTGAACAGTCAACTGAGCTACTTATAGTTGGTAGATGTGTTAAAGAGTGTTGCCTTACAAGCTGTTTCCTTGTTGGTTCACTTGAAGATTTGGCTTCATGTGACATGTGAATAGTGTGTTAATTAATCGAAGCTCCATAACTTGTTTGCACCCCAATGTGCATTTTCTTAACTGTTCTACGTTATGCAGTCAATAAAGTTTCTTTGAGGTGTGACTCGCATTCCTTCATTTTCATCTCATCAACTAGATTTATGGGCAATCTATCTCTTTTGCTACATTCCTTCTATAACTCTTGTATAACATGTGCATTTTTCTTTATTTGTCATGATATCGTGCAGCCACTAGCTCCAATCTGTAAGCTTTGCGGTTCAGAAAGGCTCAAGGATGAGGGCTCCAAATTCAAGTCTTGGTCCTGTAAATTCTGCACGTTGGATAACAATGTCGAGTTAGAGAGATGTTCAGCTTGTGAGCAGTGGAGATATTCACATGGGTCTCCAGTGTCAGCAAGAGCACCATGTCGGGGTGATTGAGAGTATCTCATGTTGGCGGCATTCCAGATCCTACTTTCTACTGTGAGGTAATTGTTGTGCACCCTTCTGTCTGTGTTATGGCCAAGCAAAGTGAGTAGCCAACACTTAGCAATATAAACGCCGTTTTCTTCCCCAGAATTTTTGTATATATAGATTGTAGGAGAGTGATTTGGTGCCTACTCTTGCTTCAAATTAAAAAGGAACGATATTGATGATGTGACCACTAATGAGAGTTCTAACCAGTAGGTCAACTCAGTTCTATTTACAGCTTGAGTAATCTGAGCTGACTTGTTCCTACTGGAAAACCATAAGACCAAAGTGGTCCCAGCAGACTTAGAAGTTTCGTCTAATATGAGACTAGTGGTGGGTAAAAGTTATTAGAAATATTTAAAAAGTCAATAGTGAATGAGATCTATGGCTCTTGCTAAAATTCGGACTGTGGTTGTGGTTCTTCCAACTTGTCGAAGCTCTATCCATTTATTCAAGATCTTTTGATTGCCGATTATTGTTTATAAGTTCGCAAGCTTGGCATCCTTTCGGCTTATGCATAGAATAAAAGCTACTACCTTTTGATAGAACCAGACTCGAGAGCAAAGTGATTTTCCATTCTATTGTCAATATGTTTGCAAGTTAAAATTCATGAATTAAAAACTATCCACATTTTGATCATAGCTCCTGCATTTGATTATCGTGATAATTTTGAGGTGCTCTATTGTCGAAGATCAGCAATTTTTATTTGCTGGTGTGCAGATTCTAAGATTCAGTTCCTTTGAAAGAGGGAAAAAAGAAAAGTCATTTGAGAGTCTTATACCTCCAAATTCATTTCTTGCACAGAAACTTGGGGGAACTTAAGACGACGTCAAGTTTGGTTTATCTGAATACCCTGTCGCTAGGTAGATAGATGGCATGAGTTCTGCCTGACGGTTGTACATTGCTGCTTTGGCAGCTTTTTTCTTTGTTCTTTAAATGGATTTATACTGCTTTAGCACTTTGAAGAGGCATCTCTTACTCATTGATTGAGCCAGGCCCCAAAAGAAGACATAAACCATCATTGGCACTTACAATTCTAGAAGTATGGACTTAGAAGAATAATTTGAGCTAGCTCTGGCTTATTATGAGAGGTTGTGCATGAAAAGTGTACAAAAGCTAGTTTTCACAGTGAGATGACGAGTTTTCATTGGCCATTAATTAGAGCATCTCATGTTGTATTAGGAACTAATGAAACATCGCTGTGCTTGTCAATGTTATTGATAAAGTACTTTTCTAAACTTTAGCATTCCAATGATATTTAACTATTTCGACATTGTTGCAGCTGTCTATGGCATAATTTGATGGCGGTCTCAGTGAATGCCATAGTTTACTGAAGCATGGTCAATGCTGATCATGTACATCCAAAGTAACACTGCCGATAATGAGTCCTATTGTTCAGGTCCGTGCAGAGGTTGCCTCTCAAAAGGAGCTAGTGATTGACTGGCAAAGAGAGTGACTTCGGTGTTCAGATCTCTCGTCAACATTAAGCCCACATTTAGAGTAAGAGTATCAGTTTCGAGAGGTCATCATCCCTTGAAGATGTACAAAAAGCATTTGCCGAAGTGTGAGTGTGCCTGTCACATCGCCACATCACATGATTCATGGCTTGTTAATATTTCTTCTTCATCTTCACGTTAACATATAAACTGCTTTAATATGTTGGGCTTTTTGCTTAATTGAAAATTTGGTGTTTGAGGTCAAAAACTCGATTTGGCTAGCCAGACCATGAAAGATGGGAAGATGATGATTGGCCAGCAATGGTCCAAAATGAGATCTCTCTATTTTGGGCACGTTCAATTCAACTGATGATGCATCATCCCTCTCTTCTACTTTTAATTTTCGGCCTCTCCACTTGCTCTCTCCTCTTCTTCCGGAGAAATATTTCTTGGGACTTTCAATTCAATCGATGGTTTGTTTATTATTATTAAATTTGTTGTAAGTGGGTTTTCAACCTATTTGTTGTTTTACTTAGGGTGTGTTTGTTTTGCGAAAAATGAACTATTTAGAAAACAAATGAGAAAATATTAGGTAGGACTAATTTTCCACATCACCAATAAGCCACTCCATTTGTTGGGTGACACGTGGCAATATGGGTCCTACTCTTTTTCTCCTCTGTCACTCTCTCTTCCTCACTACTTTTCTCTTCTTTTTCGTCTACCTCTCATAGACCTGTTAGTGCGATTCGATGAGTTATATCCATATTGTTTATATTGTTTGAAATAATTAGTAAACGAAAAATGTTTTGATTATTGACAACAATTTATGTCTAAGTATTTTTGTGGATGATGAAAATATTTATCGTTTGTTCATTTTTATAAACAGTACAAGTAATTATTTTTAAGAAAATACTTTCAATTTATTCATTTTTCGCAAAACAAACGGAGTCCGGGTGACAAGGTGAATGTGAAGTTGAATTAGATGGATGCAATTGGATCATTGATGATCCAACTACTGAGGATGTTGCGGAACTAATCCCCAAGTTAAGAGTTGCACGTAATCTGACTAGGAAATTTTGTAAAGTTGTTTTAATCTCTTCATGGATTTTGATGTTTTTATTTCATACTTATTTTGACTTCCTTTCAGGATTCTCTATTTCTTGAACAAGATTATAAGAGCTTCCGCTATTGTTTTATGAGAAAATTGTCCATAATGTCTTAAATTTATTGTATTTTTACCAATTCAGTTTTAAACTTTTCAATTTTACCAGTGAAGTTTAAATTTTTTCATATTTTGCCAATTGAGTTCATATAATTAATTTTTTAGCTGGAAATCACTGACGTGGACATCGGCCATCCTACATAGCATGGTTGACACTGATGTAGACAATTTTTTATAATATTTTATCATTCTTTTGAATTTAATGATTTATAATTTACGTTTTCCTTTTTTCTTTTTCTTTTTCTTTCTTTTTTTTCCTTTCTTCTTTCTCTAGCTGGTCACTAGGCGTTGACGATGGCCGACGATTGACCAGAAGAGAGGTACCTTATCGGCCTTGGGCGAGCCTTGCCCACCCATGCACGAGGCTTGCCCTTGATAGTGGCTAGTGGGGGTGAGATTGGCTAGAGGCTAGCGACCTCGTTGGCCCTCACCTCTAGCCATTCACTAGGACTCAACGACGGATTGGAGGAGAAAGAAGGAAAGAAAAAAAAGAAAAAAAAAAGAAAAAAAGGAAAAAGAAAATAAAAAAAATTGAAAATTATATTAAAATATCATTAAAAATTGTCCATATTAATGTCGGCCACGCCGTATAAGACAGTCAACATCCACGTCAGCAATTTTAGACTAAAATTGGGCAAATGGACTCAATTGGCATAATATGAAAATGTTTAAGAGTGAATTGGTAAAATTAAAAGATTTATGATTGAATTGGCAAAACTGCAATAGATTTAGGATGTTTTGGATAATATTCCCATTGTTTTCTTTTAAGCGAAAGGGGAATTGAAAAACTATGCACCTCTTTTTCATGCCCAAACTAAAAGGCTCTTTCTTTCTAATCTTTTTAATACTACATAGCGCACCCTTGTCTTTCTTACCATTTCCAAATTGTTTGTTCACTTTTTCCATTTCACTCATAGTATGCGGAAGAAGTGAACTCTAAGGTTACGTTTGGTCGTCTGAAATTCTAATCAAGATAGAACCGGATATGATATGATAAGAAGTCATGTGATTTTGTCATAATCTATATATTGTTTGGTGAATTTCGGATTTAAAGTCAAATATTTTTATATCCTATCTTATATATTGTTTGGTAGAAATTGGATATCAATATAAAGGACATATATGCCCCTACGTAGTGTCCATGAAATAATGTCAATCTCATCATCATAAAAATATCTTTGCGTGACCAAAAATGACAAAAATCGTTGTCACAAATTCACAAGGTTTGCTACTCTAATGCACATGCTGACTAACATTACTAGCCATAATTGATCTTAGCAGAAAATATGTGGTGCTTCGTGAACTCAATGGAGAACGAAGGGGCAGAAGGCAGATTCTTGAAGTCTAGAGGAGAACCCCGTGATATAGTTGGTGATGCTTCTGTCAATGGTCGGGTAGCAACTCATGAATTCTATGAAGAACAAGGCCCGCATGTTGAAAAAACTAATTGGTTGACGCTGGAGGACTATATAACTTTGAAGGTGTCAAGAGAAGCTGTTTTGGCAAAGTATTACCTGAATTCCACGTTTTCTATGCTAATTCATGGATGCATTTTTACTCTACTGCCAATTAATGGCCAGTTTAGGTTGGATTTAATGTAGAATGCTAAGAGCCCGTTTGGCAAGTTGCCAAATAGTAAAAATTTATGTTCTTTTATTCCTAGAATCAGTTTGGGAATAGAAATTCGTTTGTTAAATTTTTTGTGCCTAGGCACAATTTTGCAAAAAATTACTTTTAGAATCAATTTTGGAACAGAATGAAGAATAAAAAAAAAGTAGCTTCTTGATTTTGGAACAATTTTTTCATTTTTGATTCTTCTTAGTTTTTTTTTTTTTTTGGTTTGCTCTTCTTCTTCTTCTTGGCCATAGGCCAGGGCCGGTGAGGGCAGCTTGCAGCCGCGATGGTGAGGCCTCACCCAGATCTGGCGAGGCTCGACCAGCCATGGCCAAGAAAGGGGAAGGGAAAGGAAAAAAAAGAAAAAAAAGACAAAGAAATATTAAAAAATTCAAAATATTATTAATAAAAAGAAATTTTGTATAGTTACCAAACGCATTTTCGTTTTTTTTTCTATTTTAAGAATAGAAATTTTGGACAATGTCTTCAAATGTTTAGAAATTATTTTCGGACATAAAATAAAAAAGAATCATTTTTTAGCAGAATTAATTTCTGGGAACAGAATCCCTAATTTGCTTTGCAAAGTCTTCTGTAGTAGTAGCTCGTCACCATCTGATAGTGAATGCTGCAAAATGTTGCGGGTACTGAGAAAACTACGTTTACTCATTGCCTCTAGATAATTTCAATATATTTACCGAGCAATATGTAACTAACCAGATTTCACGGATTGAAGCTCAAATTCATCGAGATGGAGCTTCAATTCGTTAGATTAGAGCTATGGAGAAGAAGGCATATCAACTCTTGCTACTTTCGTTGTTTGGTTTCGAGAAACTTCGATGTGAGAGGAGTTGTGTGTGTAAATGAAGGAGAAAGAAAAGAAGAGTGTAGGGTTTTCTGAAAAATAGTTAGATAAGAAAAATCCTATCCGGATCTATCTCACATCCTTTTTATTATTTTTTTATTTGGATTATATTCCTTTTATATCCGACTTTATCCTATTTAAAGATCTACCAAACAAATGATAGGATAAAAAATATCATATCCCGCCTTTGATCCTGACAACCAAACACACCCTAAAGATGCTACTAATTGAGGCAAGGAATCAAAACCGGATCAATTGTTTTATAGATTGCCTTGTAAAGCCTTTTTTCGTTTTATTTGATCTTTATTCGTTTTTCTTTCCCTTTTTAGCGAGAGGAAAACGTTCTTTTGTTTCGCTTTCTTTCTCTTTCTGCCTGGTTTTGTATTGGCCTATGGCCTCCGAATGAAAATAGAACTTTGAAAGGGCGAATGTCCATTGGGACCGTATTAAAGTCAAAGCTCCGGATGGAAGTGGATCAGGACCGCTCAATCCTCGATCCGATGGTTTGGGTTAATTAACGAAGATTTCATTTCGCGACTTGCATGATTTTCGAAAGTTCCCAGGGCACTCTGTGATGTATGAAACCATGGTGGCCATATACACATGAATCGACCGACATCTCTCCCCGATAAGGCAAACGGGTTAACAGATAAAATCAACTTGGTCACTACAGGTAAGTTCGGAGCATAATAAGTGCCCCTACATGAAAAGCCTGACATCAAAAAATAAAAAATGCATAGAAATGACTTGGACACAAATGCATCGGCTCTTTTTTATCGGACGATGGAGCGTCTTGTTCGACAATTCGAAGCAGCTGTTCTTCCATTTTCCTCTACGTTTTGGGCGATAGGGACGTTGGTTCGGCGTAAGATCGTCCACTCAACTTTGCACAGTAACATCATCATCTCCTCCCCCGACTCTTCATTTGAATTCTCTCCTTTGCTCAAATCCCAATTCTCTTAACCGGAAGAAACTCCCCAATTCGAGCACCGGGAGAAAGACTACCGTATATCTTCTATGTAGCAACGACACGTTGGAATGGCCAACTTGTTGGTGTCGCACACTGACACACTTGTCGAACGCGTCCGACACGCGGTCAGCGCATCGGACACACCTCGTGAGTCCAGAATCTCGACAGGCGATTCTGACATGCACGGGATCAAATTTATGAATTTTCAAAAAATTAGGGGTCA
The DNA here is from genome assembly GCA_031216185.1 of Syzygium aqueum. Lineage (NCBI taxonomy): Eukaryota > Viridiplantae > Streptophyta > Magnoliopsida > Myrtales > Myrtaceae > Syzygium > Syzygium aqueum. The sequence goes on from CM062236.1 coordinate 14,825,623, forward strand.
AAATGTAAATTTACAAAAAAAAAATAAAAAAAGAGAAAAATAAAGGCAGAAGTAAAAGGGCTAAAACACGCTAGGTCTTTTACTGTCTCCATCTTCTTCGCTTGACCGACGACCTCCCCGTCTCAAATTCTCTTCTTTCTTCTTTCCATCGACCACCGGTCCACCGCGAGGCTCTCTCCACGCCGGTCACTGGTCGCCGTTGCAGCCAGGTAACAGGTACACCTCTCTCTGTTTCTGCCGAGTGCTACAATCACGGGCTCTGGTTTTTCTATCGTTTGTCTTAGTGTCGGATTTCACGGTGTAATGATAGCTCGTTGAGAGAAGAAGTGGTGGTGCGCGGGTTGGGGGGAAGAAGGAAGAAGTCGTGGTGGGTGGAGGTCGCGTGTCGGTGCCGGTTCTACGTGGTATATCTTCGTTATCCTCTCAAATATAGGCACTAGTTTTCCGGAGAAAATCTCAGTTTCCATGACAAAGTCTGGTCGTAGCGGCTCCATCTTCATCATGTATTGTAAGGCCTCCCCTGGCTTCTCTCTCCAGACCCGGTTCTCCATCCGCAATCACCTCCGATCCTTACGCGCATCTCTTCCACTCCCACCGTCACCTTCATCTTCCTCTCAAACCAAGCCGACCTCGCTTCCCCACTCTGACATCATGGCCACCTGCGTCGACGACGCTCCGAGAACAGAGACTCGCGAATTTTCCCGCGACCCAAGCTCGGGCGAGCGCAGATACAGCCTCAAGTTGGCGAATTTATGCCGACCCAGAATTTCCGGCCCCGTTCCGAGCATGCCTGTTTCGCAGAACCGAGGAAAGACCACGCACGCTAGCGAGGTCGTCAAATGCCGCGACCAAGACGAAGACGAAGAAGACGTGTGGCTCAGGATGCGAGAAGAGGCTCGCTCAGATGTTTCTCACGAGCCCATACTGTCCAACTACTATGAAAGCTCTATACTTTCGCAGGATTCGCTCGAGAGCGCGTTGGCCAGTCACTTGTCGATCAAGCTGAGCAATTTGAGCCTTCCCAGGGGGACTCTGTACGAGCTGTTACATGGGGTGCTCGCAGAGGATCGAGAAATTGTCAAGTCTGTGAAGGAAGATTTGAGAGCAGTGCACGAGAGAGACCCTGCTTGCGTGAGCTACGTGCAGTGTTTTTTGAACTTTAAGGGGTTTCTTGCGTGCCAGACTCACAGGGTGGCTCACAAGCTGTGGTCACAGGGGAGGCAGGTCATTGCGCTGCTAATTCAGAGCAGGGTCTCTGAAGTTTTCGCGGTCGACATCCATCCTGGAGCGAAACTCGGGAGAGGGTTGCTTTTCGATCACGCGACGGGCCTTGTTGTTGGCGAGACAGCTGTGATTGGGAATAATGTGTCCATTTTGCACAATGTGACATTGGGAGGGACCGGCAAAGTGTCTGGTGATCGGCACCCGAAGATCGGTGATGGGGTGCTGATCGGGGCTGGTACTTGCATTTTGGGGAACATCAGGATCGGAGATGGGGTGAAGATTGGAGCCGGGTCGGTAGTGCTGAAGGATGTGCCGCCTGGGACAACTGCAGTCGGGAACCCTGCGAGGTTGCTGGGAGGCAAGGAGAACCCAGTTAGGCTTGATAAGATTCCTGGCCTCACAATGGACCATACTTCACATATATCTGAGTGGTCTGACTATGTTATTTAGCGAGAATCAAATTCAGATGCATTTGAAACGTTTAGTTGATGAGCTGATTTCATGGTTCAAGCATGGATCTCTTTCCTAGATAGTCCTGGATTGTGTGGTTGGTGCTGACTATTTGCTGCTACTAAATTGGCTAGATATAGCACTGGCCATGTAACTTAAGTTTTCATAGGTTTGTAACGAGCTTCACCTTGCTTAATTTTGATGAGCTTTTTCTCTATCAAATGCGTGGATGTGTATTTGTTATAATAACACGTGATGCAATGTGGCATATGACATGGCACAGCTTGAACTTTGATGGCAGTTTCACATTCTAATCTCCGATATATTTGTTATGATTCTATCAATTCACTACAGAAAGGACTGGAGTGATTTTCTCTAGAACCTGCTCTCCTTGCAATGTCTATCAAAGTGGATTGATTCGAAGAGCGAGTTTTACGAGCTAGTGGATTGAAGAGGAAAAAACACTCTATGAGAAGAATGAATCAAACCAAAGCAGGACCCAATAGGGTTTTCTGCCTTGAGAATCAGTTATTGGATAACCCACCACAAGTCTAAGGACTTTCCTTTTGGCCTTTTCTGCTCAACTGTTGAGTTAATAAACGGAACGTGGCCCAGGCAAAGGAAGGTAGAAAAACTTTTTGAGGATCCCGTCTGGGTGAGAGTTCTTGACCCGCGTGAATGAAATCATGTTGTGGAGTAATCAATTCGGAGTTTTATGTGGAGTCCTCTACTCAAAATCATGTCTTACAGGTTATATAGAGTGCCAAATTAGATGGTCGTGCTGGGGCCGTAGGCAATCTTAGAACAGACTCGCATAGCTGGTGTTGTTGGTACCATGGTAATCGTGTCCAAATCCATGAGAATAAACCGTTTCCTTTTGCTCAGGCGAAAATTAGTGAATAGTTAAAGATCACCAATTCGTCAGGTGATACTCGGAGAAACCTGTTGGCTGTTCATTAGGTTACGAGTCAAATTGTCTGAAACCTTTCGGCTGTTCATTTGTCGGGTGCTTCTGGGAGAGCCTTTCGAAAACATTTATTCGCTAAAATCAGTTACGTCTGAATTAATTCAGCATAGAATCTTGTTCTTTTCATGTTCTTGCCAGTTACCATACATTAGGTATTGTCTCGAAGGAAACAACTATTAAGCTAGAGCTAAAACCACATCGCAAACTCCCACCATTAGTCAAATGGGAGAGACATGCCTTAGGACGACAGCTTTAACAAACAATATGCGTGATATGAACTGATTAGATTCACATTGTCAGATTTTAAAAGACTGCAGAAAAGTACTACGAAGAACTTTACATAGACCTAGGAAGCATCAGACATAAATCACCCACCAAAGATGCTTCCAATATATTAGGGTGGTCATTTAGAATGCATTCATAGGATGTTTGCATTACGATGGTGCCAAATCTGTCAGAATATACCATCATTGGGACAAAGATCCCAACTCGCTAAGCTACAATATAAACTTTTATAGTTTAGATTTCTCAGAAGCAGCTTTAACCCCTCCAAAAGAGTTCATAAGCTAATCATCAGCAAAGTATCTCCAGAAAGGCAGTTTAGTCATTTTCCTTCATTTTCCCTAATGGAATTCCAAGTTTCTGCCTTTCCAATCATAGTCTCCTTCATCTTCATCTTCACTGTCCTAAAATTTGATCACAAGTCCGATACGAAAGACCTCTCGAAGCTTCCTACTAGTCTGAGTCCCTCTCATAGGAAACTTGCACCAGCTTCTTGGGTCACCACCTCATCGTGTGTTGTGACACTTGGCCAAGAAATATGGGCCATTGATGCATTTGCAGCTCGGGGAAGTTCCTCTGTGGTCCTTTCTTCAGCCAAAGTGGCCAAAGAGGTGATGAAGACCCACGACCTTACTTTCGCAACTAGGCCTCAGCTTCTTGCAACCAAAGTAAAGTCTTACGGAGCCACTGACATTGCATTCATGCCTTACAGCGAATACTGGAGGTAACTTAGAAAATTCTGCACTTTAGAGCTCTTGAGTGCCAAGACGGTCCACTCTTTTAGGCATATAAGGGAAGAAGAGGTTTTGAATCTCGTCAAATGGGTCACCTCTAATGTGGGTCTCCCATCAATCTTACGCAGAGACTATTCTCGACTAATTACGGAACTACTTCGATTGCAGCTTTGGGAAGAAATGCAAGGAGCAGCAAGATTGTCTGCGGGCTTCGAGGTTGGGGACATGTTTCCCTCATCGAAGTGGCTTCATGTGATTAATGGGATGAGGCCGCGATTGGAACAGTTGCATCAGCAAGCAGACCGGATTATGACAACATCATTGGAGAAAAGAGAGAAGGGAGGGCTAAGACAACCGGCGATGAAACAACACATGATGAGTTGATCTATGTTCTCTTGAGCTTTGTCGATCCTGGCGGTCTTGAATTTTCTCTGACCACTGACAACATCAATTTCATCATGCTCAATTTTCCTCAGAAAAATGAACTGCAGCTAGTTTCCAAATCAGTTGGATTTTGACTTCAGAGCAAAGTCGAAGTTTGAGTTGGTCCAATAATGAACCCGGAGACTAATAAGATTCGATATAACTTTAATGCTGAACCATGTTATTGAATATTTTGAGTCAAGCTTTTCTTTGTCAAGGCTAAACATTAAAATTCTTGTTATTCTAACAATAATGGAACTCGAAATGTGCATGGAGGACATTTTCACCACCGGGAGTGAGACGTCAGCCACGCAGGTGGATTGGACATTGGCCGACATGATGAAGAACCCAAGAGTCCTCAAAAAGGTGCGGGCCGAGGTGAGAGAAGTCTTCAACAGGAGAGGCAAAGTGGACAAGATGGAGTTGCCCGAACTATTGTACCCGAAGTTGGTAACAAAAAAATGCTTGAGAATGTTACCCTTCTATTCCCTTGCTGCTCCTAAGGGAATGCATAGACGTGCTAGATGAATGGCTATGAGATCCCAGTCACGACCGAAGTGGTTGTGAATGCGTGGGTGATCAGGAGAGAAACCAAGCTCTGGGTTGACCCCGAGGCTTTTTACCCGGGGAGGTTCAAGAATAGCCCAATCAATTACAAAGGGACTAGCTTTGAGTACGTACCATTTGGGGCAGGAAGGAGGATATGTCCAGGGATGAACTTTGGGCTTGCGAATGTGGAGCTTCCACTTGCAATGTTGCTGAATCATTTTGACTGGGAGCTTCCTGAGGGGATGAAGAGTGAAGAGTTGGAGATGAGTGAGTCACTGGGTGACTCAGAGGAGGAAGCGTGATCTGTACCTGTTTCCCAACCCTATCAGCCTACCTTCACCAGTTGACACATTCGTAATTGTCACGACCTAAAAAATTTTATTTTTTCGGGTTAATGGATTATTTAGACTAAGTTTAACTCGGGCTCTCCCAAGCCTTACCAATTCGCAACTTAGAGTTTAAGTCTTTAACGTGCAAATATTTTCATATTTGGAGTCGCCACTAATCAATTTACGGTAGGTTGATTAGAAACCTAAATAAAACATAGGGAGATATATTTTATTCCTACGAACCAGAGATTCTAAGCCCGGGGACTTGATTACGCTAGATCTAGTCTAACGCCCTTTCGGTACCTTTTCTTTTCAAAAATATTTTGGCAGGCAGTTTAGATCCATTTTAGCTTAGTCACTAACATGTGAGGTGTTCATGCGAGTGCGCAAAACAACCAATTTAACATTCAAGAAAACATTAAATAAATTGCAAGTTTGGAAGTGCAATCTAATGACTTCCTTTTTTTGGTATTTTCTATTAAAATTCGAAATAAAAAATTATCCAAATTAAGAATGCAATCTATCCTAATTCAATCTATCCTAAGATGACTTTTTTGGGTTTTTTTATGAAAATTCGAAATAAAAAAGTGACCTAAATAATCTATTAAGATTAGAATATTACTTAATTTAAACTAGGAAATAGATTAGCTCAAGTCCTAATTTAAATTAAATAATTACTCTATCTTCTAGATATATTTAGGATTTCCTAAACATGCAAAACTCTAATTCAAATCCTAACTGATATTTTTTTTGGATTTTCTTTTTATTTGAAAAGGAAAAACAATTTAAACAAAGATAGCATCCACATTCAAATCAACCACGCGATCCGCCAGATTTGTTTCAAACTCGAATTATGCACAAAAATCGAACTATCGGTCATATCTATAGGGTTATAGATATTGACGGAAAGCCGATCGTTCAAATTTGGAAAGCGGATAAAAATTATTATCGTATCCAAATGATTATGGATAGGATAATAATTTTCCGTATCACCGCATATCGTATCTTAGGGATAAGGTCGGATAGTCGTCCAGATACGTTGCTAAATTAGGAAAATTTTCTAATTTTGAATATTTTTAAACATCGCGGATATATCGAACATTATCCTAAGATATCTAATTATCCACATGATATTCAAGAAATATTCAAACACTCAAATTAGGAAATTTAATATTTTGAAAATATAGGATAATGTCTAATTAACTAATTTGTAGATAATCTCCAAATTTGAACTCAATTCGAGCTTGAGTCTGCGGATCAAGCGACGGCGACGGCGACGTCGGCACCGGCGGGGTCAACGGCGGCACAGCGTCGGAATCAACACAGCAACGCGGCGGCGGTGCGAGGTGGCTTCACCAGCGGGGTGCTCGGCAAGTGGCACGGCGTCAGGGTGGTGATGCTCCGGTGTGGACGGTGAATGGGCGTACTCGGCGCCGATGCAGCGAACAACGGCGAGATTGCAAGGCTGCTGTGGCGGTTGGTGAAAGCAACCAAGACTGCTGTTTTTCCACGTTGCTGATGTAGATCGCCAAAGTAGCATGCAAGGCCGTTGGTGTCAACGACAAAGGGAGCAACCAACGCCCATAGTGTAGGGACAAATGGCAAAGGAAAATGTTGACAACGTCAGGATGCTTCAGAATGCGTCTCGGTTGACTGGCGGTGGTGTATCGCTGGAAATCTTCAAAAGAAAGAGACCAAGTGAAGCTGCTGGAGTGTTGTGAAGTCACGATTGGATGGTCCACAGAGCACTTGACACGGCGGCAGGTCTTCATGGCAAGGAAGCAGCAGCAGCGAAGACCCGCGGGAATGCTGACTTTTCTGATCTGGGCGTGACCGGGGCAGAGAAGACTTGGCTTTTGAAGGTTCAGACTTCACTGGTGCCCTCTTGGCATTCTCTTATGTGAGGCTTCATATACTGTGGAAGCGGAGGCGTGAAAGTGAAAAATCCCATGTGCTCCCACGTGGATGAGTTAGCAATGTCCACCAATCTCTTTTTTTTTCTCAAATGTGGATCTTGCCAAGAGTTTTTACGGGACCGTATGCAAAACCAGAATTGATAAGGCTCCGTCTGAACTAGACAGAGGAGATCGTGCGCAGCGGGAACTCGCTGAAAATCCTCAACTTGATGGTAGGCGTTGGGGAAGAACAGCAATGACCCGAGCAGGGGGTCCACGGCGCGGCGTGTGGCGTGCTGCGCGTGGCTACACGGGGTGCGGTGGCACGACGATGAACGGCGGTGACAGTCGCCGGTCTCCTTCTCTCTTTCTCTCTCACTCTCGCTCTCACTCTCTTTTATTTTTCTGATTTGAAAATTCTCTGTTGTCCCCTCCTCAAAAATCTGACCTAAACATATTTATATAATACTAACCTAGGTCAATTAGATGGGTTTGCTAGTCCTAATGGGCTTAGGCTTGGGCTTAGGTTTTAATTTAATTTAAATGAGCTGAATTAACTTGAGCTTTTAATTAATTAAGCATAATGGGCTGAATTAAGCTCGAATTAAAACAACCGAGCCCGTTTGACTTGTAATTCCCAGCCCTTGCAAGATAATGTATTGTGTTCTCAATCCAAATGTCATTTAGGGAATGCTTCATTTGGCATGCCATCTACTTCGACTTCTTTGCCATGGCTTGGGGGCACTGCTAAACATCCTTCGATTCAGCTCCATATGTGGGCATGTGGAATATCCACCTTATTAAATCCCGAGAGTATTGTGAATTGGAAATGAAAGCCAATGGTTGATTGATTAGCTAATTTTTCTATGTTGTTTCGATACTCAATCTTTTCACTTCTGCATGTTCTGTCCTTCTAAAATTTTCTTAGTCTGTTGGATCAATCGATCTCAATTTGTTTTTTTTTCTTCCGGTTGAGGGTTGCATGTGCAGCGCGCTTCTCTTTTCCTTGTCCATAATTTCCTATTAGTACTGAACCTGCAACAGAACTACTCATAGTTGCTAGATGTGTTAATGGTGTTGCTTTACAAGCTTTTTAGTTGTTGGTTAATTTGAAGATTTGGGTAGACAAGAAAATGTAAATACGGTGTAAATTTGAGAAGTTAAGTGACGTTCTATAATTTATAAGCACCTAGACATTCATTCTCATAGATTTTCTACATTATGCAGTCAATAAAGTTTCTTTGAGTTGTGACTAGCATTGCTTCATTTTCTCTCATCAAACAGATTCCACCACAAAAACACTAGGATTTTCCCACGAAAATTTTCGACGAAAAATTTTTCGTCTGAAATTAGCGACGAATTTTGCGACAAAAAATAAATTCGTTGGAAATTTGTGACGAAAAATTTTTCGTCGCCAATTTCCGACGAATTTTGGCATGGAAAGTTATTCATGACAAATTTGCGACGAAAAATTATTCGTGACTAATTTGCGACGGAAAAAAAATTTGTCGCTAATTTGCAACACGAAAAATAATTTTTGTGATATCCATCCCCACCCCCAATTTCTCTCTCTGGACTGATTTCTCATATCCCCCTCACTGTTCTCTCTCCTTCTCTCTCTTTCGTTTCTCTCGATTTACCTATCTACGCATGCGCAAATCAATCTCGATAAAGCTTTTTTGCCGGTAAATGTCGTGACTAATTTTGTTACTAATTGGCGACGGAAACGGTTCGACGCAAAACTATTTATCGTTGGATTTGTATTTTTTGGTGTTAATGAAAATTTTTTTTCCCTTCCTTACTGGTTTGGCTTGTCATTGGAGACATCGCCGGCCATGGGGTGAGGTCCAGTAGCTTGGCCATGACCACCAGTCGACCTCGCCGATGCCCAGGTGGGCTAGCCTTGCCATGGCCGGCGAGCTTGAGCTTGTCGACCATAGCGAGCTCGGCCTTCACCAGTGTCGGCGAGGGCTAGCCTCTCATGGGCTGACGGGGAGGGCTGAGCTCACCATGGCCGGCGAGATCGAGATCTAGGCGAGCTCGAGCTCGCTAGCCATGGCAACCTCGGCCCTCACTAGTGTCGATGAGGGCTAGCCTCACATGGGCCTCGCTATGGCCGGCAAGCTCGAGCTCACCCAGAACTTGCCTAGATTTGGACGAGCTCAAGCTTGCTAGCCATGGCGAGCTTGGCCCTCGCCAGTACTGGCGAGGGCTAGCCTCGCATGGGCTGACGGCGAGGGCCGAGCTCGCCAGATATGGGCGAGTTTTGGGTGATCTCGAGCTCGCCCGGGTTTGGGCGAGTTCTATGTGAGCTCGAACTAGCCAACCATGGTGAGCTCGGCCCTCGCCAGTGCCGGCGAGGGCCAGCCTCTCTATTGGCGAGCTCGAGCTCGCCTATAACTTGCCCAGGCGAGCTCAAGCTCGCCAGTTGTCGGACGAGCGACCGGCCAAGAAGAAAGGAAAAAAAAATAAAAAGAAAAGGAAAAGAAAAAGAAAGAGAAAAAAATAAAAAAAATAATTAAAAAATGCATCTTAAGTAATTTTTTTTATTGTAGGTACATGTCCATTTGAAGGTCTCGCAATCCAAGCGAATGTTGTAATTCTCATCAAATTGACCACTTTCTACTACAAAGATTTCAGTCAAATACTTGGTAAGTGTTCTTGACGTGGTAATTTTTTCATTTTTTTTTCAATTTGAAAGTAATTATTTCGTAAACAAAAATTTCATTTTTAGAAATTTATGGTTTTAATTAGCAATATTAAACAATAGATATGATATTTTTAATATTTTACGAGACTTTTTTTATTTTTACACAGACACAATGCAAAGAGACAGGGGTTGGATGTATAATAAGAACTTACTTGAACGTCGAGGATTGACCGATGAGTTTTGTATCGAGTTGGAACTATTTTTGGACTTTGCTAGTAGTAAATATGAGTTCATGGATGGAAATAAGTTAAGGTGTCCATATAAAAAGTACAGTAATTGAAAATTTCAAGACATTGATAAAGTTAAAGAATAGCTTTGTAGGTTTGGGTTTACTCCGAACTACTGTAATTGGACTTGCCATGGTGAACCATTTATATCTGATAACGAATATCGAAGAAGTGATCAATTTTTAGTTAGGGAAGAATGTAACTATTATGACCAATTGAACTAATATTAGAGGATGGTGTTTGATGAAGTCGGTCATAATTTTGTTTCAGAATCGAATCATGCAAGTACTAGTTTTACTTCTACACTTGAACAAGTGAGAACTAGTCATGTATCACAATTGGAAGAGATATGAGTTATAGGTTTTGATGAGAATGCGTGTGATGGAACTTTTCAATCTAATCAGTTCTGGGAAGTGTTGAAAACAACAAATGAACCTTTATAGGCAGGTTGTGACAACCACACGAAGATATCATTGACAACAAGACTATTAAATATCAAGGTAGAGTACAATGTGTCTGTGGATTGCTTCAACTCTTTTGTTGAAGTAATGCGGGAAACAATATCTCGTGATAACATCATGCCAAGTGACTTTTATTATATGAAAAAGCTAGTGGATAACTTAGGTCTTCCAATTGTAAGGATTGATGTATGTAGTAGGGGTTGTATGTTATATTGGAGAGCTGATAAAAATGCAGAATCTTGCAAATTCTGTGGCCAACCTAGGTACAAGATTAATAGGAGGTAGAGTCGTAATCAGAAGTGTAGACCATGCAAGCAAATGTTTTATTTGCCCTTAATTCTCAGGTTGCAAAGGCTTTATTCGTCTCAAGCCACTGCTAAACACATGACTTGGTATGCAAATCATGAAACAGAATAGGGTCAATATGTCATCCTTCAGATGCAGAGGCATGGAAACATTTTGATAAAACATACCCCGAGTTTGCGATAGAGCCTCGAAACATCATATTAGGTCTATGTGTTGATGGATTTGCCCTATTTGGGAAATTAGGAAAAAGTTATTCATGTTGGCCAGTTATCTTAACTTTGTATAATCTTTCACCCGGTATGTGCATAAAAACATCTTATATGTTTTTGACATTGATCGTGACTGGCCCACAAAATTCGAATAAGTTTATAGATATTTATATGCAACCATTGATTGAAGAGTTACAACGGTTATGGGATAGATGTGTCCCTACGTATGGGATTTCTACCGATCAAACATTTGTAATGAAGACTGCTTTTCTTTAGATGATAAATGAGTTTCCGGCTTATGAAATGTTATCTGGATGGAGTACAATTGGGATCTTAGGATGTTCGATATGTATGGAGAGATTGAAGTCATTTAGATTAAAACATGGTAAAAAGCCCAACTATTTTGATTGTCACAGGCAATTTTTGTCGCTAAATCATACATTCAGAAGGAATAAGAAAGAGTTCATCAAGAATAGGAACGAAAGAACATATTTACCATTGAGGTTGACCGGTGATCAAATTTGGAAGCTAGTGCAGGAGTTTCCAACTGTTGTTGAAAACCCTCACAGCATAACTATTACGTATGGAAGTACACATAAGTGGACTAAACGCAGTATATTTTGGGATCTATCATATTGGAAGGCCAATTTTATTTATCATAATCTTGACGTCATGCACATAGAGAAGAATATTTTCGAAAATATCATAAATACTGTGATGGATGTCACTGGAAAAATAAAAGACAACTTGAATGCAAGAAAAGATATGAGGGATATTAGTGATCGGCCAACACTAAATGCGGATGCAAGTAGCAAGGACTAAACCAAAAGCAATTTATACATTGGACAAGGAGCAGAGAAGGGTCGTTTGTCAATGGTTGAAATTGGTGCGATTTCTTGATGGATATGCTTCGAATCTGGAGAGATGTGTTGATTTGAATGAATGCAAGTTGACAGATCTGAAGAGTCATGATTATCACATATTTATGGAAAGGATAATTCCAATAGCCTTTAAGGAACTTCTACCAAATTTTGTTTGGGGCACCATTATAGAGTTACGTAATTTTCTACATGATATTTGCTCAACAACATTGAAAGCATCACACATGAAGAAACTAGAGAAAGATATTCCAATTATTCTTTACAACTTAAAAAGGATATTTCCTCCATCGTTCTTTGATTCAATGGAGTATCTCTTAGTTCATTTGCCTTATGAAACCAAAGTTGCAGGTCTCGTCTAATTTCGATGGTTGTATCCATTTGAGAGGTAAGTTTTTTTTAAATAAATTTGAAATTACTTCATTATATATTATGTTCTAATAAACTTTATTCTATTGCAACTAGGTTTTTATATCATTTAAAGAAAAAAATAAAGAATAAGGCAGTCTCGAAGCTTCAATTTGTAATTCATATATTGCGGAAGAAGTGACAATATTTGCATCATACTATTTTGAGCCGCACGTACAGTGCAAGAGGCGGAAAGCAGGAAGAAATGATGAGGGCCCTATTGATCCCAATTGCAAATTATTCTCTATTTTCATTTATTTGGGTCGACCAAGCGGCGCATGTAAGTTTCGTCACTTAACAGGCAAAGAAAAGCAAGCATCCCATACATATATTTTACTGAACTATCCAAAAGCTGAGCCATACTTCGAGTAAGTGTACATTTGTAAGTACATGTATTGTGTGTCAAACATTTGCTAATATGTACATGGTATTTGTTAATACGATTTTCCAAAATTCAATGTATGGACTACCACCAAATGAATTTGACCGTTTATGCGAGGAACAATTTGCAACATGGTTCAAAACATATGTAAGTTGCATATGAACGAAATCCAAGTTATTCGAATTTTGTATACATCATATATTAAAATATATATTATAGATATTGCGTGTGTGACCTTAAGTTCACAGTAATCATGATCATGTTGGAGAGCAAGAATTGCTATATCATCTGTCGTGGGGTCCAAAGTCAAGAGTACGAAGTTGACAATCATATTTCATAAACGGGTATAATTTTCACATTTGAGAATATGAAATGAGAAAAGCCACAATGAATAGTGGTGTGTGTGTTCAGTCATCCAATGGTGGCAGTTCGAAAGATGATTTTTATGGCTTGTTGGATAAAATCATAGAGATAGAGTATCATGGACCATTAATGCGAGTTGTGTTATTTAAGTACATGTGGTTCGACCCCGTCAAAGGAATGAATATACATACAAAATTTAATTTGGTTGAAATAAATCACAAGAAAATATATATGAAATATGAACCATTTGTCTTGGCACAACAATTAATTCAAGTATATTATGCATCATATCCTAGTTTGAAACGTAACAAAATCGATTGGTGGGCCGTATGTAAAATCAAAGCACGAACAAAAATCGAGGAATGCTAGAACGACATAGCATATCAATAAGAGGAAGTTCGTAACATGATTGAAACTAATAAAAATAACATTCCAACTTTACGAGATCCATGTGGAGCGATGATTGATGTGGATCCAATTGAAATTCGCGAATCAAATTTTGAAGTGGGTACATAATTTAATTTTGAGACAGAGGATGAAGATGATGCTCATGAAGAAGATGAAGATGAAGACGAAGACGGAGGTGAAGACGAAAACGAAGGTGAAGATAAAAGTGAAGTTGAAGATGAATATTATGATTTTTAAGACTTTTTACTAATTATGTGTAATTATTATTATTATTGCGACATGTGTTTTTTGTTGTTGTCATAATTTTTATTATTGTTGTTGTCGTAATTATTATTGTCGTTGTTGTTATTATTAGAATCCGTGGCCAATTAGCCTCAGATTTAGCCACGGAATTGAAATAGTCGGGAAAAAGCCACGTGACTATATTTCCGTGGCAAATTTCCCACGAATTTAGCTATGAATTTCAATAAAAGGCCGTCTCCGTCCGAGGCCTTATTTTTGTGGCAAAATTCATGGGAAATTTGCCATGAAAATAGTACCTAGTGCAATATTTGCCTCAACACTTGAATTTCATGACAAAATTCGTGGCAAATTTGCCACGAAAAAAGTACATAGGAGTATAATTCTCAAGACTTTAATATCGTGGTAAAATTCATGGCAAATTTTGCCAAAAAAATGAAGTTTTACTAAGAATTGCCTAGAAAGTTATTTTTGTGGCAAAATTCGTGGCAAATTTGCCACGAATTTTGCAACGAAAATAGTATATAGGAGAATAATTGCCCCAAGGTTTTGAAATTCGTGGTAAAATTTGTGGGAAATGTGCCTCGAATTTCAAAAAAGGTAGCAAACGCCTGACATTTTTTTGTCATGACAAATTTGCCACGAATTTTGCCATGAAAATAGTATATAGTGTAATAATTGCCCGGAAACTTCAAATTCATGGCAAATTTCCCACGAATTTTTCCACAAAAATAGTACATAGTAATATTTGACCTGAAACTTGAATTTTGTTGCAAATCTGTCATGAATTTTACCACGAAAATAGTACTTATAGCCACATTTGCCCGGTAACTTGAAATTCGTGGCAAATTTCCCACGAATTTTGTAACGAATTTCAAGTATATAGGAGAATTATTGCCCCGAGGTTTTTAAATTCATGGCAAACTTCATGGAAAATTTCCCACGAATTTTAAAAAAATCCCGCAACGCCGGAAATTTGAATTTCGTGGCAAATTTGCCATGAAAATAGTATATAGTGCAATAATTGCTCGGAAACTTGAAATTCGTGGCAAAATTCGTGGGAAATTTCCCATGAATTTTGCCATGAATTTCAAGTATATAGGAGAATTATATACTACCCCGAGGTTTTTAAATTCGTGGAAAATTTCGCACGAATTTTGCCACGAATTTTAAAAAAAGCCCACAACACCGGAAATTTGAATTTCGTGGAAAAATTTGTGAAAAATTTCCCATGAATTTTGCCACAAAAATAGTATATAGTGCAATAATTGCCCGGAAGCTTGAATTTCATGACAAAATTCGTGACAAATTTCCCACAAATTTTGCCACGAATTTCAAGTATATAGGAGAATTATATATTGCCCCGGGGTTTTTAAATTCATGGCTAAATTTGTGGGAAATTTCCAATGAATTTTGCCACAAAAATAGTATATAGCGCAGTAAGCCATTCACCTCGCGTCTATGGAGTAATCTTGGCCCAACTAAATCTCCTTCTCGCCATCCTCATCGCCATCCTCATTGCCGTTGAGTTCGCCCAAAGTCGACGCCATCCTCCTCACCATCGCCGCCTTCGTTGTCCACCTCGCCGTCCTCGTTGTCGTCAAGTTCACCCAGAGTCGACATTGTCCTCCTCGTTGTCGATGCTAGCGTCCTCGCCGTCCACCTCGCCGTCGAGTTTGCCCAAAGTCAACGTTGTCCTCCTCACTGTTGACGCCGGCCTCCTCACCGTCCACCTCACTGGTGGACTAAATCCTCCGTCCTCCTCCTTCCTACACCTCCTCCGTGTGTATTCGGACGAAGGAAGGGGAAGCTTGGTCCAAGTGAAGCTAGCCCGGTGCGGTAGGTAAGCAAGCTCTATTCCTTGAACAAAATGGTGTCACAACCGTGATTCCGAGGGGGGGTCGCGGCTGAGTTGGCCAGAGGGGGGGTCACGACGGAGTTGGTTGGGGGGGGAGGTTTGCGGTGGAGTTGGTCGGAGGGGAGGGGGGTCGCAGCCGAGTTACCCGAAGGGGGTGGGGGTCGCGGCCGTGATTCCGGGGGGTGGGATTGCATTCTCGGCTGTGTCTTTGGCTGGAATTTGCTTCTGCAGAGGAGGGATTGTGCTTGCATTGTTGGGCGCAATTAGTTGCTGTTTTTTTGTTTTGTTTTTGTGGGTAAGTGGAAAAAAGGTAGGCTTAGAGAGGAGGAGGAGGTCTAGTTCTACATTTAGCCTGCAGAATAGCTAATTCAGAACAGATTTCTCATGAAATCTAGCTTTTACACTTGCTAATTTTGCATGACCTGCATTGTTGTCAATTTTTTTTAATGATTTTTCTGCTAAGATCTAAACTTAGGTAAAAGGAAGCTTAAACAGGGAACAAATTAATGGGTTGCATTCGTGGCAAATTTGCTTGTTGAACGTAATTTGCGATCTTTTTTCTAGGTTTGTACTAGAAATTTGCGAAATGGGATAGTCGGGGCATATATTTGCACAAATGTGGATCAGACTTGATACTTATTGTAATTCGTTTTGTACATTTAATATGCTTCCTTTTATTTTTCATGGATTCTGATGTGGTCTAAATTTCAATAGGTTCCTCCGACGAGGGCCAGAAATTGCTATTTATCAGAGGTAATAGTCTGTTTGTTTCATTTTCTCAAGTTTATTTCTTGCTTTCTGAAATAAAATGGTAAGCAAAATGACTTTTATATCCCTAATACATGTTCATATTTTTTAATATATTTGTCATAACCTTCTTACTTGTTAGTATAAATGTGGAGGTCAAATGCGTGGTGCAGTTTCACAAAGAAGACGAGCCCCTTCCACTTCCCTCTCCTCATCCCCATCCCTCTCCTCTTCCCCTGCCCTCTCATCTAACCCTCAACCATTACATGTTCATGGACAACACGGACACATTGGCCCATCCTTCGACCCTCAACAACATATTAGCGGAGAACTTGGGGACATGTGAGCTGCATTTACTTCAGTTCCATCTCCTTTAGTTCCATTTCCTTCGGTTCTACCTTCTTCTTCAGTGCAACACTCGAATGATGAAGAAGATAGCCGATTTATTATATGCTCATGTGGAGATTCCTAAGTACTTTTTTTTACGTATATATAAATTATGGATGTAAACAAAATTGTTCATATTGCGAATTATCCGTATGCTTTATTGTCTCATTGTTTATATTGTTATAACATGTTTTTAGATTCACGGATTCTACGTATGTTGTGAGGGAACTTAATAGAATAGTCAATAACTGTTGGATGGGGGCAGTTTACTACTTTCAACAGTGCTCCTAAAGAAGTAAAGACTTTATGATGGAATGAGTTTAGGGTTAGTGTTGTCCTTCTATTTTCTCACAAACTAAGTTTGGTGTAGCATACTGATGATCAATAATGAATTTTGCCATGAATTGTCTGATGCATTGTAATGGATATGTGACTTGTGACCCTTATAATAACTTTCAGTTGCTTTTTTATTAATTGTAGCGTAAGTTCAGGTGAGATGAAATGGAAGAGGATGAACTTAGAAGAATTTTCAAGAAGAAAGTCGATGATCATATGCGATATGTGATAAATAGAGTGAAGAGAACAAAAGAAAAGTCGGATTTCATTACAGCTGATAATTGGATGGAAATTACGAGAACTTGGGAAACTGAGAAGTATAAGCAAAGGTGTGAACAGAACAAGAAGAATTGATCTTCTAGTTCTAGTGACGGGTCTACGTCTGCCACATATGCTAGGAGCTCTATCAGCATCGGGGAACATAAAAGAAGAATGATAAGTCTGTTTAAACATGTCAATTCATTTAATTCAATGATTACTCATTTATGTTTATATTTTGTAGGCAGATGAATTGGGGACGGAACCCACATTTACAACTACATTTAAACGCATATTTCAAAAAAAGGATAAGAAATGAATTGGCACTCGAGCAAAAGTTATTAAGGTATGTAAGGTTATAGTTTGGACTTTATGGAAACTAGAATGAAAATCATGAATGTTTTTAATATTTATGGTAATATATATGAATTTATTTTATTACCATCTATATTGTTAATATAGGAAAATTATGATGAACTTTTAATGAGCACTGCTAGTGGTGATGGTGGTGATGGTGGTGGTGATGATAGTGGTGGTGGTGATGGTGTTGCTGTGTGTCGCGACCCTAAAAAAAATTTCTCATTTTTCGGGCTAATGGATTATTAAGACTAATCTTAACTCGGGCCCTCCCAAGCCCTACCAATTCGCAACTTAGGGTTTAAGTTCTTAACGTGCAAATATTTTCATGCTTGGAGTCGTTACTAATCAATTTGTGGTAGGCTGATTAGAAACCTAAATAAAACATAGGGAGATATGTTTTATTCCTATGAACCAGAGATTCTAAGCCCGGGGACTTGATTACGCTAGATCTAGTCTAACGCCCTTTCGGTACCTTTTCTTTTCAAAAATATTTTGGCAGGCAGTTTGGATCTATTTTAACTTAATTACTAATATTTGAGGTGTTCATGCGCGTGCGCAAACCACCAATTTAACACCCAAGAAAGCATTAAATAAATTGCCAGTTTAGGAGAACAACTTATCTCAAATCAATACAAGCATATGCATTGTTAGCTAGAAAATCACATCAATCAACCCTAATATGATTTCTAATTAACAAGCAATTCACTCAATTTCGTTTTGGATTTTCATTTATTTAAATGAAATCTAATCTACATGCAATGACGTGCAAGAATGACATGCAATTAATGCAACCTAACATGCAAGCTATATGTCATGCGACGACGTGACTTAATTCTAATGACAGACGAATGAATTATTTTTGGAATTTTTCGATGAAATTCGGAATAAAAATATGTCTAAAATAACATGCAACCTATGATGACTTGACATATCCTAACATGACTTATTTTTGGGATTTTTGTTAAAATTCGAAAAAATAAATTGCTGAAATTAAGAATGCAATCTATCTTAATTTGATCTACCCTAAAATAACTCTTTTGGGTTTTTTTTATGAAAATTCGGAATAATAAAATAACCTAAATAATCTATTAAGATTAGAATATTATTTAATTTAAACTAGGAAATAGATCATCTCAAGTCTTAATTTAAATTAAGTAACTACTATTTCTTCTAGATATATTTAGGATTCCTAGACATGCAAAAATTCTAATTCAAATCTAATTGATTTTTTTTTTGAATTTTCTGTTTATTTTAAAAGGAAAACAAGTAAAGATGACAACCGATTCAAATCAACCACGCAATCCGCCAAATTCGTTTCAAACTCGGATTAGGCACAAAAATCGAACTATCGGTCATATCTATAGGGTTATAGATATCGACATAAAGTCGATTATTCAAATTTGGAAAGCTAATGAAATTCATTATCGTATCCAAATAGTTATGGATAGGATAATAATTTCCCGTATCGCCGCGTATCGTACCTTAGGGATAAGGTCAGATAGACGTCCAAATACGTTGCTAAATTAGGAAATTTTCCTAATTTTGAATATTAGAAAATATTGCGGATATCTTGAACATTATCCGAATATACCTAGATATCTACCAGATATTCATGCAATATTCCAAACAATTCAAACTAGGAAATTAGAACATTCTGAAAATATATCGGATAATAATCTTACCTAATTTGCAGAAATTCGAATTGGCTCGGGATTGGGATTGACTTGCGGATCAGGATAACCAGCACGGCGAGGACGTCTGGCTGGTCTCGGTGTGCTGTTCCGGCAAGGTTGGTGATGAGGCAGCGACGGCGAGGCGATACCGGTCACTATTCCAACAGGGACAGTAAGGCAGCAACACCGGCGTGGGGCTACTCCGGCGGACGGCGGCAAGGCTTGGCAGTGACAGCTGCTGTGGACGATGTGGCTGAAGCGGAGAGAGGCGGCGAACGGCGGTGCGGCTGTTGGCGCGGCGTGGATGACGTCTTCGCCGGCGGGCAGTGGCACGGCTGTCCGCGCGGTGACTGGTGGCGGGACAGTGGCTACAGGCGGCAGAAGGACTCCGGGCACCGTCAGGAAGCAGCTGCTTTGGTGGAACGGCGGTCCAACGAAGCAAGAACGGCGGGCGGCGTGCCTGTTGACGCGGAGCATCGGCAGGCAGCGGGGACATCGTCCAGGCGGCGGTGACGGGTGGCTCCGGGACAGGCAAGGTGACGACGGGAGAGCAGGGATGGCGGCTGCAGGCACTCGGCGGCGAGCGGCGCGCGGCTCCGGCGAGGGGCTGAGGCGGAGGTTGCTGTTTCGGCGTGACTACAGGCGATGCGCGGAGGGGCGGCGCGGCTGGGCTCCGGTGCGGCGGTGTCGCGGTGAACGGCACGCCGGTTTTCTCTCTTTTTCTCTCCCTTCGCTCTTACTCTCTGAATTTTCTGATCTGTAAATTCTGACGTGTCCCCCCAAAATTCTGACCTAAAACATGTTTATATAGATTAATCTATGTCAAATTAGATGGGCTTAATGTTCTAATAGGCTTAGGCTTGGGCTTAGGTCTAATTAAATTAAATGGGCTGAATTAACTTGGGCTAAATTAAGCTCAAAACATAATGGGCTGAATTAAGCTCAAATTAAAATGACCGAGCCCGTTTGTCTTGAAATTGCCGACCCTTGCATTCCCGAGCGAACCATGTTTCGTTTTAATGAAATTTAAGCTCGTTCGCCATCACCGGTCCGATGCAATAATGCCATTAAATCTAAATGAACCTAAACTATATGTTATGCAATTTAAATATTTTTGTTTAGGGGTTAAAATTTAATCCCTAATTTTCTATGCAAATTACACTAAATGTTCGGTAAAATTTAGGTGTCAACAGCTGTCCCTCTTTAAAGGTGAGCTTGCAGAGATTGCATTCAAAGACTAAATGATACCTAAATTTCAACCATGCAAAATGCAATGAATATTGTTTTTGTCGGAATTATGAGTCCCATTTTGGAATGCATTAAGAAATGATGCATGTTGACATTAAAGGAAAACATACATGGAATTACTTACCTGACTGGTGCGAGATAATGCAATTCAAGGCATGACTCTGATCTTGTATGCTATTTGGCAAATGTCTGGGCTCAGTCCCATAGGTATTGCCTGATGAACTGTTGATAAACTTCGGTGATCTGCAATTTAGTCAAAACACACGAAGAAAACTCAACGTATCCAATCATCATCTGGATTCGTGAGATTAAAAAAATGTAAAAACGTTCCGACCTTTACAAACTACCTATACATCTCCATAGGTATTTGTAAAGATTTGGCCGCTGCGCCTATATCCTTGACTCATAGGTGCGTCACGGGGGAACTCAAGAGGATATTCCGACTCTTATAAGATACCTATACATCTCCATAGGTATTCATAAGGATTTGACCGCTTCACCTATATCCTTGACTCATAGGTGAGTAGCGGGGGAACATCTGGGGTTGAAGAATATTTCGACCTTTAAGATACCTATATATCTCCATAGGTATTCATAAGGATTTGGCCGCTTCACCTATATCCTTGACTCATAGGTGAGTAGCGGGGGAACATCCGGGATGAGAAGAATATTCCGACCTTTATAAGATACTTATACATCTCCATAAGTACTTATAAAGATTTGGCCGCTACGCTTATATCCTTGACTCATAGACACATCGTGGGGAAATATCTCGAGATTAAAGAAGTATTCCGACCTTTACAAGATATCTATACATTTCCATAGATACTTGTAAAGATTTGGCAGCGTCACCTATATCCTTGACTCATAGGTGAATCACGGGAGAATACCCGAGATTAGCGAAAAATTCCGACCTTTACATATACCTGCTCATATGCAAAGATTTGGCCGCTTCACCTATATCCTTGACTCATAAGTGAATCACAGGGGAATCTTAAGATTGGAGAAAAATTCCGACCTTTACAAGATATCTATACATCTCCATAGATACTTGTAAAGATTTGGCCGCTTCACCTATATCCTTGACTCATAGGTGAGTAACGGGGGAATCTTCTCAAAATTGTATGAAAATAATGATTTTGTTGAACAAAAGGGGCTAGCCCGAATGTTTGAGGGCTCCTTGACAGAGTGCCTGGGCATCATCAGGGGTACCTGAAAAGGCTTGATCAATAGATACCTAAACATCATCAAAAGCATCTAGAGATTGCAACAAACTGATTCAATATGGGACCTGATGATTGCTCGAACAGGTTAGGGATACCTAGATAGTCATAGGCATCCGAGGGATAGAGATATACTTACCTGGCGATATCTCCAACTCTGAAGGTGTGTCTCCTACTGGACACGGTTTTAAGCAACATGTAATATGCATTCGCACTATTAAGAACACATGTACACATGCACTATGAATTCAACCGATTTTCATGCACGATGATTTTGTCAAATCAGCATTACAAATTTCGCTGGGGAAAAATTATGACAAGACAATCTTAACTCACAAATGGGTGTCTTGAAAATGTCGAATGAATAACTTCCGATCCGAAAGGGCTTTCACTCATTCTTATTGAAAAAGACTGATTTACGAGAATCTCTCTATTTCACCATCGTCATGTCGGCAAGAGTCTGAGTATTCTCGCAAGCGGTACGGCCTTACCAATCCAAGAGGTCTTTACCAGGACTGTAACATGGGCTTGGTTAATGGCTTAGCAAAGGGGACTCTTCGAGTCGAGGTTATTGAAAGAAAATACTCTGCAATTATCTCCGGGTTTACAAGTCAAGAACCCTGCAAAATGAGATAAAAATGGACTTGCTCGCACTTTTTCGAGCTAAGCTTGTAAACATATGAAATTCTACGTTAGTTCAAGTGCCCTAATTTGAAGAGACTTTGCGAGGGACGTAACCTAGGCTAAGCTCATGGGTTAAGAAATGAATATATCATTTAGGCTCAAAATGTGTATAATTACGGTGAATAAGTTGGTGATCATCTTGGCATTGTCACCGGTCTTTTCCTTCACCAGGGATTTTCTTCTCGGTAAATGCTCCATTGGCTTCGAAAGTTCATCATTTGATTCCTTTGAGACTACTCGACTGAGGATTTTGACATGTCATATCTTGACATTTTTCATTGGGCATTGACCTTGCTTTTACCAGGCACACTGCTTTTCTTGCCCCATTTTGCTTTTTTTTTTTTGACACATGTTTCTTACAATGTAAACATTGGCCAACTGTATCATGCTGAATGACTTGTCATTGGAACTTTCAAGGATCTTCATCTCTTATCAACATTCTGGATATGCTGCTTGAACAATGACAACTTTTGCCTTGCTCCAGTGTGGGGGATGATCACCAATTGGGTTTAAATGAAACTAATTTGCAGGCTCAATTGGGCTAAGCAATGGATGAAGTGTGTAGGATAGAGAAAGAAATGCTCTTCGTCATCCTAAGGCACTTGAACTTCGCATGAATTCATTTGAAAAAGCAATACTTGAAGATTGATGCAAGTGAGAGCAAGAAGATTTCTACACATTTTTCACCTTATAATGCTAATTTACCTCCAGCTTGCCCTGACGTGGGATGGTTCTTGACAGGGGTAATTTGAATGAATTTCTCCAACTATTTAGGCTCAAAGTGGCGAAACAAGGGATATTCTATAGAGTTTAAGATAGAGAAATGAACTGCCTCTTGTCACTTTGGTTGCCGTACCTTTTGCGAAAGAACTCTTTACCTTGCAGACATGAAATTTTTCCACTCAACTCACTGGGGATTAATAGATTAGGACTGTGTATAGAATAGGGCTTGCCTTTCATCATCCCGATGCACTTCATTCGACACATTCAATTGATTCTACATGAGTTATGAGATTGTCGGAACAGATTTCCCCTTTTGAAATCGATGATGCAAATTGACAAAATGATCATGTAGAATTTAAGCCAATGCAAACATCTTAACTCAAACATCTTAACTCAGAATTGATTGAAACCATTTATTCATCCATAAAATGTTTGCAATTCAAAGTACAGAACCAAACAGTTGAAAACTTTTGCTGCAAAATTTCAGGTTTTATCAAGGATAATACATCTTCACAGTATCTGAATTAACAGGATTGGAGAACTCACGACCATCCATTTCTGCGAGAATCAGAGCACCTCGGGGAAGCACCTTCTTAACCATATATGGACTGACGTAGTTTGGAGCAAATTTACCTCCGGGAACAGGGAAAATTGGCAGCATCTTCCTCAGGACTAGATCATTTACCTCGAAGTATCTTGGACGCACCTTTTGGTTGAAAAATCTAGCTATCCTCTGCCGATAGGTTTGACCGTGGAAAATGGCTCTCAGCCGCTTTTCATCAATCAGGTTCAACTGCTCGTGTTTTTGTTGCATCCATTCTGCTTCAGACAACTCCACTTTGGATAAAACTCGCAAGGAAGGGATTTCTACTTCGACAGGCAGGACTACTTCCATGCCATACACCAAGAAAAAAGGGGTTGCACCGACAGAGGTTCGGATGGAAGTCCGGTATGCCATTAGTGCAAACGGCAATCTTTTGTGCCAATCACGATAGTTTTCTGCAATTTTGGCCAGGATCTTCTTGATGTTCTTGTTAGCGGCTTCGACTACTCCATTTATCTGTGGACGATAGGGAGATGAATTCATATGCCGAATCTTGAACTCATTGAACAACTGATCCATGAACTTATTATTCAAGTTCGTCCCGTTGTCGGTGATAATAGCTTCGGGAACACCATAACGAGCGATTATGTCCCGCCTGATGAATCTTACAACATTCTTCACAGTAACATTTGCATAAGACGCGGCTTCAATCCACTTGGAGAAATAGTCAATCGCCACCAAGATGAATCGGTGTCCATTCGATGCCTTGGGATTGATCGGGCCAATAACATCAATGCCCCACATTAAAAAAGGCCATGGCTCGGATAACTGATGTAACTCTGTGGGGGGAACATTTAACTTATCTCCGTGGACCTGACAGCGATGGCATCTCCGAACATGTTGGATACAGTCACCTTTGAGATTGAGTCAATAATAACCCAACCTCATGATCTTCTTAGCTAACATATGGCCGTTCATGTATGGACCACATATCCCCTTGTGCACTTCTTGCATGATTCTTGTAGCTTCAGCTACGTCCACACACCTCAGTAGGATCGAGTCATAGGATCTCTTGTACAACTTTTCACCACTGACGAAGAATTTTGAAGCCATTTTCATTATATACTTCCTATCAGCGGGATTGCTTCCTTCAGGGAACCCTTGTCTCTGGATGTAATTCATGATATCGTAATACCATGGCTTTTCGTCAGGTTCTCCGGTCACAACCATACAATAGGTCGATTTCGTTAGGACTTCGATCTTCAAGGGTTCTACCTCTACTTCACCGGTCACTTGCAGCATGGAAGATAACGTAGCTAGCGCATCAGCGAACTGATTGTGGGATCTCGACAAGTACTTGAAGGAAATGTCTTCGAATTCCTTTATGATTTCTTTGAGGTATTCATGATACGGCACTAGCTTGGTGTCTCTCGTCTTCCATTCTCCTACAGTTTGGAGAATAATTAGAGTGGAATCACCAAATACTTTCAACTGGGATATCCTCATTTCTACTGTGGCTTGAAGTCCGAAGATACAAGCTTCGTACTCGGTTATATTGTTGGTGCACAGGAACACCAACTTTGCTACTACTGGATAATGCTGCCCATCTTGGGATATCAAAACTGCCCCAATGCTGGAACCAGTCAAATTCACGGCTCCATCGAAGAACATAGTCCATACGTCTTCCTTTATTACCAAAATGCGATATTTTGGAGAATATACATCATCATCCAAGATTCCAGGATTCTCGGCTAACACATCGGTAATTACCCGACCTTTGACTGATTTCTGTGGCATCATCTGGATATCAAATTCTGAAATCAAAATCTGCCATTTGGCCAATTACCCTACCAAGGCCGGTTGATCAAGTAAATACTTGATGGAGTCATACTCAGTCACCAGCAAAGTCTGATAATGCAATGTGTACTGTCTGAGCCTATGGAGCATCCATACTAGTGCAGTGCAAGTCTTCTCGGCTTCGGGATAATTCAATTCCGAAACAGTAAACTTCTTACTCAAATAGTAAATGGCTCGCTCCTTTCCGTCTTCAGGATTTTTTTGGGCTAACATCGCTCCCAGAGACTCACTATGAATCGTGAGATAGAGGATTAGAGGCTGCCCCGGTATTGGCAGGACTAGTACTAGTGGTTTCATCAAGTACTGCTTCAGTTCATTGAACGCTTCCTGGCAATTATGATCCCATTCCACCTGAGCATTCTTCCTTAGAAGTTTAAAGAATGGCTTAGCAGTTTCGGAGAGCTGGGAAACGAAACGGGCTATGTAGTTCAATCTGCCCAGGAGGCTCCGTACTTCCTTCACAGTCGATGAGGGTTGTAGCTCACATATGGCCTTCACTTTGGAGGGATCGACTTCAATGCCCTTACTGCTTACTAGAAACCCGAGTAACTTGCCCGACGTTGCTCCGAATATGCACTTGGCTGGGTTGAGACGGAGTTTAAACTCACGGAGTCGATCGAACAACTTCTTCAGGGTATCAACATGACTCTCTCCGGGTCGAGACTTGGCAATCATGTCATCGACATAGATCTCAATCTTCTTATGCATCATGTCATGGAAAAGAGTGACCATTGTCCGTTGATATGTTGCCCCGGCATTTTTAAGACCAAAGGGCATGACCTTATAGTGGAATGTACCCCAAGGAGTGATGAATGATGTCTTCTCCTTATCGCTGTCCTTCATTCTTATCTGATTATAGCCCGAGAAACCATCCATGAAGGAAAATAGCTCGAACCCAACAGTACTGTCTACCAAAACGTCTATATGCGGTAATGGGAAGTCATCTTTAGGACTAGCTTTGTTCAAGTCGCGATAGTCGATGCAAACCCGAACTCGGCCATCTTTCTTCATGACTGGCACGATGTTGGCTACCCAGGTAGGGTATTGGGTGACTTCGATGAATCCCACTTTCAAGAGCTTCATGACCTCCTCTTCTATTTTCTTTGAAAGCTCGGGTTTAGTTCTCCATAACTTCTGTTTCTTGGGTGGCACGTCAGGATTAGTAGGTAAGCCATGCTCCACAATTGTTGAGTCTAAACCCGGCATATCAGCATATGACCAGGCAAAGATATCTTGGTAATCTCTCAGCAACTGGACCAAGTGTTTGGTTTCATCTTCGGGAAGAGTTGCCCCGATTTTCACCTCCTTGGGTTCTTCGGAATCACCCAGGTTGACGGTAATAGTTTGATCTACCGTCAGGACTTTAGGCTTTTCATGTCGTTCTAGATCGCGCTGAATATCTGAGGAATCATTGAGTTCTCCGGCATCATTGGGATCAAGCTCGGTGGCACATAATTCATCGGATTGGACCGTTCCCGTACCCTCACGTGTTACAAGATTGCCCCTGAAACATAAAGTAATGGATTCAGAAGAACAAACAGGGCTAAATATTGCATTTTTTTTGTAATTTTTGTTTTAATAATAATTTTTTTGTGTTTTTGTTTTTCTGAAATTCATTTCGAAAAGGTTTTAACACGAGGAAGCATGAAGAAGCCCAGGCCTCAGAATTCTCCTTGGACTATATTTTTCTTTTATCGGTTGGATATCATTACCGGGCTGGTTTGATATACCTCAACATGCTCTCAAAAACTGAAAATAACTTGTAATTTCATTGATCATTTCAAAATGAATTACATTTATTGAATGGAAATTGCAACAATCAAATCCTAGAAATGGAAATAGAAAGCAGCACCCGAAACGGGGCAAATCCTAGAAAGCAATAAAAATTCCCACGCAAGGGAGTGTATGGAAAAGTAAAAGTTGTTACTCTTGTGGGCCAATGCTCATTCCCTCTAACGGTCCTTCTTCGATAGTTCCGATGAAGACGTCATCAAACAGGGCAGTGATTCCTTCGATTGCATCATCAGAATCTACCGTCATTTGAGGTGTTAGATCATCCATACCACCCTATCCGTCAGGGACAATGTCACGGGGGTCGACATAGAAACTCGGGGGGTGCTGAATATTTCACATAATAGTCGAACTTGCCGCACGGCTGTCCGAGAGTGTCAATCACCTCCTTCTCTTCGTCCATCATCCTGGCAGGACCTGGGAAAGTGGTGCGAATGTGTGGAAGCAACCTACCACGCCCAAGTTCTTCATTGTTCGAACCTTCATTGGATTGGTGTCTATTCTGCTTAACTTCTCGACCTCGACCTCGACCACGTCTCTCATCGTTCGGCGTAGTCGACCCTTGATACCCCAATCCAGAAGTGCGGGGTTTTTTAGAAACTTCGACCGGTCGGCGGATACCTTGCCCATCCCTACCAAGGCCTTCGCCCGGAACAAAGCCATGGGAAACCATTACTCTTCCGACCATGACAGCAGTATTTGACACCTCAGGGACAGGTGGTGATGACCCTCTAGCTGCGTGTATGATCGATACAAGCTCGAGCGATTGGTAACTCGATTCGATCTTGCAATCCGGCTCGACATAGGGGATAGCCGTAGTATGATAAATCGGGTGTTCTTCTTCGCCATGTACGGTGACTAACTTTCTTTCCATAACGAACTTCACCTTCTGATGTAAACTGGAAGGTACAGCTCCAGCAGTATGAATCCATGGACGACCAAGTAGAAAGTTGAATGCAGTGGGAATGTCCATAACCTGGAATAGGACGTTGAACATAGTCAGCCCAATCTGCATGTCAAGGTGAATTTATCCTATTACTTCCTTCTTTGTCTCGTCGAAAGCTCACACGGAGGTCTTCGCAGCATTTATCCTTGAAGGGTCTACCTTGAGGCGGTGCAAAGTTGCCAGAGGGCAAATGTTCAAGGCTGATTCGTTGTCGATGAGTACTCGAGCCACGTGCGAGGCCTTGTATTTGACAGAAATATACAACGCCTTGGTATGCCTTTTGCCTTCTAGAGGGAATTCCTCGTCCGAGAAAGCTATAAGGTCCTTGAGGAGTATAGAACCCACAAATTCTTCTAGCTTGTCATGGTCGATCGTCTCTGGAACATGGACTTCACTTAGTACCTTTATTAGGGCCTTCTAATGCTTGACAGACGTCTGGAGTAATTCAAGCAGAGAGATTTGCGCAGGCATCTTGCGCAGCTGGTCGACTATGCTGTACTCACTAGCCTTAATCACAGCCAGGAACTCTTTAGCCTCTTCATCAGTGATCGGTTCTGCGAGTTGAGCATTGGCCTAGCCATAAGCACGTCCGGACCAAGTGACCAAGTCAACATCGAGACTGTAGGACCAAGGGACTGCCTTATCGTCGGTATACTCGTACGGTTGAGGTATCTCGATTACTATGCCTTCATCGACTGCGGGCGTGCTTATCACAATCTCTTCATCGTCTGTCGCATCTTCGAGCGGAGGCATGTCTTCAGGTAAGGAACCGAGCTTGTCCTCCCCGACATTTAATGCTGTGAACTCCTCGTCTCAGTTAATGACGACCTCAGAGATAGTGGAAACGATGCCGTGTGGTTAGCATAAACAATCGTCCCAGCTTCTACCATCTTCGAGATTCTTTCTTTCATGATGGCTAGGGAAATAACTTCATCACTCGGGTAACAACCAGCCTTCACGAGTTCATCATAGACCTCGATGATGTATACCTTGACGTTCTTGATTTGACCAGCATTAAAACTGAATATGGCATTCACATTACCCGCGTGATCAAGAAGCGGGTTACTCTGAACATTTGGCTTGGTGGGTTGAAATGAGAAAGCCTTAGTATCCAGGATGTTCTAGATTCGATGCTTGAGGATAGAGCAATCGTCGGTCGAGTGTCTGACCTCGCCGGTGTGATAATCGCATTTCTTCGATGGGTCGAAGCTATAGAACTGCTCAGGATTGGGCCGTTTGAGCTCGGTAGTAAGCAAGCCTTTCTTCCGGAGCACTGCCAATACTTGAGACAACGATCTGAGGAGGGGGGTGAATTGCCTCCTGTTATTCCTCCTCTGAAAAGGTTGACGACCCGTGTTTTGTTGCTGAGCTTCTGCGACTTGAATTGCCGGGACAGGATTAGTGTTTCGCCGGCTCGGTTGGTTGTAAGTCACATTCATTTCAGTTGCCAGTTCTTTCTCCTTCCTTGCACTGAATCACTTGGTTGAGGAAGACGGCTCCACAAACCAGCCATCCTTCAGCCCTATCTCGATCTGTTCACCTATGGGGATGAGTTGATTAAAGTTATCAACCGGGATGGCCACCATTCGATTACGGTACTCAAACGGGAGAGTCTTGATAAACATCCTCTTCAGCTCACTGTCAATAGGTTCTGGGACAACCTGAGCGGCTAAATTTCTCCATCTGATGGCATAGTTTTTGAAAGACTCGGTCTTCTTCATCTGAGCACGTTCAAGGTCATCACGAGTAGGGGTGATGTCCGTTATGAACCTGTACTGCTTTAGAAATGCTTCACTAGCCTCCTTCCAGGTTTTGAGGCTATTTATCTTCTTTATGAGATACCAGTTCAGAGCAAGACCCGTCAAACTGGCTTGAAATGCATGGATCATCAGAAGCTCGTTGTCAACGTACGAAGTCATTTATATGTGGTACAACTGAAGGTGGGCTTTTGGACATGTGGTGCCATTGAACTTGTCAAAGTCTGGCATCTTGAACTTCTTCGGGATCTTAATCTGTGAGTACAGGGACAGATCGATCGAAGGTGAATCCTGTGAACCCTCCAGCTGTTTCACCCTCTCTTCGAGCTTATTGACTCGTTCATCAAGCTTGGGTTTGTTGACGACAATATGGACGGGGTCCTCTTCTAACTCAGGCATATCATCATCTTTCTCGACGTCAACATTCTTTCCACCTGTATGCTTCGGGAGTGATGCTTCAGTGCGTGCTGGAATAGGGATCGACCAAAGAGCCTTGATCTCAGCAGTCATTTGTTACATTGCAACGGCAAGTTGTTTGATCTGGTCTTCCATACCGACAACATGCTCCTGCAACTCAGTTTGATCGGCCATTCTAGCTCTTGACCGTGTGCGAATAGCTGATCGTGATCGATCCGTAGTTACCTAATTTGAAAACGAAACAGGGCATACATAAGTGTTAAGCAAAAATCACGCGCCGATTCATGACATTGGTCTAACCGTTTTGAATTGAAAAGACCTCTTTATTGAAATGGTGAAAATTTTTACAACGACTAGTGACTCGAAAATACTTTAAACTGAATGTAAAAAGCAAATGACTCAATTCCTAAACAAACTGAAAGACCGAAACTAGAATGAGAAAACAACTTCAAGCTCTCTTTTTATTTAGCTTGATATATAGACATATGGGAGGCGACGTCCTTCTTCAACTGCTCATAAGCCCGAGCTATCTTGGCTGCCTTTTTTTGAGCTTCCTCGATCTTCCTTTTGAGGCGATTGTTCTCTGAGCGATTGGCGGACTTGAGAGGCACCTTGGGTATCGTCGGGCATATCTCTTGAGGGATCTTGTGTCGTCGGATGTACTTGGTCGTTGCGAAGTAGGATTTCTGCTCCCCTTTGAGCTCTTCTTCGGGTTGAGCTATCTTTAATACTCGGCACTTCTTCCACATCTTTTGGAGTTGAGCTAGGGTCTCTTCGTGGTCTTCGCTTTCGTCGGAGAAATCGACACAAAGGAGCTCGGGTTGTAACGCCGGAGGGAGCCCCTGAAGAATCTAATACTGTCGAGACACTCTGGCGAGATAGTATTCGATTGCGCCAGTAAAACCTAAAAGTGGTACCGGTCCAACACCATTACACGTAAGCCGAACTGCCTCGACATTGAACCAACTAGCATGCCATTGGAAACCTTGTGGTCTAGCATTTTTCATGAAAATAATCCATTCGAAGTAATGGTAATCAGGTGCGTTTTCTTGTTTTTCTTTATAGCTTAAAATGGGATGACTGGAATCACTGAGTTTGGATATTTTGAGTAAATCGCCACACCCCTTTATGTGAGACAAAAACCAAATTTGCAATAGTTCAAGGGGTGCATGAAATGTTTTGTCAATATTTTGCTTGAATTTGGTAAGAGAAATGAAAGTCTCAGCTAAAATGGTGTTGACAAAATTCTTTTGAAGATAGACTTATTGGACCAACCATGCAATTGACGGGTTACATGCGTTCTTGCAATAAGGAAAAATGACGAATCTGAAAAATGCTAGTAAAAAGATTCTACCCTTTTGAAAAGGTGTGGCTTTTTCAAAATATTGACTTAGGAATGAAAAAGGACATGACCTACGGTTTGCTTTCAAAACTTTTGCAAGTTCATATTTTCCGACATTCAAAAATTCTGATAATGTTAATGTGGAATCGATTCCCAAAGGTGGTGTAATTAACCCCGACTCTAAAGATTTTCCAATGAGCACACTATATTCTTCCAAAGTTGAGGTGAGCTCATGCTTACCGAATATAAAGGTGGATGTCTCGGGACACCAGAAGTGGGCTAATGCGCGAACGAGACCAGTACGGACTTTGACCTCCAGTAGGGGGAGCAACCTTCCGATGTGGCCCTCGACTAGCTTGCGGTTGGTTGGACTGAGTAGGCTCCACCAGGCACGAAGCTCGTCCTTAGGAGCATCAAGAATCCGGATGTTTGCCCCTCCCATAGTGTATAGACCAAAACTCACGATTGATCTAATGTCATGGACCGA
This sequence comes from Syzygium aqueum, assembly GCA_031216185.1. NCBI lineage: Eukaryota > Viridiplantae > Streptophyta > Magnoliopsida > Myrtales > Myrtaceae > Syzygium > Syzygium aqueum. The sequence goes on from CM062236.1 coordinate 14,857,706, forward strand.
CCAAGGAAAATGACGAAACATAAATAAATTGCGAGACAAAGGTCAAAGAAAACTTACTTCATCGGGTAGGAAAATGGCAATCACATAGACATGCGCATGAAATGTGAGGTTCGATTTCTACCTAGACTCTGGCTTGCAAAATGGAGACGCGAGGATTACCGAACTAAACTAGTCATGGTGGTGGTTAGGCTAGGATTCCCCTGACTCCGGCTTGGTCAAAGAGCCGACTCGGGTTGAGTGGGATACAACCGTGGTGGGTACTCAATGACACCTTGAAAGAAAATTTCGAGACCGAGGAGGGCGACCCGTACCACATGATTTTGGTCGGGGTATCCACTATCTCAGTACCATTCTAAACCTATAGCACCCAGGTTCGGCAGCGGGTAGTGTGTGCGGTGTAGTGTAAATGTAAGGCATGTACAACAGGTTATATCAAACAGGGCTTCGTGCATAAATTAAACCATACATTCAACCACCTCCTTGCAAAACAAGGGTTAACAATCACGCCTCCCCTTATATCTCTCATACTACAGGAACATTTAACACCTTAAAATGTTAGGGACGTACCTGAAATCATCGCTGCCAAACAAAAATTATTTTTGAAATGAAAAATTGGCCTAAGTCTACTAAGAGTTTTACTCATATTCCCCAGCGGAGTCGCCAAGCTGTAGCAACCCTAAAAAAAATTTTCTCATTTTTCGGGCTAATGGATTATTAAGACTAATCTTAACTCGGGCACTCCCAAGCCCTACCAATTCGCAACTTAGGGTTTAAGTTCTTAACGTGCAAATATTTTTATGCTTGGAGTCACCACTAATCAATTTGTGGTAGGCTGATTAGAAACCTAAATAAAACATAGGGAGATATGTTTTATTCCTATGAACCAGAGATTCTAAGCCCGGGGACTTGATTACGCTAGATCTAGTCTAACGCCCTTTCGGTACCTTTTCTTTTCAAAAATATTTTGGTAGGCAGTTTGGATCCATTTTAACTTAGTTACTAACATGTGAGGTATTCATGCGCGTGCGCAAACCACCAATTTAACACTCAAGAAAGCATTAAATAAATTGCCAGTTTAGGAGAACAACTTACCTCGAATCAACGCAAGCATCTGCATTGTTAGCTAGAAAATCACATCAATCAACCCTAATATGATTTCTAATTAACAAGCAATTCACTCAATTTCGTTTTGGATTTTCATTTATTTAAATGAAATATAATCTACATGCAATGACGTGTAAGAATGACATGCAATTAATGCAACCTAACATGCAAGCTATATGTCATGCGACGACGTGACTTAATTCTAATGATAGACGAATGAATTATTTTTGGAATTTTTCGATGAAATTCGGAATAAAAATATGTCTAAAATAACATGCAACCTATGATGACTTGACATATCCTAACATGACTTATTTTTGGGATTTTTGTTAAAATTCGAAATAATAAATTGCTGAAATTAAGAATGCAATCTATCCTAATTTGATCTACCCTAAAAGAACTCTTTTGGGTTTTTTTAATGAAAATTCGGAATAATAAAATAACCTAAATAATCTATTAAGATTAGAATATTACTAATTTAAACTAGGAAATAGATCATCTCAAGTCCTAATTTAAATTAAGTAACTACTCTATCTTCTAGATATATTTAGGATTCCTAGACATGCAAAAATTCTAATTCAAATCTAATTGATTTTTTTTTAATTTTTTGTTTATTTTAAAAGGAAAACAAGTAAAGATGACAACCGATTCAAATCAACCACGCGATCCATCAAATTCGTTTCAAACTCGGATTAGGCACAAAAATTGAACTATCAGTCATATCTATAGGGTTATAGATATCGACGGAAAGTCGATTATTCAAATTTGGAAAGCTAATGAAATTCATTATCGTATCCAAATAGTTATGGATAGGATAATAATTTCCCGTATCGCCGCGTATCGTACCTTAGGGATAAGGTCAGATAGACGTTCAAATACGTTGCTAAATTAGGAAATTTTCCTAATTTTGAATATTTGAAAATATTGCGGATATCTTGAACATTATCCGAATATACCTAGATATTTACCAGATATTCATGCAATATTCCAAACAATCCAAACTAGAAAATTAGAACATTCTGAAAATATATCGGATAATAATCTTACCTAATTTGCAGAAATTCGAATTGGCTCGAGATTGGGATCGACTTGCGGATCGAGATCGGGATGACCAGCACGGCGAGGACGTCTGGCTAGTCTCGGTGTGCTGTTCCGGCAAGGTTGGCGATGAGGCGGCGACGGCGAGGCGATACCGGTCACTGTTCTGACAGGGATAGCAAGGCAGCAACACCGGCGTGGGGCTACTCCGGCGGACGGCGGCAAGGCTCGGCAGTAGCAGCTGCTGTGGACGACGTGGCTGAAGCGGAGAGAGGCGGCGAACGGCGGTGCGGCTCTTGGCGCAGCGTGGATGACGTCTTTGCCGGCGGGCGGTGGCACGGCTGTCTGTGCGGTGACTGGTGGCGGGACAGTGGTTGCAGGCGGCAGAAGGGCTCCAGGCACCGTCGAGAAGTAGCTGCTTCAGTGGAACGGTGGTCCGGCGAGGCAAGAACGGCGGGCGGCGTGCCTGTTGACGTGGAGTAGCGGCAGGCAGCGGGGACGTCGTCCAGGCGGCGGTGACGGATGGCTCCGGGACAGGCACGGCGATGACGGGAGAGCAAGGACGGCCGCTGCAGGCGCTCGGCGGAAGGTGGCGAGCGGCGCGCGGCTCCGGCGAGGGGCTGAGGCGGAGGCTGCTGTTTCGGCGTGACTGCAGGCGATGCGCGGAGGGGCGACGCGGCTGGGCTCCGGAGTGACGGTGTCGCGGTGAACGGCACGCCGGTTTTCTCTCTCTTTTTCTCTCCCTTCGCTCTTACTCTCTGAATTTTCTGATCTGTAAATTCTGACATGTCCCCCCAAAATTCTAACCTAAAACATGTTTATATAGATTAATCTAGGTCAAATTAGATGGGCTTAATGTCCTAATGGGCTTAGGCTTGGGCTTAGGTCTAATTAAATTAAATGGGCTGAATTAACTTAGGCTAAATTAAGCTCAAAACATAATGGGCTGAATTAAGCTCAAATTAAAACGACCAAGCCGGTTCGTCTTGAAATTCCCGGCCCTTGCATTCTCGAGCGAACCGAGTTTCGTTTTAATGAAATTTAAGCTCGTTCGCCATCGCCGGTCCGATGCAATAATGCAATTAAAT